>JACSYO010001716.1:725000-892500 GCA_016806645.1 Ophiodon elongatus
GCTCAGTTTTGTCGTCGGGAGTGTCTGGTCTGCGTGCCGTGAAATGAAACAGTCTGTGGTGCAAATTGATATAAAGCAGCTTGAACGACCGCCCTGAGCTCAAATGTGTCTTGTGATGAACGGACACATCAGGAGATGGCACCTGTACGAACATTTGTAAAGAACTGGATACAATAAAAAAAAAAATCATCGACATCACACAGTCTGATTCTGTTGAGTCCTTTAAATCTAAACTTATGACTCATCTTTTTGCATTCACTTTCCAATAGCTGCTTATTTTTTATTACCTCCTTCGCGTTATTATCCGTCTGGTGGGTCGCTCTCGCTCTCAATGAATCTATCAAGCCTTCAACCTAACTGATTGGTTTTAGAGAATCACAGTTTGATGGAAAAAACGGCCAAGCGTGTCCAGCTACTTTGTCGCAGAGTTGAAGAGTTGTTGAAGTGTTGCTCACTCGCTCGTCGACATAGTTATGTCGTTAAAAAGCACTGAGAACTGGTAAACGGCATTTGTTTTTGATGCAACGGAACAAGGTGATTGATGATTGGTTGCCACTTAGCCGCGCCATCGGAGCGCTGAAACAAATTGATACCAGCTCGACTTAGATTTGTAGCGCATGTAGTGTATTTTAACGAGACATCTGTATCGTTAAGCCACTGGGGTGTGAACGGGAAGCACTTGTTTTGGACGCATGTTCAAGGTCAAAACTAAACCAATGTCCAGCGCGGAGTATATCTTTGGATTTGGCTGTCCATTTACTCACATTCTGAAATTGTATGCGCACTAGCATTATGTAGATATTCGGCATTGTTGCGAAACCGTTTGCCTCCCGTTCTACATACCTGATTCTCATCACCTAGAGCTTACGCATTTCCTACATTAATGCTCCCCCCTGTGTCGGGGGTCAGCTTGTGGCTTTATTTCTTCATCAGTAGAAGATAGTGCCTCAGACACTACAGAGAATGGGGACGAACCATTCTTTCCTATTATTGCATTTCCCCCCATTTCCTTTGTGTAAATGTATTAAGTTCCAGTGGTGCTGAGGTTTGGATATTTATTCACTACTCTCTCATGGCGATACTACAAAATGCCAACTAATGAGTGTTCATTAAAATCCTTGCAAACAGATATAATCCCCATGGTGCTGCAGTGAAAAAGGACCACCCAGACTTCCCTTATACTAATGATTGTGATTATAATACTATCTGGAGAAGGTGAAAGCGAATCGGAGATATCTAGTCAGCCCACCATACAGAGACAGAGATCACATTATTCTAGTTTTAAATATTATTACTATTGGTGACGATAGCATTGATCAGCAACTGCTGAGATCTGTGACATCACTTCAACAAAGTCAGATGGGTTAAAAAAAATAGCAAACAATGAATAAACATGTTGTAGTTAAGCACTAAAACCCTTCATTTGAAGGGTAAGCCCAAAGCCCAAAGTAAATGCAGTCATAATCTACGGCCTGGTTCCAGACCACATCTCAGGTTTGTTGAGCTATAGGCTGTTTAGTCAAGTTGGAGTACCAATTAACCAATCACAGTTTTGTAAATTAGATTAAGAATAGGTACACCATCTTCCTCCATATAGCTAAGTAGCTATAGATAATAAATAGCAATAGAAAATAGCCACTTAAATGGCATCACCTCTGAATTTTCTCTTCTTTATGTTCTTTTAATGTCTTCCTGTAGAACATTGCGATCTTTCATGGTCTCACTGTGGGTGTCTGTGGTGGCCTGAATGGTGACAAGAGAAGACTGTTTCACAGCAGAGATCTGGACTTGTAATGTCCCTGATGAATGCACCACGTGTGACTTAATATTTCCAAAGAGGCCCTCCTTTATTGTTCACATTTTTGCTTTCAGGTCTGCAGCAGCATGCAGGACAGCTGCCTGGGCGATGTCAAACGGCAACGTGGCTGCAGAGCAGACGGTACCTTTATTTCACGCAGGGTTTGTGCTCAGCATTAGTCCTTTCCTCTGATATTCTTCCTTTCTTCTTGATAAAATGAATGTCCACAAAGAATGAAATAAGTTGAGGGGAAGAACGAGCGACAGTATTGTCACATGACATTGTGGGAGTTTCACAAACTTAACTTTTGATTGCTCACTTGTTCCCCTGAATGCCATCTATTGTCATTGTCTTTCTTTTTAACCAAGCCAGAGTTGGTGATTTTTGGAAAAGTGGACTAATACTGCAATCCATATGAGTCTGAAATCGATAAATCCAAGTTGGTATTCCTGATATTCCTGATCTAAATGCATCCCAGTGCGTCTGCTCTGTGGCAAGTCTCTGAGCTTCACAGTCTGAAGAGAGAACCTACATCAATTACCACAGTTAAATCGATTTTTTTATGACCTTGAATTCTGAAAATCTAATTTAAGACATTTTAAGTATCCATTTTAACCCCATTAAAAAAGAGGTGTGGGGGTGGGGGGTGGGGATTAGGTGGTGGGCTTCTGTCCAACCAAAACCTGCGCGCTGCAATGACGATGATGAGGAGGTTGTGGTAATGAGCCAAGACAAAGATAAATGGATGTCCAGCACCGTAAATCCCTCAGAGTAACTTTACTGCTCCATCAGTCTGTTTCAGTTTGGCCGACCTGTCAATTGGATGTTGTGACGTCATCGGACGAAGAGAGTGAAGCAAGTAAAATAATCCGTGGGACATAAAGCTCTAGGTAGCCCTGCATTAAAAGGATCAATTTATCCATATGTTTACCGTAGACTGATATTTATGGAAGAAAAAATAAATCTGACGGCTGTGATTGGTCGTTCCTTGTCACATATGCGGTGTTCAGTGCCCTTGAAATATAATATTCTGTTTGATTGATATGATAAGTTGCACTCAAGTCTTATATTACTCGCTTTACCAGACCTTGTGCTTTGGGTGAGCAGTTGACTTGAGTCATTTTTATTTTCAGAAATTCAATATATGGTTTTGTGCTCCTAATAAAATCACATTTGTAAAGGCAGTAATTTCTTACGTGATTCATAGATCAATCAGAATTTTTCTTTTACTTATTAGTACTCAGTAACAGCTATAGTAGAACGTCCTTCCCTGCCTCTATAGAGCAGCCGCCTCCGCTAGTCGTGACTCATTTCACCCGCTACTCCTTTCATGCATACTATCTCAGTAATCCAAACTCTATCTGGCCACTTCAATAAACACAAGCAGCCTTAATCACTGACTTCATTCACTTAATTATATTCAGTTTGCTCTCAATCGCGAGATGATCTGTTCGGCCTTGAGAGTCTCTTATTTGTCCCCTGCGCTGCAATCATCTCGCTCCCACCGTGCTTTGTTCTCGAGGTCCGGCCTTATCGGGCCCTTTACATGTCCCCTCTCATGTCCGGAGCTGAAGAGACCAGCTGACAGCGAGGACGGTGGCTCAGAAGCTCAAATGCTGTCATCCACTGAACAGAGACTGTGTGCAGGAGGTCATTAGCAAAGGGGCCCCTCGTCTGTGAGATGTGACAAACCCATTAGCAGCTGGGACGCGTGTTGTGTGGTTGTGTTGTGGTGTGTTGTGTTGTGTTGTGTTGTGTTGTGTTGTGGTGTGTTGTGTTGTGGTGTGTTGTGTTGTGGTGTGTTGTGGTGTGGTGTGCAGGTACACGATGGGGGGAAGTGGTAAGAGCTCTTCGGTGTTGATTGTCATCCCCGTGGAGTCCAGCGTGCCCCCCCCCCACCCCAAAGGTGTTCAATGTTAAATAAATAAAAAGACATTATGAAATATATCACTTGGTTTAAAATATAAATGAACCAACAATTTGTGTCAAAAATGGAGGAAATTATCGAAACTCAACTTGTTATTGTTATATGTAATTTCATAAAAAGAATGACAAAAATATGTGCATTTTCTTATAAACATTTGCATTTTTATTGTGTTATAGTGCTGCCCTTATTCACTTTTCCTAATGACGTGTCACATACACTGCGATGGCGTATTAGGGCCATTGTAGGTAAAACAAATATATATATTTAAAAAATGATGGAGCCAGGGGAGGGTGTAAAATTCCAAGAAAAAACTTGAATATTTAGGACACAAGCACGCTGACCCGATCGACTATTTTGTTCTCTTTTTGCATCCCGCCTCTGACGTGCGCCTCAACAATTAGCTGGAGTAGTGAGGGGTGACGGCTCCTCGACGCCACATCGATCTGTTTGGCCGTAATCCTGCTGGACGCCTGAGTGGAAGAGCATCCTCTTCTTCTTCGGGATGTCACGCGTGTTAAATGGTGCAGCTGGAGCTCGGCAATATGATATCATGTAACGTCCCAAGAGGGAGGTTAAGGTTGAGAATGGCCGCCAGTGTCACTGTCAGTGAGTGTACAGTAAGCTTTGAGTCACAGTGTGAACGCCATACTGTACACATTTTGACATATCAAAAGATTCCATCCCCACAAGCCCCATTACTCTGTTGATATGAAATACCTGAAACAAATAGCTTCATTGAACAGAACTCATACTTAGATTAATTCCGAACACTGTAATGTCACAAACATTTGGAAGATGTAGCCCTTGACTCGAGACTAAAGCAGACCCAGCAGTGTGAGCCTCTTTCAGAGATTAGCCACATCCTAAATCAAACAGGCTCACCGTCTCTCCAGACGAACCTAAAGCATCATGTTTATTTGCTCTGGCGATAAGAGGCAATACACGCAGGATTAGAGCAGGAAGGCACGGCTCTGTCCAATTTATACAGGCCTATAAAATACGCTTTCCAATTCAACCTCCTGATCTGCGCTCTATAAATAATGTCCATGGTCGCTTTGCGTCTGCTGCTGTACGGGGCCCTGTGGTGTTAGAGCACCACCTCTTAAAAATGTAATATCATTAATGAATGTCTTCATGACTGTTAAATGATCATGTATGAACCATCATGAGCAAAGAAGGAAAGTATGAGCTCATATTTATGGGTAATTCATGGTTGTGTTTTTTTTTGCATTATGATCATGTAAAGCATTATGATTTTTTTTTATCACAACACTGTTGCTGTTATGATGCCACTCAAAGGTGCACTCATTTGTATTTTAATGTATTTTCACTTTAAAAAAAAAAACAGGTAATGGGATGAACCAGCCGTCAATCAAACCTTTGACTAGAAATTGGAAAAAACATGAACGGAAGTCGACGGCGAGAGACAAATCACTTGAGAGACCGTTTGAATTACACAAATTGCATTTGTCAATTTAAAAGATAATTTTGCACTTCAATAAAGTCTGAGTTTGTCGTAGATTTGTCATAGTAGCATTTGTGCTAAATGGTTCAGTGAACTACATCTCTCGGCTTGCACAATATTCGTCACCAACACCGACATACTTTGGCTTGCTAGCTAGCTAGCTAGCTAACTGAGTTTTGTTACACACGCACAAATGTAACGTTAACTTATGTGTTTCGTCCTGTGACTGTTATAAAGACCCGGGTAGCCGTCGTTGGTCTGAACACACATTACGAAACGCATCGTGGCTTCAGCAAGAGACGTCACTTCCTCGACTTTCGGGTGTGTAGTCTTTCTAATAACGTATCTTCCCACGCACTCCTGAGGATGTGGGTGGAGACCAAAAACAGAGCTAAAAGAGAGAGAATGTTGGACTTCATCAGAGGACTCCGTATTGGTTTTACAACTTGTTGTACTGTGCATAAAAGAGCCCACATTTTTTTTTATTATATATAACTTATTGCACATTTAAGAAACAATTTACTGTGGCTGTATTGGGTTCTTCAGAAATAATTTGTATGGGGGATACAGACCTTTTAAAGGCTGTACAGGGGGATCGACACAATATTTTATTCATGTGACTTGCTGTCCACACTTTGCCCACTTGGTGTGATAAAAAATATCTCCAGAAAATATAACTTTAACTTACAAATCTTTTCTGCGTGTAAAATGTCCCAGCAGGAGCTCGGGATGAGTAGAAGAGTGTTTGTGGGGAAGGACAAATAGTTTTAACATCATCTTTCACAAACATAAACATGTTGTTCTCATGAAAAGATTTGCATAAGTAGCCTGCCTCACCGACTCATTCCTCGCCTCTATCAAGCAGAAGACTTTGATTGGATCGTAATTCAAATTAAATATATAGATGTCTGCAGCAGATGGATTATTCAAAGATGCGTCAGTGTCAGTTAAAGAAGTCTTGGAGGACAAATGACTGAAGTTGACCCTAATCAGAGGTCAAGAAGTTTCTCATAATTACTTATTGATCCAGCTGCTGTTGGTGAATGTCCTGTGTGCTGTTTGTTTGGTGACTGATGATCTTGCACCACCAGGGGGCAGTCTGTGACTGTGATGATGCTATTGCTGTTTCTACCAACAGGTTTGACAGAAGGTTTCATACAAACCCTTTTCACAGTTAATGCACAAGCAGCAGTGACAGTAAAGTGGAGGCCACCTTATTGATTAGGTTAGTACAGTATCAGTTTCAGTTTCAGCAGTATACATACATTTTTATTAATGGTATCTGGCAACAGATAGGCTGATACCTTATTTAATAAAAGTATTTATCAAGAATCTGAAGAACATTTGTCCCAATATTAAGTCTTGATTTGCAATAGTACATGCGGAGAAACAATACTGTACAATATTTAGTTTGTCATGAAATCTTTATTATATATATATATATATGAAAAGTGAAGCCAATGCTGAAGTGCCTTAAACTTGCATTCTTTCGACTGACCAGCAGGGGGCGACTCCTCTGGTTGCAAAAAGAAGTCTGATTGTATTGATGTCTATGAGAAAATGACTCTACTTCTCTCTTGATTTATTCCCTCAGTAAACATTGTAAACATGAGTTTATGATCTCAATCTCTAGTTTCAAGTCTTCTTCAATACAGCATGATGTTCATTTAGTAAATTATGGTCCATTTAGAGTCAAATAGACCTAAAGCATGGAGCCATGAACCATAGAGTGTACCTACCTTGTGATTGACAGGTTGCTACCACGGTGTTGTCTGGTCTGGGAGTTTTCTGTGTTTTCGTCTTACAACTTTAACCCTTTCACAGTGTGTTTTTATTTTGGTCGCCTAAAAGAGTCACTTCTGGTTGCAAAAAAAAGAAGAAGATGGCAACAACCAAAATACCGAACTCTGGGTGATGTCACTATGACAATTTTTTATTTACAATCTGGGATTGCTACAGATAGGGATCTCTATATTTGGTGCGCCATCTCTTACATTGAAATAGTGGGCGGCAAGGTGGAGATCAAGGGTTCAATCCCCGGTTCGGACAGGGCCTCTCTGTGTGGAGTTTGCATGTGCTCTATGTGTTTACGTGGGTTTCTTTCAGGCTCTTGATTTGGCATATCAAATACACGGATCATAAATTCTGATTTCCATACCGGAGGCCCAGATGATTCGCTGTGGCGACCCCTAATGGATGCAGCCGAAAAAAAGAACAGCAGGATTATTTTGATAGACAGTTGAAAAAATGTTAAGAAATCATTTGATGGATTATTTTTTCAGTTTATGAATATATATATATATATTTTTAGATGTATCAATTAAGTAAACAGACATCATAATTGACTAAAAAGTTAAATAATCAACCCCACAATAACATCGGTCAGTTCGCATATAATCATGTCATATCCAACATATGGGAAGTAAATAACACTATCTTGACAGATGTTTATATTTAACACAACAGACAAAAACATGCACTTGTCAATTGTGATATTTTGGTCTATTTATCTTCCATAACACGTCTTCTTTTAGAAAGAAAAAAAATCCAAAATACACATTTAAGTTAACTTTGTCAAAGTTCACCAAAAGTTACGATTAGACCACGCCTTACTTGCATATCTAAACATTAAAGAAAACATAATTGTTTTAATGTAAGTAATCAATCGTGGAAGTTTCATGGTGATATCTATGAGTTCATTTTTTTTCTTTTTTAACCCTATTCACCTCGGGTGTCTCTCCTTCATTAGTTATATTTGTAAATAATTAGTAGTAATATATGATCATAATGTCAGGACTCATATACCTACCTCCTGACCGGATCACCACCACCACCAGTAGGACCAGGAGCAACGGTGGAGCTGTGGTCATTCCTGTGCCGACAGATAGAGGGCAGCACTGCTCACTAAGCGCTGCCGCTGTGGTTTAATGGATGAGTTGAGATTTCGTGTACATCCACTAGCTCCCAGGCTGAGGACACAGAGCTGTAAATGTGCTGGAACATTGTGTACTGAACGCTGTGTGCTGTTGCTCTAAACACACGCACAACACACACAGAGAAAAGACTGAACCGCTGTCCCCAGGAAACCTTTAATGTGGGCACCAATACAGCAGTTAGCAGTCATATATATATACATGTGCAAGACTATGGTTGGGCATTATATAGAATTCCATACCCTGAGGGCTTTCTAATGAGTTTCAGCTCATGGTTTATCCGTCCTGCTCACAACTTCACTGTTTTGGTTCACTCCTACTCCACTCATTACCCACTGTGAGAAAAGATACGATACAATACAACTAGCCTGTATTTAGTATGCCAGAAAAAATCTGGTCCATTCTGCAGTGTGCAAGCCAGCATGCTTTTCTGTCTATTCTGACCCACAATCCTTTGTGCAGGTTGGTCAAAGTTCAAGGTGCCATGCTTTGAGGAAGTAGTATGTCCCAATTGAATGCACACTGCATGCAACAGTTCGTATTTCGTAAGGGCAGCTGCAGTATGTACTAAAAGTAAAAAGTAAGTAAGTCTGGATATACACATAATATGGTAAACTAAGATGCCCCCTTTATAACAATGTCTATTTTCTTTGAAAAATATATAATATTAATATAATATGTGGTTCTGACTACGAAGCTTCCATGTTGTTGGACATGGCAGTGTACGTACGTTTGGAATATGTCTGTTACTCACAATGTGATTGCTCAATGCCTGGTGTCTGCTCAGAAAACTCGAGGGAACAGGAATAATGACAGCCTTTTTCTTTGTTGTGGGAGTAGCACTTGAATCAACAGAGAGCTGGAATAAAGGGCTCCAGGCTACCGTCTGGCCCACTGGCCTTCTTACTGTGCAACTTGGCCAACGTGATCTCACAGAAAAATATGTGAAATGACCACGATCCCTTAACAGCGCATCATGGGTGGGCTTAAAATAACTACGTCAACTAAGTAAAATACATATACACGTCACAGACGTAACCTCACAAACATATTGGGACATGAATAGCGGTCTCCTGGCTGAAGGTTCTGTGTTTGTTTGACCCATCCAACTCCTGTTCATACTACCTCACTAGATCTAAGCGTTCCGTATACATTGACACGTGTCTACCACTAAAAAAGGTGGTAACGGACTTTCAATTGGCAGCATTGTTTCTGTGGCGCAAACACGTCATTTTTACACATTACGTGCCACAACCAATTAATTAACCATAAAGAGGTCGTGGTCATCCTATGTATTTATGTGAGATCAGGCTGGTGGCTAGTCGATGTTAAAGCCCCTCTTCCCTCGTTACCTCGTCCCAACTCATTATCACCTTACAGTCATTTGTAACTTTGTTTTGAAAAGTGTTTTGAAAAAAATATTATAATTCATTTTATCGACGTCACCCATTGGTTTGTGGACTGCTGTTTTAAAGCCTCGAATTCGGCGATTTCACCTTCGCCATCTTGGATTACAGCCGTGGCCGTAGACGTCTCTGGTAGCAGCAGCGACCTGTCACTCACAGTAGCCCCGCCCTAAAGCATTCTCTGCTTAATGGTCTATTTGACTCTAAATGGACCATAATTCACTAAATGAACATCATGCTGTATTGAAGAAGACTTGAAACTAGAGATTGAGACATAAACTCATGTTTACAATGTTTACTGAGGGAATAAATCAAGAGAGAAGTAGAGTCATTTTCTCAAAGACTTCTATACAATCTGACTTCTTTTTGCAACCTACTGCTGGTCAGTAGAGAGAATGCAAATTTGAAGACACTTCAGCATTGGCTTCACATGGCAGAACTGGAAGTTTGCATTTTAAGGACATTCTGCTTGTCTCAATAACGCATTTCAGGCTTTTTGCGTGTCATTTTACGGCACGTCGTTACAATTAAAACGGACACTTAAATAAGTTTAGGAAAAACATCATGGTGGTCTTAAAATAAGTAGATAAACTATGGCGTACAACATGGCGTAAAATGACGTTGGCGTTGTTTTCGCTTGCGGAATTGTTGTTTCGTTGAAACCGAGCTGATTTTGATTAGAGTGGTCGTCATTCTACATGCATTAGGAGATCTTGGGGCCAAAATGAGAGGAAATTGCTTTTTTCTTGCAGCTGTGTAACACATGCGGAAGGGCATGAATGAAACAGAATGAACTTGGATTGAATAATGATGCCGTGGAAAGTAACACAAGGAAAGAATAATGGAAAAGAAAGGACGGCATGATGAAACACGAAAAGAAACGAAGCCATGCCGCCTTTAAATAAGTGAGTAAATCAGCATATAAACAGCAGAGAGGGCTGTGTAATCTGACCTCTCTCCATGTGCTGACTGCATTCCCGCTGCGTCATCCTCAGCCCAAAGATTGGATTGAGGACTATCATCATCATCCAGGCCAGGCTGTTGAGGCACAGTGCGCAGACTGCTTGTTCTCACAGCAGATTAAAGCCCTCTGGATTAGGATTAGTCAAATCCACGTATACCTGTGCACGGTGTTGGCGGGAAGGAAAAAAAGCAGTGACCCAGGTCAGAGGACATGCAGCTCGCACGCTGGGCTGCAGCAGAGGGCTGGACTGGTGGGAACATAGTGTAAATGGATTAGCAGTCTGCTAGATCCTCAAGCTAGAGATGACGAAGCAGTTTTCATGCGTCATAGTTTTGTGTGTCTTACCTTTTAGCTCATCTCCTCTCTTGTCACACCATGCTATCATAACTGGATAAGCTTGATTTAATAATGTATGATTTGACACAACCCTTGTTGCGTGTTAAACTGCAGCAACTTGAGCCGCAGAGTGCAGGACCGTGGAGCCGCCAGCCGCCGTCTGACTTCCGTCGGTGCCATTGAGTCTAACGCACTGTCCCTTTAAGGTTCATCTAGAACTGGATGGGGGAACAGTTGAGTCCACCGGGGGTTAACACCGTTAGCTGCTAGCAGTAGTCGGAACCGCTGGGAGCCGTGCGAAGACAGCAGATATGCATTTTGAATTTAGACACATTAATTAACCCCAGCAGCTCTGCCACAGGTCTGTACTGGACTGACATTTCATGCTACTGGAAGTCTTTTGCTTTATTACACGGAACTTTCATTCTCATAGAATGTCCTGTAACTATTGAATTCTTCCAGATGGCAAACATTTTCTGCCTCAGAGGTTTGGTGCAATCAACAAGATGCAATATGGGACTTTTTCAATTTTAATAAATCAAGCTGCTCCTTTCATTTTCTCAACCAGACCCCCCGCTCTGTACTGGACACACAGATTCAATTTAGTCTGAGTAAAGGTCTTTTTTTGGCCAAACAAAAAAATCAGAGACCATCTATCTATATCTATATCTTATTTCGTATAGATATATACAAAATGTATACGGTATGCTTATAGTATACCTGTGTGGAATCCGAAAGTATTTCTCAATGCAGGTTATTATTTTTCCCGCAGCTGTTCCGATTTCTGCAAATTTTGGCGGTTAATAACAAGACAACCAAGTAAAATAATGACTTCAGCTCACATGATCAACAGATCTTCTCAGATGTTAATGTCATAAGTCGCCTTCACACCGTCACACAATAATATGGATATTGATCCATTTGGTCTCACAGCATAGTGCCCTGTTTGACAAACCAAACAAAGATAATAAAGGAATATGAGGACAACATATGGGGAAGTATAGCAGTCGAACTGGCTCGTGATGGCGAGTGGCCGACAAGAGACGGGTAATCACACCTGTCGTTGTCAAGGTTACATACAGAGAGAGAACCATTAATTTCCAAGTGCATAAGCTGGTGCTTTTCTTCAGGACATTATCCGTGTCAGAAATGACTGATGGTTTTATAGTACACCTTTCACAGCGACTACGTGACCGTCGGAGATGTGACAGCGTTACATCACCTCGGCCCATTATCACTATTATTACCAGCAGTGGAAGCATGAGAGCTCACTGGCTTTCCCTTAAGAAAGCTGACCATTACCATTATGTATTAAAGGCCATGTAACACATATGATTAACAAACACACACACACATATATATATATATATATATATATATATATCATTCATGACAGGACTGAGAGTCTAAATGTTTATATATATATATATATATATATATATATATATTTATATATACATGATAAAAAACATTTCGACTCAGTCCTGTCATGAATGATGAAAACCAGTACAATTACATGCTTCTTTGGCGCCACCCATAGAATAACAAAAATTCTGCGTAATGTTCCTTTAAAGTATTGCCTTTTTTTTTTTTTAAAGGACACATTAACACTTTCTCTGGAGAATAAAATCACTTCCTGTCTATTGTTAGTCAATTTTAACTTCACATCACTGTTTTGTAATCATAAAAAGAGAGAAAGTCTAAACATGATGTGGAAGAACATCAGGATGTATCCAGTAGGAACTCAATGTTGATCTGTTCATCAGACCTCAGCCATGATTCAGCAGATCTCTCTGTGTGTGTGTGTGTGTGTGTGTGTGTGTGTGTGTGTGTGTGTGTGTGTGTGTGTGTGTGTGTGTGTGTGTGTGTGTGTGTCAGACGCGTGCCTCCCTGCAACAAGGCAGCACCACTGAAGAAGTGGGTCAGCCTGGTCTCAGAGAGACAACAGCTCACTGCAGCTTGTTTGTTTGCTTTGACCCCTGGTTAAGCTCCTGTACCAAAACTGACATTTAATATTTCATTTCATATTCCCTGTCCATGTGTATCTTTAAATTTGACTCTTTTTAATGCCGAAAAAAATGAAGCAAAATACAGATTGTTGTTGTAGATGGTGTTTCTAAATTTGATTGTCGTCAAGCTAAATAAATAATGTCTTATTTTATAGTCTGGCCCCTCCCCAGTTCCACACCTATTCACTTTCCTTCTGAGAGTCCGATGAGTCTGTCTTCAAACAATACTCGAACCATATGCACATTAATACAATTTATGCTCGCTGTAATCGTTCCCCGTTCATACCAGTCCTAACATAAGCTGTGGGAGACAACATGGTCTTCATTCTTTGAAGAAATACGGTTCAAATTGTATCTGAAGACGATATGAGGCGTCAACAGTCTGTGTCTATTTACATATGAGGACTCTTAGCGGCCAGTATGAACAGTAGGCATGTTTCAATGTTCATATGGGCACCTATAAGTATCGTTTAAAGACAGAACAAATGTAAATCTATACTTAAGTACAAAGCTGGGGCCAGACACGCAGAACCTATATCTACGGCTGTGGGAACTTATAGACCTTTTTAAAGCCGACTTCATTGTTGCTGTTGCAAGATTGAGCGGCTAGTAAGCTGTGTTCCACCATGCTTTCATGCAAACATTACACTGGATAGAAAATAAATGAGCGGGCTGCTGGCCAGGGGCAGCGCTGGGTCTATGGTCCCTCTGCCTCACTCCTTGCCTCTAGGAGACTACTTTGCAGTTTGAACTCCTGAGACTAGCTAGCTAACTAGCTAACTAGCTAACTAGCCAGTAGTCCTCTTCGGAGCTTCTGCCAGCGGCGAAGGGGTCAGTTAATATGTTAATATGTTAATATGTTAATGTGTTCAAGTTAACGTGACGTCCATATTGAGAGAAACTTGTATTTTCTCCAGCCATTAAAAAAAAATAAAAACATTGCTAGTCAGCGTCAACTAACGTGTTCAGAGAATTATTCTTCCTCCACATATGCTCCGCCCCCAAAAATATGTCATCATGTTTACTAACGAAAAGGGGTCTAATGTCCGTAGCACTGATTCATCACAAACCTGTAGAACCATCACGCGGTGATATCTCAATAAGTACATGTCAGAGGAATGATCAATGATTGATTTATAGCGCTCGTATTCAACCAGACTTCACAAAGTGTCCATTTCTGTTTCGTTTTCACTGAAATAAACTAGACAAAAAAAGTCAACAACCAAATGACTGAGACTAATAAAAAAGTCTTTTAGAGCAAAACTAAATCAAATCTTCTTTTTTTTAACTAAACAAGGCTGTGCAAAGTTTTCTCTTTTCAGGATGGAAAAGTAGACCGTTATGAATAGCAGCTGGTAACTGGGTTGTTTCTGGCTTTGAGCTAAGAAACTTTCCAATGTTCTGTTGCATGTGTGAAAAGGTGCCAGTTCAACTGAACTGATATACAAAACAAACTTGTAATAAAAACACATCAGTCACTTCCTGGCCCCCTTTCACAAAATAACTCATAAAGACGTACTTGAAACACCTTGATGCTGGCATTATTATACGTTGGATCAATACTTCTTTTATGAGGAGATGAAGAAGAAACAGAAAGGGAGAAGCCATTAGGCCCATTAATTATCGTGTTGTCTCTATCAAACAGCACATGAAGAGCATTATTTTTGCTTCTCCAGATGTCCAGGCCTCGCCACATTAGGGAGCGTACAGTTGAAAGGACAGAACCTAATGGAGTACTTGAAAATCAAGAAAATCATTCAATGGCGTGACTATTTCCAGCGAAGCTTTTTTCTGACCAACTTTACAACTCCTCGTGAAGAACCAAAGATGTTTTTGACATTCAGTCAGTCTGATGTGTTTTGAATCAATCTGCCCACGAGGAACAGCAGGCTTACAGCCCACCATATACCAGCTGCTTACCTAAAGACGTTTTAATAATTGCAGTGTTATACAATTTTGCCCAACTGTGCTGTTGCCATGTTGTTTTCAAGTTAATTCTGACATGATGTTAATGTCAGCTGTTTTTCTGTTTGGGTAGTTTGTCATGTTGATTGAAGACGTGTGCTCGTAAACTACAGTTAATTACCACTCCGGTTGTATTTTTGCGGCTCTGGCCATTTGTTGTGATGACACTATGCCAACCCGTAGACCGCCACACAGCTGTCGCGATGAAAACAACATGGCAACGGCCAAAATACTAGATGGCGACGGCGAAATGGACTCGAGGCTTCAAAGCGGCAGTCCACAAACCGATGGGTGACGCCACGATGACTACGTCCACTTCGTATGTACAGTCTGTGGTGAATGCTCTGAATTTTGAAACGTATTTGATTTTGAAATGCAATCTTTAACAGCCCCCACAGTCCCCTCATCCTGGCGCCTGGCCTGGGTGTCGGACTAAAAAAATGTTTTGTAACAACTCAGATAGATGCATATGTCCATTTCAATGCATATTCCCCCATTAATATATTTAGGATTTTAAATAATATTTTATCAATTCTCGGGTGGTAAAAAAATGGTTCCATTTAGCAACTAAATCTCTGTAAGAAATGGTATTAACCCCCAAATTGCTGCAGAGCGGGAATGACCATCATATACTTCCATCATAATGTTCTGAGCCCCTATATGCACTCAACTTTTAACATCTAGCACCAAACCAAAATTAAAAAGAAACATCAAATAAATCTTCAGGTTCCCAGCTTTCAGATGACGTACACCACCTCTATGTGGCGTCTACTGTCGGACTGTTATTGCTCCCCACAGATCCCCTCTCCCCGTGCAAATGACTAGAATGCAGGTCTATGTGGTTCTCTCAGGGCACATGTCATCACAGGGACCGTTTGCTGTGTTGTAAACTGACACCAGTGAAGCATACATCATCCCCCTCAATGCTCTCTCTGTCCGTGAACATATGTGTGTGTGTGTGTCGTTGAGCCCCGCCCTCCGGTTCTATATGTTCTGGAACATGTTGTTCTCTGGCAGAACACCACCATCGTATCCTCTCACTGAAACACATGTGTTCCTGCGTGTCTCGGCTCTGCAGCCTGCCGTGGACATGGCATGGCTTCCTTTTTTTTGTTTTGTTTTTGAAAGCAAACGTGATTTACAAATGTGCCATTTACAGATGGAGTAAATCTTACACATTAATACTTTTTTTTTTAATTGTGAGATGAGAACAACAACACCAACAAGTAGAGGAACGCATTTTGTTTCTTTTTAAGATATCTTGGCAACATTGTTCTGCAAAATCATAACACTGTTAATTACCCAGTTGAATAATAGAGTAAGACCACCCTCCGAGGTGCACATAAATAATAGACTGTTGATTCCTGAAGTCTGATTTCTCTTGTGTGGGATTCGAGGATCCCTGCGCTCTGATTGGCTGCTTGCCGCTCGATGTCACAGCTGTTTCTATCTTCCCTAATTTAGTGGCGTCTCCTAAAAATCCCCCCACCTCCCGCCCCTTAGCTCCATTTCACTGCCTATAGCTGCCACCCCCCTCCTCCCTGCTCCTCCACCCTTAGTACACTGTGTACCCAGCTGAACATAAAGAGCACAGAACACTGACATATTGTTGTCTGCTGCGTATGTGTGTGTGTGTGTGTGTGTGAGGCATTGTCCATACTGGGGTTTCCCCGGCCCCCCTTTATCATTAATCTGCACATTCCAATTAATTGAGCAGCCTAATCACGGTGGTCGCATGGAGCAGGGCTTTGTTTCTAACCAGGGCTGGGACAGGGCAGCGCTGATCTCCCGCGGAGCTGTTTATAATTCCATATTTACTCAGTATGGCAGGGGGTATTCCACTTTCTTTGAGCCAATAAGATCACTGCTCTGTTATTCTTTCTGTATTAGCCCTATCAGCTGCTACCACTGCAGCTGCTGCTCCCCCTTTAGCCTATAGAAAAGACATTCCACACAGTATACAGGACCAACATGCACACACTACAAACAAAAACAGGTTTTAAATGTTCCAGTGTTTTGGTGTTGCATTTCCAAAAAGCAGGTAAAGACACAAGAGAGATAAAACATTTAAATAAAAAAAGCAATGGTCAGAATTGACATTCTTGACGAGAGTTTAGTTGATAGCACTCACACACTTGTACGGAAAGTGTGAAGCTATCAGCAGCTGGCTAACATAGCTTAGCATAAAGAGTGTGTATAGGGGAAGCCATAGACTGAACACTAGAAGTGGACGTAGTCACCTTGACGTCACCCATTGGTTTGTGGACATTGTTGTTTTGAAGCCTCGAGCTGGCATTTTGGCCTTAGCCATCTTGGTTTTTGCACTTTTGATTTTGGAGGTGACACGAGAGGGTGGAGCTCAGTAAAACCAAACGCTAAATAAGACACTTTTAGGTGGCCAAAATAGTATGAAGGGAAAATTCCTAAAAACTTCTAGGAAAAAAACACAGAAAACTCCAATCACAAAAATGTCAATCACAAGGTGGCCCCGCCCTAAAGCATATCTTGCTTTATGTTCTATTTTACTATAAATGGGACCGTAATTTATTAAATGAACATCACGCTCTATTGATGATAAATCATGTGAGAAGTAGAGTCATTATCTCATAGACTTTTATACAATCAGACTTCTTTTTGCTACCAGAGGAGTCGCCCCCCGATGGCCAATAGAGAAAATGCACTTCTGCATTGGAATCCTTGCTTTGTCCAAAGGTAACTACATCCACCATCCGACTCCTCTAAAGCTCACTGATTACCATCTTCTATCAACAATATTAACTAAACAGCCAGAGCAGATTTGTGGGTGCTGATTGGAATGACTCCAAAAATTACTAATGTCGAGGCAAGGCCTCGACATCAGTAAGTAAACCCGAAAAATATTTAGTAACCATCACAAACCACTAATTTCACTCCTTTATGGTCAAGTCACAACGTTTTAGAAAAGTGGGCCTATCAATTTTGGCAATTTTTATCAATGAATCATGTAGGCTGAATCCACCAAATACGTTTAATACTAATGTGCTGTTATGAACGTAATAATCAGAAAGCATAAAGTACCACTATGGTCAAGTTCAAATTGAAAACAGCATATAAACCATTTTCAGAGACTGAGATGTTTATAGGTTCATAACTGTGGTCATTGCAACATAGCTCAATGCAGATTCATCTGATAATAAATCTGATTCATGGATTATGTTCCCTGGAATCTTTGAAGGCAACATGGGATAAAAAAACAAAACAACAACATAAAAACACCACCACCCAATAGCTGTATAGGTTGTAGTTTTGGTGGTGATCAAAGAGTGGAGCTTGTCTGGTGTTTCTGGGCTGATAAAACAAACCCCAAGGGATAATCCTGTGGGGATCCGGGGGATTAGCGACAATGTGGGAAAACAACTTCCTCCATGTGGTGCCTGCGCCTACATAAACAGTGACGGGACATGGACGCTGTAAAACAAACCAATATTCATTTTGCTATGCGGCGCGACCGCCTCAGAAATCAAAGAGTTACAGTTTGCCACTCGTACACCTGAAAACTGTGCTCATTGCCTGTTCAGCCAAACGTCAGTCAAAAGAGAAATTCGGCTTTGTGTCCATATAATGTACAGCTTGATAGGTATGCAACTACATAGATCAGAAAACAGTTCTGAACAGCTTATTCACCATAATTTCAGTGTTTTAAAATAAGTTAAATAACAATTTACAAGCCCATAGTTAAGATTAGAGGGTATGCGTTTCCTGTCTGTGCCAGTTAAACGATACCAGAAATACACCGGTTTGCTGTACACATTCATTTGGGGAAAGCTACTTAGTTTCTAACTGAAACATCCCTGAGGCATATTTAGTCTAGCTACACTGGAAGCAGGAAGCAGGAGGAAACTGTGGAATTGAGAAAATATGCCTCAAATGTGTTAACCCCACTGTAAGGACAGAACTCTCTGAATAGCTTCAGTTCTAGCCACTTCTAAAGCCACTATGTCTGTTTGTTTCTGTACATCATGAATTCACATTCTTGCAGAGAGTTTGGTTAATAACAGCTCACGAGTGTGAAGCTATAATCAGCGGCTGGCTAACACAGCTTAGCATAAACACTAGAAACAGGGGGAAGCCATGGACTGTAAACTGGAAGTGGACGTAACCATGACGTCACCAATTGGTTTGTGGACTAGGGTTTTGAAGGGGACAAGGATTGGCATTTTGGCCCTTGCCATCTTGTATTTTTGCAAACAGAAGTGACACGAGAGGGTGGAGCTAAGTACAACCGAACACTGAAGAAGACATTTTTAGGTGACTAAAATGTTACAATTAACTTTCATGAACTGAAAACCCACAGTGAAAGGGTTCACAGACAAAAACACAGACTCGAAAACTCCCAGATTGGACAACATCAATCACCTTGTAGCCCCGCCCTAAATCATACCCTGCTTTATGGTCTATTTACTCTAAATGGACCATAATTTACTAAATGAACATCATGCTGTATTGAAGAAGACTTGAAACTAGAGATTGAGACATAAACTCATGTTTACAATGTTTACTGAGGGAATAAATCAAGAGAGAAGTAGAGTCATTTTCTATAGACTTCTATACAACCAGAGGAGTCGCCCCCTGGTGGTCAGGAGAGAGAATGCAGCTTTAAGACACTTCCCTTTTTAGTTTCAGGAATACCTGTGGTTAAAGTGTGACAGCAAATCACGAGCAAATTCCACATTAGTCAGCGTGTCGCCTTTTTCCCCAGTTCCCAATTCAGTAGTAGTAAAAGGCAGAATATCCCTCCTGAGCTGTGCTGGTATGGACGCACTGAATCATTAATGTCCTGTCTACATCAAAATGTTCGTGTTGTGTTCCTTCTCATTGAACTTGGGTACGAGACACAAGTTAGTTCAAACATAAAGAATACGGCACAATTTCTGAGGAAAAACATTCCTCAGCTACCAACTCTGAACTGAGTCCCTGAAGGAACTGGATATAAACTGCTGCTGAACCCTTCCGGTTTCAGTTTGCTGATTGTGAGACAGAAGGTCAAAATGCTCCCTCTCACTTACAGAGCACTACACGGCCAGAGTCCTGCACATGTGGCTGACTTACTTCATCCTTATTTTCCAGTCCGCAATCTCAGGTCAACCCTGTTACGTTGACTGTCCGTCCCACACACTCGCCTTAAGACCCGTGGTGACGCAGCTTTTGAGGCAGTAGCTCCAGAGCTATGGATGCTCCGCCTGCTCCGCCTGCTCCGCCTGCTCCCTACGGTTTGCTGGTTCTGTGTTGGGGTTTAAAAACAACTAGAGACATAGTACCTGTTTACACTGGCGTTTTGGGTCATTTCATGCTCCATGGCCTTTTTAATCCGTTTTTATGTGTATTTTACTGCGCTTTCTTTTATTGTGTACTTTATTGTGCTTTTTTACAAACCTCTTGTAATGTGTTGGCCCCTTGTATGCTCACTTTGTTTAAAGATTTAGTTTTCTGCTCCCGTAAAGCACTTTGTGACCTTTTGTCTGTAAAAAGTGCGATAGAAATACATTTGAAATTTGAAATTTGAAGGAGGATGGACTTCTGCGGCGTCTGAAACACGAGGCATCGTTATTGTTGACGAAAACGTCAAGTTTCAGATTTAAATGTGTTATTACACCTGTAGGTCGTTTACTTGTTTTTACGTTATTATTCATTGGGGCTGAATGAAATGATTGGACGGGGCATATTAACGTCCTGCGACCGCCACAGATGCTGGATGTTTTAATACCTGTTTTTTTTTCAGTCAGAGCATTTGATTTATTGATTGCTGTCGGAACGTAAAGAGCATTTGAACAAATATGACAAAACATGTTTTTGAAGAAGGTAACCAACCCCAGCTTTAAAAGCAACTCAAACTCGTCGGACAATCCTCTGACAGTCAAAGTGAAAGAGTAACCTCGAGCTCCTGCTCCAGACGTACAGCAGGTGAAGCCCACTCAGAAGCACACCGACATTAGAGAGTCAAAATGACTAAACTAGAGTTACCGCCTCGTGGTTGTATTCCTCCGCCCACCGGTCATGTTGCACTTTATTAAGACTTTGTTTTAATCCAATTAAGACATTTGTGTGAATTAGCACATGAATTCTTGAGTTACGGCCAAAAATATGTTCAGTGAGTTCACAGTGACCTTGACCTCTGACCTCTAAATTCTAATTCATCTTTTAGTGCAAATGTGGCTCAAATGTTAAGGGATCCAGGTGTTCCTGATTTTTCAAGAGACTGGACCGGACAGACGGACCAGCTGAAAACATAATCCACCGTCAGCGGGGCATGAAACATGTGTCTAAAGTAAATTGCCTACCCCTGCTTTAACTTAAACAAAAATATTTTTTTTTATAAATGACACATAAAAGGGATTGAGAATAATATTTAGACCAAATGGCAGGGAGATAACGTCTACATAAGATAAACCGTTACCGTTAGCTACGAGCCGCCAGCTCAGGCGACGCCATGTTGAGAGCCTTTGAGAATGCACACTTAATGTTATACTTATTCATTTCACACTTTAATTATAAAACACACACACACACACACACATTTATAATCCAGACAGCCATAGTTTTTGATCATTTTATTCCAAGAAAAGTTGTCAAACATATTTACAGCAAAACACGATGCTTTCTCAAACACCAAATGGCTCCTGTCAGCTTCATTAACAAAAAGCAGGTTCTCATTTCACACAACGTACATTTCTGTACACACTGGAAACATATGCACTAAAAAGAGAAAAGTTCAAGATGTTACACGCTGTTTGAGAACGGCGTGGCTGTCTGTACGGTGCTGACGGTGAGGCAGTGGAACGTTTTGCATAGTGTTAAGTGTCTTTCAAGTGGAATCATTACCAGTTCTAAGAGAGTGAAATGAAGCGGCTCGTAGGAAACAGACAGTGACGACAGAGAGGTGGACAGTTTGAAGCAGTTGTAAAGATCCTCAGTTAGCGCATCACCGCGGCAACATCCAGTTGGACCTATGTTAGGAGCACGTCTGAGATTCTACATCCCAGAGTAAAGAACACATTTGCCACGTGCTACACCGAGTTTACCATCTGGTTTAAACAAAACAGGTGTGTCAGCATTCAACAACCACAGCACCCGGACGCACATTGTTGTTGCGTTTTAATCCCAATCACTCCCGCCAGCTCTGTAACTTCACGGAGTCCTGCACCTTCAGGATGAACAGCAGTTTTAAGACTGAACATTTACTTTAGTCCAACTCCGCCCTAAAGGACTCGGTGCGCTTCAACTGAAGTGGCTCCGAGGCGACTCTAAGGGGGGGGGGTTAGAAACAGCTAGAATCCCTTTTGTCCCACGGACCGATCCGGGCACTAATATCTCCTCCCAGGAGGAGCTACAGATGTTGAATGCAGACGACATCGTTGTGGAGGCTTTGGTCATTCCTGTGGTCTGTGTTTGAGAGTGAAGGCCAGCGGAGCTTTGTAGGTCCAGAACATACAGAAACCCTCCGGTCAGACTCACCCCCGTATGCTTTAACTGCTCTCTGCTGGCTTTCCTTTCCCCATCTGCGTTTAAATTATTCTGTACATTTGAACCGTTGCGTTTTGTTCTTCCCGTCTAACCCGGTTGCTTCAAGTACCATCTTCTGGATCAGCAACGAACCGAACGTGTTCCACGCAGCTCGAAGCGCTTCAGTAAAGACGGGAAGGAAGGAGAGGGGACTCAGGATGGGCTGCTCTGTGGGGATTATTTCCACATGGCAAATCTGCAAATCTCCCCGAGAGTCTCCGAATCAGACGGTCAAGAAAGAATCAGCCACAAGCGTCTCAATACTGGTAGAATGAGCCAATACACACTGTTCATATCACACCAATCAGAACCCTTCAAACTCTCACGGTGGAGTACAGGTCAACGTCTCACTATCTCTCACTGAGGACTGCAGGTTACCCATTGACTTGACATCTTGAACTGTATTGTACTCCACTCCTAAAACTCCTCAACCTTAATGTAAAAAATTAAAAACAAAACATTTAGTACAAAGTTATCAAAAACAGCCATCGGCCCACCAAATGATTATGATTGTTTCTTGGTCACACGTTAATTTCAAATCGAAACAGATACACGCGCAATTTTATCCAATTTTAACAAGTGCTCTTTGGATTGAACAGGAACATTAAACTAAACCGAACCCCCGGCTGGACCTTGTTTGGTTACAGTAGCACGGTGTTGTGTGGAGCCTGCTGCCTCCAACAGGTGGGATTCCCATCCAACACGTTCAACACAACACGGGTCACGCTCCGCTCTGCCTCCTTCTCGCTCCACATTAATGCGGCCCTGGGGGACTGTTGTTAAATAGTGTGACATCACTGAAAGCCAAATATTCTAAAATTGGTCGATTGCGGGCGAGGGGCGGGGGGGGAGGGGGGGGTTCTGCAGAAAGTAAACCAGCGTGAGACAAAAGTGTATTTTTTGTCCCGCCGTGTGAGTTTTAACTCACCGAATCGTTTTAACCGGTGATCCAATCGCACTTGGTGTGAATCATCTTTAAGGCACGGGGTTGTACGGGGCGGCGCAGACAACTGGTAGTCGCCTGTTGTTCATAGTGATTCACATACCATCATCAGCAAAGTGATGCTCTGACCTCGAGGTACTGGTACAGTCCAGTACGTTACCTTTACATTACACATGTTAAAGGAAGAGCAGGCCTACACTGGGGCTGTTGGGGACAAATATCGACAAATATAAAAATACGCATGTCATAAACCTGGTCGTCACATCCATCATCCACCAGTTAAATGTCCTCGGCTCCACGGTGACGCCCACCTGGACCCGCGTGGTGCCGGAAGTGCACTGCTGTGGTCTGGTCTTGCATACGGTTCCCGTCCCAGAGCTTTGGAATCATCGGCCGGTCCATCGCTTCCCGCTCAAATCATGATTGTGGATTCTTCACAGTTCAGTTTGTCAGAGTGTCTTTTTTTTTTCCATCGGAGTCCACGTCCATGTAGTAAACAAAGCTGCAGGGACACAAAGTAGGAGCAGGTCAGCATGGAGCAACAACAGAACGGTTCCATAACATGGTTGCCTACCGTTGGGTTTCTGTGATACCCAATACCTCGATATCTATATCGTAGGGTTGACTGGTGGTGCATTCACAAAATGTTCACTCAATGAGATGTTTGATAAATAATCATCAGTAATGTGCATACAATGTTCACAATATGACATCACTTTACTGTAATGCAGCCTTTGAAGCAGGAAAAGACAACACTTATGCCATATTACGATATCCAAACACAGACAGTATCCTGTCTCGCGTCACGACATCGACGTAATATGGATATATTGCCCAGCGCCACACTATACATGTTCGTTGGTAACCTGACACGCCCGGTTCGTTCACTGGAATCCTTTTCAAAAAGCACTCGGCAGGTGATTGGATGGCACTATTGTCTGTAAATCGATGGCGAAGCCAGTCGGGAGAAGAGCAAAGAGAGCGTTTCCCTCGAGTGAAGCCGCCAGTCGTTGCTACGCGCTGTCACGTGGGACGCATCTACCTCCAACCCCACCCGACACCCTGAGCGGCTCCCCTGCCTGTAGACGTGTTTCCGGCTTTAGCGCGGCGCTGTGCTCTAATAATAGCCCAGCAGGCTGGCGTGCCACAGCTTGTGCTAGCAGCGGTTTGTTGCTCTCCTCATAGGTTGCGTAAGCCTCACAGCACATGGTCTGAACACAAGTGGGTCAGCTTAGCAGGAAGCGTGTCGGGGACGGAGAATCAGGGAGGATGTGCTGAATGGACACATGGAAAGTGCTTATGTCAGGGCTGAGGATGAGCGCTCGGAATTCCTCATATGTTTACAATGTAATACAGTATATCGTTCACAATATGGTGCTATTGGGGGGGGAGAAGACATTCAGTCCACAGGTTTCA
Organism: Ophiodon elongatus; assembly: GCA_016806645.1. Taxonomy (NCBI): domain Eukaryota; kingdom Metazoa; phylum Chordata; class Actinopteri; order Perciformes; family Hexagrammidae; genus Ophiodon; species Ophiodon elongatus. The sequence goes on from JACSYO010001716.1 coordinate 749,702, forward strand.
TCCTTTCAACGCCACTGCAGCGCTGTGCGGCCATAAAGTATCCTGACGTGCTAGAAGCCAGGCGCTATCGATCTGTTTTCAGAACCCTGTTTTCCTTCTGGTCACCATCGTCCTCTGAAATCTGTTGTTGACAAGCCCCGCGATGAGTTGGTGGTGCCCCGAGGTGTCTGAAATCACCGGTGTGGCTCCAATTCTTCAGCGCTCAGCAGTTTTTGTTTAGTTTTTCCGAGAGCAGCTGTGTGAGGGAACGTTGTACCTGTGTGAACCTTCGTGTTTAAGGAGCATGCCTCGCATAGCTGACTACGCGCCACACCATGGATAAGTTACGTGACTCCACACGGTCCGACTGAGGACAACACAGACCGCACGCAGCAGGGCTCGAAGTGGGAAAACAAGGATCAGCAATCATTGTTACATTTGGAAGACACTAGGAGGCATTGGGTTTAATTCTTCAGTAAATGTTTGCCACTACGGCTCGTTGTCACCGTACGCCGCTCATCAGCAAAGCTTTGATGAAGATGAAGGTCTTCCTTTGGAAGAATTATCCGTTTACTGCTGTGCTTTCTACCAACGTAGAAGCTGGTATTAAAATAGGAGAAAGCAAGCCGCTATGATCTGGAAGCTCTTAATAACTAATAAAGAGCATGTGTTTGCAAACACTTAAAACAAAGAACTCTGAAGGAGCGCCTGCTGACAAACTTTCATCTGCTGAATGGACTGCGACAGCTTTGTAGACACAAGGAACCGGTTTGCCGTCCTTCTGCTCGAGGTGTTTACACAAGGCATATTTATTCTGAGTCTGCGCTTATGATTATTAGTCAAATAAAAAGTTCCATATTTGCTAGTCTGGGACCAAGTAGGCCCAAACCCACACGGTCCCACCTGAAACATGTAGCTATCTTTTGCAGTCAGGCTTTACTTTAGCAGCTCGATCATTTCTTTATAGAAATGTCCCGCAAAGAATTATGTAATTAGATTCCGACTATAGAAAAACAGAAGCAAAAGGTCTGAAACCATTATTATTATTATTGAAAATGGATTCCTACAGTGCATAGTTCTTTCCAGAAAATGTACTATAAATTTGCAGTTAAAAGGTGCACAACACAGAATTGAATAGCATTTCTATGGCCTCCATGTGGCTCTCAACATGGAGACGGCTGAGCCGGCGGCCAGCAGCTAACATTGCTACCAACGGGCAACAGGCACAGAGTATGAGCAGCTGTTCATTACATTTTCAATACATAATAGGTCCAGTGTGCTGACTCGTGCATACGGTACATCGTCTAAAGACGTGTAGGAGTGTTTAAAGCCCCTCTGGTCGAAGTCTTTCTGAAGCCAACATAGCATTCTTTCTGCTTATTTCCCTGTGGGAGATATTACTGCTACATAAAGAGGCAGGACAAAGAAAACAAGGTGAACGTCGTAGCCCTGCAGATCCTGGAGAGACTGAGGCCCGCTGCCTCGTCAGCCAGCCAGCCATTTGCCGTTGCATAACCCAAAAGCAGACTACCTCGTAGAAAGAAAAACCAGCAGAGACCGGTATCTTTGGGGAAGTGGTGGGGGCTGGTTTCTAGTGAGCGCAGGATTCGGTTCTCTCACAGCTCTCTATGATAACCAGTTGGAGAGGGAGGGGAGAGGGAGTGCCGTTTCATTCACGAGCCCCGGGTGGTTTTGTGGGCCTTGCGGCAAAGCAACACATTCCACTTGGCTGGCATTTACGTTGGAACTCTTCCTTAAGTAAGGTTAAGGTGTGTATGCTTCCCAGTTCCTCTCGATTCAAAAACTGACAAAGCATTCCCAGCGAATAGCAAGAGGTTGTGCAATACGACGATCACCTTGAATAACTGGAAGGCCACTCGGAGAGCGCAGACCAAAACCAAATGCCCTGATCTCACAATGTCAAAGGTTCTATATGCGGCATTCAGAGAATTTATATAGCAGCAGACAACTATTGGCTCTGTAAAGATATAGCTAATGACAGCTGCTCTGCGCGGCGCTCACACGGTGCTCAGCTGTGATAACGCCCTCCCAATCATCGGTGGCTGATCCAACGCTCCGGTTGCCCCTCCCCCGGGTTAACACCGTCAGCGTTCTTCCTTGGCCCGCGCTACACCCGTCCACCAAGTGCCAAGAAAATCGGACCAGTAGTTTTTCAGTAATCTTGCAGACAAACAGACAAACGGGGGCCAAAAACGTAACCTCCTTGGTGGAAGTAACCAGTGGACAGAACCAGCAAGGAAACATGTCAAAGGTTGGGACGACTTTCAGGATTTATGCTTTCTAGTAAAACGGCCAGAGAGTTTGTCATTCTGTCATGATCAGTTATTTAGAATAACGCCTGCCGGACTCAAAATACTTGTCTAAACACTGAATATATTCTGTCTATTAAGTATCGAGAATAGAGAAATTAGACGGGGACTTAGATTTGGTTTCTGGTTCTGTACGGTTTCAAAATGCAAACTAAACGTGAACAAGGAGAAATATGTGCCACAGCCGAGCCCCGCATTGGTTAAAGGTTTGTTTCTCTGTTTGTTTGTTTCACCATCTGCGCCCCGCGGGTAATCCTGCCATCTTGAAGTTCTTATGCTCTCATTTAGTCTCGGGACAGAGCGCACAGTCGATGGCAGTGGCGATGGAGCGAATCCACGAAACCCTAAAGTAATATCAGAGAGAGGGGGGGGGCCAATGTCTGGCCCCCTGCAGCAGATGCGGCCCGCGTCTCTCTACATCTATTATTTACAGGTCAAAGTGCACCCCCGTCAGCTCTGGTGCAACCGCTCAAATATTAGGAGCTGTCGATACAACAGTGAACCAGAGTACCGGAGACAATCCACCACGAGGCCCGAATATGACCACGTAGGGCGCCAGCAGGGGCTCGGGATGCTCGGGCTGTGATAGGTGGTGCGCACACTGTGAGGAGATTAACACAGTGTAAAGAGCTTACAGCCCATTAGGTCCAACACAGCCACCATGAATGGGGACAGCGGAGTGGAAAAGATGAGGCTCCATGTTATTCCAGAGCACCGTGGGATGACGGGGTTTCCTGGACAGTAGAGAGTGATGGAAGGCTCGAGATTTTTTTTGTACGGACAAATTACACAAAAATAAAAAAAAAATAAAAATACTTTTGGCTCACACGTTTTCCTTTTGAATAAACACAAAAGATGTATTCCACCAGAATTGTTTGTGTAGGAACTGGTTCTGGCAGTTCTTTCTCTCTAAACCCTGAGGGCCCCAAGAAGAAAATAATGTACAACCTCCTCAGCCACTGAATGCTCACTTTTACAACCAGGTTGCATAAGCACGCTCAATGCGCTTATAACACCCACTCCCAAAAACTTATAAAAGGGTGGCCTCCCTCTGGCGTTTCTCGGCCGCTCTTTAATAACCCCTCCAGACTGAGCCAATGCAGAACATAGCGTACCCGGCCCTCAAACCGCGCTCCAAGCTCCTTCATTTCCTTTAGGGGAGCAGCATCAGCATCCTCTCAGACCCCTCTGTCTTTTGTCTACGTGTTCACATAAGATGGCAGACACGTGCGAAGAGAAAATTCCTCAACCCCGCTTGAAGGCCTCGGTGTGTTTGTTACAGCGGGGAAGCTCATGCGTGCGGTGTGAGGACAACACCCCGACAGTGCCTCGACTTGTAGAAAGCCTGTCCGTGCCGCCGGTGGAATCAAAAAGGATTCCCAGAGTGAGGACTGTGTACACGTGTGGGACCGGGGCTTACAGTGCCCTGGCCTGGATTAGACAGAGGCTGCACGTTAGCTGGCAGACAGCGAGAGGACAAAATGTTCCAGAAGCAAGCCTCCATAAGCCCTGAACCAGCAGCGGCGCTCTCATTGTCCAGCAATGAGGAGGAGAGGAGAGGGAGGGAGGGGGCGGGGCAAGGAGGATGGGTGAGATAGATAGGGCAGTCGCACAAAACAGATGTGCGCATGGTGACGATATGATGCTGACAATATTATTATTATTATTTTTATTTTTACGTTTCATAAGGCTTTCCCCATTCCTGATGTGTGTCATTAAATATTTAGTATTTACATTCAGTCATAAAAAAAGAAAAAGAAAGCAGCACAGACACATCGTCTCTTCTATTTACTGGAAATGAAATGTTACAGTAGGTCAGGCTGAAATACGAATAATTAACCGTAATGATGGCAGAAAACTCAAGCGTGGCGTCATGTAAACAAACCATGCTCCAGATCATACTGGAGACGTGACCGCTTTAAAGACAGGCCGGGTAGTACTTGCTTTCTTTTTACGTTTGTACTTTTTTTATTTATATTTATGGATAGATATAATAGGAAATGGCATACAATAAAGCCAAGAGCCAGATGCGACCTCATTTAGTTTTTTCATCATATTATTGGATAGTTTACGTGTTTATCACTTTTATGTTGCAGCTGGTAAAGGTGGACTTAATTATTCCATTCCATTATCCAAACCGCTTATCCTATTCAGGGTCCGGGGCGCTGGAGCCGAGCCCAGCTGACTTTGGGTGAAGGCAGGGTTCACCTGGACAGGGGTCCAGTTTATCTCAGGGCTCATATAGAGACAGACAACCAATCACACTCACATTCACACCTACGGGAAATTTAGAGTCCAATTAACCTGAGCTGCATGTCTCTGGACTGTGGGAGGAAGCTGGAGAACCCAGAGGGAACCCATGCTGCCACGGGGAGAACGTGAAGAACTGCCCAGACTGGAAACCGAAGTCGGGCCCCTCTTGCTGTGAGGTAACAGTGCTAGCCACTACACCACCGTGCAGCCTTAATTATATCATATTGTATTTACTGTTTAGTTACTTTGCAGATTCAAACTGACAATACATAATATAAAGCTGTCAGATAAACGTAGTGATGTAAAAACTACAATATTTGCCTCTGAAATGTTGAGTTTAAAGTAGTATGAAATAGAAATACTAAGTAAAGTACAAGTACCTCAAATTTGTACTTAGGGTACAGTGCTTGAGTAAATGTACTTTCCACCACTGGAAACTTGAGAGACGGCATGACATTAGCTAACACTAGCTAGTTTAGCTAACATTACACATCAGAGAGGTGGCTTTAAACGGTCCAGAATGTTATTTAGGTTGCGTTGTCGTGCCGTTACTGGGATGGAACAACCAAAGCTGATGAGCATTTTAGCATGTTATCGATGGCGACGAGCCTTGAAGCTCCGCCCCCACCGCTGCACAGAGTGCTGTTTGCTTGTGAATTAAAAGTTTAGAATCATTGAACATGTCGCGTGTCCAAAGTGCACCAACTGTAACATATCCATCCCCACACTGAAACGATATGAGCCCCATGTTCCATCGGACGAGAGATTGTGGGTTATATCTCGTCAGTGATGAGAGTATCGTTAGCCGTGCCCTCGGTGAACCAGCTCCCGACATTAACCCCCCCTCATCTCTCTGTGTTTACAGCCTCTAATCCCCCCACTGTCCCACTCTCCCTCCTCTTGCGTAACATGCAACATCCCATCATGCCGTGCGAGAACGAAGCCAATCTGCAGCAGCGGACTAGCACGCAACACCCTCAGAGTCCACCCTGTTGACAGCTGGGAGCCGAGGCGTTACGTCACAGGGTGAGCGGGCGGGGTCGTCTGGGGGGCAGGGAGGGGGGGGGGGGGCTTACAGTAAGGGGTTAACAGAGAATGAGCGCAGGATTGGAGAGCTAATGGTCAAACAAACGGCGACTTAGCCCCGGTCAAGGGTGGGTTCAAGTTCAAACAAACAGACGGACGGTTGCGGGTCACTGAACAGCCACTCAGCGGCTGATTGATGTGCAACAAGGAGTTTCCGCTCTAAATAGCAAACTGAGACAATTACCATCTTACGGGGACACTTTTCCTACACGGTCAGCGCAGCAGAAACAAAGTTAGTTCCTGCTGCCTGTGGAAGTGTATTTAGAGGTTAGGAGGGGGGGTTTCTTCTAAGATACGTCCCTCTTTAGAAAGTGGGTGAGGCTAGGTCCTGATTAAGTCAAAGTTACGAGCATTTCTTCCCCAAAAAATCAGTCAGGTGACATTCTGTTGGAGCATTTTCAAAAACTGTACAGAAAATATTCTGTGTCACTGATAAATAAAAGGGGAAAGACTGTACTGTGGTATGAGTTTATGAAAAAATGCATTCACTGTATGTCATTTTAGCGGTATTGACATTACCAAGGGTCGCTAGCTAGCAGCATGTGGACATCGATATTCATAGTGATACAGAGACTTACAATACAGTTGTATAGTCTTTCTAAAAATAAAAAAACATATTACTTCTACAATAGCTGTAGTATATTTTATGTGGAAAACTTCTTCCTGGACTCTTTTCCAGGAAAAAGACAAGCGGCCATCTCTCACAATGATTAATTACACAATTTAACCATCATAGTGTGAAGTAAAGTTTTACTAACGATCATTATCAACCTTTCATTAAAAATATGCAAGTGGGAGATCGGCAGTAATGCTTTCTAGCTGATCCCTGATGATGCTACTGGACAAATAGTCCATGTTGAAATCAGTAGTGGGAGAGCTAGAAACGTTGTTAGCACTGGAGCTAACTGCTAACGTACGGAGGTTCCATTGAGTTACGCTATGATGCGTTCAAGCTATATTCTGTAAAAATGTATTGTACGAGTAAGTAAATTATAACGTTATCATGATGTGGTCAAATGTGACCTTGTAAAAGGTAATGTTGGTGAGAAACTTGAAAAAAAAAATACAGTAGTTTGAAGGAGACGTTTTCACAGCAATATGAAATAGATATTAGAGATGAATTATGAACTTTTAACTTTTAACTCAACGCTGGCTCTTAGCAGCTCATAAATTCTCATCATTAAATCTACTAATGCCATGATTTCATCAATAAAAACAATCTTTTACGCCGACTTTTCCGGGACAGTGGCGGAGCCTTGCAAACCAGCTGCTATAACAAAGTAAAAACTAGCTGTATTGGCCGATACGGCTCATTGACGATTGGCAATCGATATCGACGGCAAAAAAAAAGAAAGTTAAAGTTTATATTTGCTCCCCTTTTTTTTTCTGCTGCTCCGATCGAACCGTGAGTTTTATGACCTGTTGCAAACCCTCTCACAACCCACAGCCGGAAGAATGAAGAGGCTTGTTGCTGAATGAATGACCTTTCCTGTCAACATATACTGTATAAGCAACTGAACCATGGTGGTCTAATCCAACAAGGAAACAAGCAAGGCAACGAGTGAGCAAGCAGCAGCTTGTGATGCACTCGTCGACATTCGTCTTCCGGTGAGCGATCCCCGTCAGCGAAAGGGACGAAGACGTCACGGCAGGAAGTGACTTGCGTGGCAGTCGGCATTTTGATGGGAACCGAAGTCATAATTCGGTGTTGTCACAAGAGATGTCATTCCCAGTGAGGTGTTAATATGAACCAGAAAAACCTCATGTGCCGTGCGATGCGGACGATCCCTTTCTGTTAATAAATGGATCTCTGCCAATAGCTCATTGTTCTCAGCGTGTCTCTCTCACACACCCTGACTGTGTGCATTTTATTTCAAGCCAGGCTGTTTTGCCCTCAGGCCCAGGCTGTACCCGGCTGGAGTCCTCCTCCCTCCTGCCTACATACAGTAGCTGTGCTCTTAACCCCCCCCCAACCCCCCCCCCCCCCTTCCTCCCTTACACAAAACCTCTTGTGAGCTACCTTCCACTTTAACGTCACTCATCTTGTTAACCCTATCAATAGCTCGGTTTTGTGTGCTGATGGCGGTGCAGTAGATACTTTCACTTGTTATACTGTTTCCTCGACGGTGACGTGGGAAGCTTTGGTGTCAGGTTTGGGAACTAGAAGTGAAGGGACAAGGCCAACACGTCTTCTGATGTCTTGAGGTCAGAATAGTTAAAGTGCAGTTCACCCCAAAAATCTAAAACACATATTTCTCCCCCTACTTGTAGCGCCATTTATAAATCTCTATCTATCTATTTGTTTATATTGCTTTGGTGGGAGTTGCTTAGTTTTGGAGATATCAGCCATGGACACAATATAACAGAACCATATGGCACTCGGCTTGTGTTGCGCCAAAATAACAGTCTCTTTCCAGAAATCACCATCCACAATCAACTCACACCAAAACAATCTAGACGGATAAATAGCAATACATCTAGGAGGAAAAATACGTATGTGATTTTTTTGGGTTTAAGGATAAAAACATTAGTTCAAGTTTATTACACCGTGGATCGCATGTCACGCCTTTCTGATCATCCTATTAATGATAACCCTGTTGGTGAAAGCTTGGCGTGCGGCGACATCCCATAACAAATCTTCAGGTTAGCCATTTTCTCCTCCACATTAGGAAGAGGAAACCAAAGGTGAACTGTAAAAGTATCACTCAACCTGTCCGCTGTAAAGATCCATCGCAGTTTACAGAACCACGCCCTGCTTCAACTTCAAATAAAGGCTTTAAATAAGCCGGATAAACTGTTGCCGACCACTCTTGGTCCGTCTGAGTTGATTGTAGTGAGATGGTAGGGTTTTACCCACAACTCATAAAATTGCTTTGTGCGCAAAATGCTATAACCGTGACCAAGACTAATGAAATAAGATGCAAATGTTAACAAACTGGAATCATGCTTTTAAAGAATTCCCCTTCGCAGGATTCGATCCAGGTTTGAACTGGAACTGGTGCCAGATGTAGAGAGGGTGCGTGTCATGGTGGAAGGGAGATTCAAACAGACATGCTTCACCTGCTTTCATTCCTGAAACACCCTCACCCTGTACAAATGCCTGGCTACTGGAGGTAACCAAAACAATGGCTTCTCTCTTCACCGTAAAGAAGAGCAGTGACAGGACGTTTCTGAAACACTCTAAAATGCAGCACACATCAGTGACTTCACGCCACCAGTGGATGTAAACAGAGGGACGCTCCGGCCACTGACCGGGACGAGACAGGCTAGTGGCGTCAGCTGGAAGGAAGATTAGCCGATTTCAGGCCTGGGTTCCCTTTAAGCCAAGGTTGGTGAGATAATCTGTGAAAACAATCTGGTTCCTCTGCCTCCTTTTAGGGCTCCTAACGGCACTTGGAAGATTCCGATGCGTCCGTCGGAAAAAACGACCAATCAGAGCCGAGGAGTCTCTAACGAAGCTGCCGAACACTGCTCATGAACGCCGATCAAACTGTCAAACTAGGCAGCGCAAATCAAATATGAATCAACATTCTTAAACATATTGTAATAACTGTTTAGCTGTAATTTAGAAAGTTTGAGACCCTGCTGCCATGTTGAAAACGGTCAAACCAAAACCAAGCTCCGCCCACCGCCCGGAGGAAACCTCATTTTAAAGATAACAGTAACCTTGTGGAATCTTTCAAACGCAATTTCAAAAGCACTAAAAAGGAAAAATTGCCTTTTTCAGAGATTATCTATCTCAAGTTCTATTGTCAGAATATAGTGACATATTGAGCTATATATGACAAAAAGTTATTTTTTAATCAAAGTTACCAACTACAGCTTTAAAGAGAGCATTCATAATAACACTGATGAGTGATCAAGGAAGTCGAGCTTACCTGGGAAGGAAAGGGGTCCCTTCTTTGACTGGTCAGGGTAAAAAAGAGGGGAGGTTTTGGGAAGGTGGGGGCCGTCACGCAGCACACGTGACTTGGTCCATCCGCACCTCCAGCTGGAAGGCGTCTGGTCGGTCCTGAGGGTTGACTGCAAGCATGTCCTGGAGGAGTTTCTTCACCCCCTCGGACATGGAGCTCCTGGCCTTCTGAGGGATGTGGAGAACCATCTTGGGGTTCTCCAACAGAGCCTCCCCGACAGGTACAATCTCTGTGCCCTGCCGTATGTAGGTGCCCAGCAGTTCGCGCTTGGACTCTGCGTCGATGAAGGTGATCCGCTCGATCATCGCCCAGATGATGATGCCCAGCGCGAAGATGTCGGCCTTGGCCGTGTAGTGGCCCTCCCACACCTCGGGGGCCATGTAGAAGTCCGAGCCGCAGGCCGACGACAACCAGAACTTGTTTATGTTGATGATGTTGTTCTGGTTGCTGCCTCTGCCGCCCGCCCCCGCTGCGGGGCGTTCCTCGCAGTTCTTGGAGTTGAGGCCCGCGCAAACTTTACTGAGTCCGAAGTCGGCCACTTTGAGAACGGGCGAGCCGGATTTCTGCGAGATGAGGATGTTGTCCGGCTTCAGGTCCCGGTGGACGATGTTGTTCTTGTGCAGGAACGCCACGGCGCTCGTCAGCTGGCGCATAAAGCTCCGGTTGGTCTGGGGGTCGGGCCGGCGGGACAAGATGTACTGGTTGAGGTCCCCGCCCTCGCAGAACTCCATGACGAACCAGAGGTAGCACGGCTCCTCCGGGTGACCCAGGATGCGCTCCCCTGCGGAGGGCAGATTGAAGATAGACAGGTACGACCCGATTAGTGAGATATTCAAACCGTGACATTTAGTCTGTTCATGAGGAGCTCAAACCAGCGGCGCTCCATGCCAGCAGCATGACGAATACAGTGCTGCTTTCACTATCATTGCAGCACAGTATTAGTCATGCTAATTATATTACAACTGGGCTGTGAGATTCTGAGGCCAGAGACCCAACTGATCTTTACGCTTCGATGAGTTCCGATGCGGCTGAAACTAAGAATAAGTCCTCCACAGGTTTGAGGAGAAACGGGTACTTTGATGCTGTGGTTCTCATCCTGACAAAAACCAAAACCCCTTTCAGAGGTTTGTAATCTGAGCCGCTTTAAAGAGAGTCGCCTTTGCAGACTACATTTCAACCTGTTTGAAATGGTCAACCTCTTCCATTAAACTCTGAGGGGGAACCCTGATGGTCAGACTGTAAAATGATGGGCATTATACTGTATAAACACTACATGCAATAAGCTGATATCAGCTGATAAATCGGCCTGGACGATTAATCAATCAGGCTCCAATAGACGCTGGAGATTTTTCTCATATATCAATTCCTTAATATATAAAATATAGCTTTGAGGTAACAGTGAAACTTGGCTTTCAAATGTCCAAACAGCCCCCCCCCCCACACACACACACACACACACACTGCCCTGACATCACTCTCTATTGCTGTTGACTACTTGGCTTTACACTTTAGAAACTAGGTCAAACAGACCAAAACAAACAGGTAAGAGGGCAAAAAGAGATAAAAACAAATCCTTTGAGTTGTTAATCCTACAACCATCCCGTATTGCCGTGAAAAGATGTCGGCTCAAGATTAATATTTCATTTCAAAAGCCCGAATGGTGACACTTATGTAACAGCCAGGCTATTAAAAGAAAAGGGAAAAAAAAATACTGTACAGATTCAGTTTTTAACTGCACAGGTCCACATCGGTATTTCATTTTTATTTTTATTTGAAATCCTCTGAAGATATATCCATTTCTATGAGGCGTGCTGGGCAATAACAAAGGAAGTGGGAATTAGGTCAAACTGGATTGGTGACAACCATGATACAAACAGCAACGTATGGGGTGGTTTCGGTTGTTTATTTATTTTTGGTTGGGAAAAAAAATAAAAGCAGCTTCCATAAAATAAATCCGCACCATTTCCCTGTAACGTCCCACATCACACTGTAACGTCACCGGTGAGTGTCGGGAACGTTACGCTACAAGCAACGGGCTCGCGTGCTGCCAAGTAGTACACGGTGTTCTCTTGCGGGCTGAGGGAAACACAGTGTCCTCTCTGTGCCTCCTATAGGCAACCTATAGCGACGTCAGCGGGCCCAGGGGCCCAGGGGCCCAGAAGGAAGGACCGTTACTCTTAAATTCACTAAATCATGTTTCAGTCAATGAGGCTGAAGTGCAGACGTAGCAGTATTTGTTGTATTCATCCGTGCTGCAGTAAAGCAAAACAGACCACCCCCACCCCCATCTATATATCTATACAGATATATATATATATATAATGCGTGTTTACATGCACTGAAAAGACATTTAACCACTTCCCTTTCTCAGCATGAGCCAGCACAGCCTTTAATACTAGGGCTCAAAAAGGGATTTAGAGCTTAAGCTGCCAAAACCACTGCCAATTTGTTGTACATTAATATACATGCATCTGGAGTAGGGGGCACTTAAAGATATATATTTTCTGCAGCTCCCAAAATGATGCATTATGTCATCATGTGTGGTATTGGTGAAGAAGTTTGACAGGGGCCCGCATACCTTTGAGTGAGGTCTCCACCAGGCGCAGGTACTGCTTGGACCTCTTGTTTCCGTGGCTCATCTTCTGCGCCAGGCCCTTCTTCTGCAGGACGCACTCCTCCAGCTGGACCACGTTCTGGTGCCGGTTCTCGAGGCTCGTCAGCGCCCAGAACTCGGCCAGCGCCAGCTCTACGTTTTCCGGAGCGTCGCACTGGAGCCTCTTCACCGCCACCCTAGCCCCCGTTTTGCGGGCCACGGCCTCGTAAACCACCCCGTAGCTCCCCCGGCCGACCTCCCGCAGCAGGCTGTAGCGCGGAGACACCGCCACGGCGGGCTCCAGCCGGTCGTTCCGGAGGAAGCTAATGGAGAAGCAGTCGTCGTCGTCCTCCTCCTCCACCTCCTCCTCCATGGGATCCGTACGGTTGTTGTCCTCCACCGTCAGGGAGCGGAGGACTTTGCCCGCCTCGCGCTTCATCTTCACGGCCACGCTCCGCCTGCAGCCCCGCACGCCGCCGCTTACCTGTCTCCTCTTCTTCCCGTCGCAAATATCCATAACTTCTTCTTTGTTGAAAGTAAGCATGAAGGGAGGACGTGTTTATCTCTCATTACTTAAACTCTAAACTAATAAAGTTTGACGTCCTTACGTCTGTCTGGTTGACGGTCGGAGAGGTTAAACGCCAGCCTGTCAGCAGCGTGGAGCTTTGTCGCTGTTGGTGACGAAAAGTAGGGACCAGTTTACCTTCATAGACAAAATGTCCCAGCTCCCAAAGTACACACGGTGAACAGAGGGCGTGGTCTTCTCTGCAGCCACGCGGTGATTGGCGGGGGGAGGAAACCGCTCGCGGAGATCCCGTTTTGGTGAAAAGGGGGTGGAGCACCGTGCTCGGAGCACGCTACCTTTGTTTTTATTTTGAAATAGGACACCAGTCGTGATAGTGGTCCGTTATCAGGGCAGGGTTGTAGTTTGAAATGCTTATCAGAGTAAATTATACAGAGTAGTATAGGTAAAGAAACAGAGAGGGGCGGGTTCACGTTTACACCTTGTGCAGAGACCCGCGCATGGGAAAAGTGTGCTCCTCCTCCTCCTCCTCCTCCTCCTCCACATAGCTTACCTCAGCATCAGGTGTGACAAAACAGAGGTATCCATGGGAATACTAAGGTTATTAAGAGTGCCATCTCAGGAAGTTCGAGCAACACAGATACAGTTTTCAAAATATTGTAATAGTTTATAGATAATATAATATATAGTTATTCTGTTACCTGTTTGTCAACTGTACTTACATTTTTATTTCATTGCATAATTTCGTCACCTTCCTAAAATAATGGCCAAAAATTATTCTGTTGCCTAAATCATCTCCTCATGATGCTGGCCACCTCTGGTAAAATCGCTTACATCCTCAGTTGAACAGATCATGCGATTCTACCCCTGTAGTATAATGGCCTAAGTTAAGAGTGTGACTTAGGCCGTTTTATTTTGTGTTTTCTGAAAAACCTAAAAAAATGATATGGGCCATTATTTTAGGAAGGTGAAGATTTGTAATATATAGATATATCTATATATAGATATAGATATAGACAACAGTTAACTGTTATCTACAAATATATATATATATATATATATATAGAGAGAGAGAGAGAGAGAGAGAGAGAGAGAGAGATAACGGTTGACTGTAAACTCTACAGAGATTGGTAAAACAATTGCGAAATGTACAAGGAAATACAGTATACGGTATCATATCCAAGACACAAAAGTGGTATAAATGCAATGTAGTTCATTTGTGCATACATTTAATTGAAGGTGATCCATTTAACACCTTGGAAATGTCTGTAATGTATATATTGTATATTTGTTAAAATAGCCTGCAGCATAGTATGGACATGTGTACTATGAGCATATGTTGACAAAAACAAATAATCTTAAATGTTCATTAAATCTCTGACAAATTATTTTTGCATTTATAAAATAGTAATAGGTCCTTCCCTCATTTGAGATCCCAGATGTGTCAAAGAGGCACACCCAAATTGACCAACTTAGATTGGTTACATGTTTATTAAAGAGCAACTTATCGCCCCCTTAAAATCTTTTTTGCTGACCTTCAGTGGTTTAACTTCTCACATGGCACAGGCCATCTTGGCCATCTAAGTCATGTTCTATTCATTAGTTTTCTTTTTTTCTCCTTTGTTTACTTCTTTTCTCTTTTTTCAAAATTGATCCGAGGGAAGGTCCAATGTGTAAGTCACATCTGTTTAATTTCTATTATCTGGGTTTTCTGCTGTATGTGCACAAATAAAAAAAACAAAACTACAAAAAAGACGAGCAGGGATTTGCTGATTTGAGAAGTTGACGTGATCAAATTATGACTTGTTAGTGGCCATGCTAGTCCTCGCTATTCCTTACACCCAAACAAGCCCAGAGGGCCCTTTGCTTTGCTAGCAGGGCTAAAAACCCAGCACTGTCAGATAAAAACAAGTCCTGCCTTTGTACTATGCCATCCCATTGTGGCAGTCACTGCCCTGCATACCAGGCTGGCTGGACTTAGAGAGCAGACCGTCTATTGTCACAGCTCAGTGGCCAGAAAAGCTTTATTTGTGGCTCTAATCAAAAGGGGAATTCACTGAGGCTTAGGCCACTGCACTGCAATCAGCAGGAATCTGACTGAGGGTACAGCTTTATAGACTCTTCTCTTTGCATTGCAATGCATACTCAGTTTATTCATCAAGTCTTCTGAAAATGTTGAACATATTTAAATATCCAAATGAGGCATTATCTTTTCAAATGTCTTCATTTACATACATATTCAAAACAGAAATGTGAACATTGGCTAAAGCCAGGTTCAAAATTCTTGTTTCATTTTGTTGACATGATAGAGTCAAAGGTTTTTGCAGAGGGGGTTTGGGATATCTCTTTGTATCACTCCATGAATTAGAAAATACTGTCAACAGCCATAAAAAAGTCTGCATGTTTTTAGTACAGAAAACAAGAGGAGAGGGACGGGCGTGACATGCTACAAAGGTATTCAGCCAGAACCGAACTAGGGATGTTGCCGTTGTACTGCATGCACCAAGACCATTCAGCTGTGGAGGGTTCAGGGTTTTTTTAATCATATCCACGTCGATATGTTTTTAATGGATCCCCACTTTGTTCAAAGTCGACCCTTCAGCGTCAAACTTGTAACATGCATACATTTTTACAGAATTGATATAACAGAATATAGTAATATAACACTGCAGTGCGCAGCCATTTGTAATTTAGAGTGTAGATTAATCTGTCTGTGTAACACGGATTAGGGCTAACGTTAGCTAGCTCTCTCTCCATGGTTGTCAGGAGGTGGCACCAATTGTCAAATTGTATAACGTTCTGCCCTCTACAAGTCTGGACCTTCATGGTACTTGTTACTTTTCTTTGTCAATGTACAAAGTTAGCATTTGCACTTTGTTTAGCTAACGTTAGCTAGCAGTATCTCTGCCGAGACGTCCTACATTCATAAGCAGATAAAACTGCTAACGTTAGTCAGAAATAATTCTTGTGATGGTGGAAAGGAAACAGATGGGGAGCTGCAGTGTTGGTGAGCCATGGCAAATGTTACAGCCTCTTCAGCTTAAATGCTGTCATGATGTGCATGCTAGCTAATAATACAGGCTAGATGGCAAGTATGAAGGTAGATCAGAGGCAAACTGCAGGCCTTGTAGCATACGGTTCAGTCCTGTATTTACCCACCTCTGACAGGTCATACCATTGAGTCTGACCAGTTATTATCGGAGCCATTAATAATTTCATCTGGTTATAATTGCAGCCCGGATCGGCGTTAACTTTGGTCATGTATCATGATTTAGCCATCTTGAGTTAAGAATAAGAGCTCAAAAACAAGGACAAACATTTAAACAATTAATAACAGTCAACATCACATAATGTGATGAGACTACAGCCGGGAGGAGAGCGGACGGCCGTTCCGGAGACGGAGGCGTACGGGTCTGGTGCCTGCTCTGCCAACACAGTCTCACGGCAGTTTGTGATTGGTTTCATGTACACGGACACAAAGTGCTCATTTATTTTCTTCTTTTTCGGGGTGAAATTGCGTTACAAAACGAAAGTTAGGTTTAGGAAAAAGATCATTGTTGGGCTTAAATTAACTACGTACAGTTACGTTTGGGCAACAAAACCACTGAGGTTTAAAACTGCTACAAAAGTTACATTTAGGCAGCAACACTTGTTGAGTTTGTTGGACCCATACCTTTCCCCTCCCACCTTCTTAACCGGTCTTTCTCAATATTTAATTGATGACCCTTGCACAGTCACGTGGATGCGTGTAATTTGTGCGTCCACCACAAAAAGGGATTGTAATTGACTTTCCATTGGCATTGTTTTTGCTCTGAGCGACACGATAAAGACGGATTCCTGTCCATGTATACAAAACCAATAGATTGCATTTTGTGACTATTTCACGAGCCGCCATGATACTGGGCTGGCTCTCCTCCTGGCAAGATAGACTCCCAGCGATAAGGAGTTAGGTGGAGGGACCGTAGGGTGTGACTCTTGTCCCATTTATGGTCTGTTAAACTGTAAATTCATCAAATTTAGTGCCTCATGCCATATCGCTACTGTAGTTGTCATATTTGTCGACCCTGTGTCAAAGCTTGAACCTGGGACTGAAGTTACACTTTAAAGTGTAAAAAGTAAAACCACTAAATGCTCAATTTAATATTACTCAATATTATTAGATTATTATTACGGATGCATTAATGTGTACGTAGCATATTACTGCTGTAAGTGGAGTTAATTTCAACTATTTCATATACTGTTGGCCTGTTAAATCTATAATAGTGACCCTATTTTATAAGATTTATTTAGAGAAAAAAATCATAGTTTGTCAAGTAAAATAGCTGTGAAGTAAACAAGTAAAAAGAGTTAAAGAATGTTCCCTCTGAAAAGTAGCGGAGTAGAAATATAAAGTCGCAAGAAATGGAAGTTTTCAAGCTGCTGTTAGAAGAGGAACATCTGAGGAAAAAAGGAGAATTTAGTAGGCTACTTCAATGACAAGTGGTATGTACAGTCAATGTCTTTCTGATGGAATGTGATTGTTCTTACTGTTCTTGCTGTTCACGCCCCCTGACGGCCAGAAAGACGTCTAAGAATCTAATCTAATAAAAGAAGAGATGCACAAAGCCTTTTTAGATGCAGGAATCCTCTTTTTGACCATTACACATAATGTGAGGCGTCTCACTGTCATGAGCTCACAGTAACGGAGACGGTGAGGACTGGAAAAGCATGCAGCCCTGACCTCTTGTGGATGAGCGGGAATAACATCATGCTGATTGCAATTTACAGAATTGTTTTTCACCTGCTGAGAAACGAGTGTACTGAGAAAGCATTAAAAGAAGAATGAGCGTAATTAGGACGACCTCTTCCACATGTCTGGGCTCCACCCTCGCCGGAGATGAAGCTCTGGAGAACGCACTAAAGTACTTTTATGAAAATGATCAGATTTGAAAATGTTTGAGTTGCCGTATGATGCTAATGTTTGGATACAAAATTGGTTGTAAACATCAATAATTCATGTAAAATCCTTCAATCTGTATCTGAAAGAGAGCGCCAGGAGAATTAGAGCAACGTGATGGTGCTCAAGAAGAGGTGTGTGTGTGTTCAGAGAGAGACACCGTCATCAAGTGGAGCTGGATATTCATGCTCCATTCACACTGTGTGTGTGTGCGTGTGTGCGTGTGCGTGTGTGTGTGTGTGTGTGTGTGTGTGGCTCTGACCCTTGCCTGCAGAGGTTTTGTGTTGGAGCAGAGTTCTGGCTGTATTATTTTGCCTGTTCCGCTCCCGGATAAATATCTTTCACAAGTTTCAGGGACATTTACTTCAGCTTCTGACTCACAACACTCACAACAACATCTCTATGCCCGGTGTTACCACGGCAACGGGAAGGACAATACCGCTGAGGTAGAACTGCACGGATGGAGATATGGTGATGCTATTGGTGTCTTTTGTCTTGAGTTTCCTCTGTGGTGAGTTTTATTATCTGGAGGTGATACAGCTCTCTGAATGCAACACGGACACCATCTGAAAGTCAGTCTGAGATGAGATCTTTTCCATCCAACTACACATTTCTGATGGATGTCTTCATTTTTTTATTCTCAATGTATTTTGGAGGAAGAGTTTTTAACTCCATGCTGATTTAATTATTACCCACTAGTTTCAAGATGACAGAAACACATCAAATATTACACAGAGTACAGTAATAGTACAAGAATTGTTTGGATTTTGTCCGCATGGTTGTCAACATCCTGTTAATATGTGTGTATATGGACAGACATGGGACTCACGCGGATATATAACACGTTGATGTACCATTGTGAGCCTTAGTTCTGTTAAAAATGTGTTCATAGTTTTTTTTAAAAACGTATTTCCATTTGGGCTGAATACACTACAATGCACAGAGACAGCGGAATACAGGGATTAAATATTGGGGAGGTGTAGTGGATTAGACACAGGTGGATCCAATCAGGGGCGGGGCAGACAATCACAAAGGCGGGAAACACACAAAGGCAGGAAGTGAAGTGTTCTGAAACGAGAGGAGAGGTAAGAAACATGAAAATAAAAAAGGGAAAGACTGAAATTACAAAATATAGTAAAACGTGACTTAAAGAACAGGTTGAGACATGACACAGACCCCAACCGTTTGAGGGGGATCGGGTGGTCTTTCTTTTTGCCTGAATACAAAGGTACCCTTACCTTGCACGGCAGAATCACCGTATCACATATCAGACGGAAAAAATCGATCTTGTCAGGATTCAAGTAATGCGTTTGTGTCCGGTAGGCCACCGCTGGTCCGGAGCGCAGACCAATCAGCGTCTCTACTGCTACTGCTGTTTAGGCCCGTAGCTGCTTAGGTGTGCGAAACGACACGGGAGGGGGGGGGGGCAATTTGTTCGGCGTAGATGCCGCAATAGCATCAGTTATACCAGAGCTGGAGAGTATTTCTTTACTGACAGAAGAGCAAACAATGGCACTCAAAGCTTTTCTTGACAGAAAAGAGGTTTTCGCTCTTGATGGTCATGTGTCAGGTTCAATATGATAAATAAAAAAAACACTAAATAACAATCAAATAATTTCATAAGCTATATTTGTGTGGTTATTATTGTAAAATATCTCTTATTAAACTCATATATATTTGTTATTGTATAGTAGTAACACTTATTTTTGTTGAATTGATAAATGATAAAAATGTGAAAAGGGATTCTTTTCTGCTGCTATGGGTCTTAAATGTGCTTTTCGGGCTTGTTGCAGTAACCTTGCTCTCTTCCATGACTTACACCCCAATACGTCACACAGGAGGAAATCAGAGGTGTGGAGTCATGTGACACCCGATAACACAGGACTTCACGGGTTTCAGACAGGAAGCTGCTGTGCTGTTTGATTTGGATAACTGGTCAACAACTGCTGCCTCCTGCTGTCTGTGAGGAAGAACTCAAACACACACAGTCAAGACCAGCTACTGCCTTTAAACAATGAAGACTAGGTAGATTTATGGCTGGACAGGGTCTGCAATTTCCCAGTAATATATGATATTTGTTCTGACTGAAGTAGCTTATTACATGACATGTTGAAGCTACGTTTGAGTTAAATAATTGAGGACTGCTTTAATTTGATACATTCAACAATATAATCATGTTAGTTTCAACGCTTTCTTGTTCTGGATTATGGATTTAAACTGTTATCGTCCTACTTTAGTGCTGTGTATATGTGTCACAGTCCCAGTCAAACTGTTTTGTAGTAGCACAAGTGCCACAAGATGACATCGGCTACATGTCAAGGAATTTTCCACAACACGTTCGTGGATTGAGGGCCCTGTTCTCGCGCCGCCGGACCTGCGCCAACCTGCCCCAAACACCCAGGAAGTAGATTGCGCCTGTGCACTTTGAATCATGGAGACCAACAGCTCTTAGGAGGGCCAAGCTGCTTAGCTTCTCCCTTTCATCGGCCAAAACATGAGGCACTGCCCCAGGACGGGAAGAGAGGTCATGGCCCCGCCGCTGCTTGAACTAGTGCCGTAGGCAGGTCTGGGATCAGCCATGGCCGTGCCACTGTCATCCAAATCAGATCTGTTGCACTCTTCAACATGTTCTAAAAAGGAAAGGCATTCACCTTCAGCTGCAGTGACATTAAAGGCTGCTCCATCTCTACTCAGCCTCCATCAACACTACAGCCCCAACAAACAGAGAGCGACCCTGAACTTTCGGCATCCTCGCCAGAGCCACCCATCCCCGAGGATTGTCACACGTGATGTCACAGTTCCTCCAGGGCCACAGCCAGTATCATCACCCCCCCCCACACCCCCCACCACCCCTAGCGAGCGCCAGGTTGTATTTTCCCCTGTGCCCTGCTCCCTATGTGACTGATCCTTCTCAGGTCAGTTCGTCATTAATTTCATCCTGGCGTTCGCAGGCCTCACAATATCCCTGTGCACAAACATCCTTTCATCCCTTCCTCTACCGTTCCTTCAGCCGTACAAAGCTTTCCAAACAGGCCTCTGACAGCTAAAACAGCAACCCAAGAGCCCCACCCAGAGGCCCAAGGGGCCCCAGTGGCTAACCTAGTTGGCTCGTCTCAGCCTCCTCCTGTATTTCCTTTTAGTCTATCCTCATTTCCCAACCACACCTGCAGACTGGCTAGTAATGTACCCCATTAAGGTAAATGTTCTAGCCACTGCTCTACATAAACCCATAAATACCCATAAATAGTTTGTTCACTTTCTCACCAATTTCCTCTTGCAATTTCCATCATCCTTACTTCCATGCCTCGGGCTAACCAATCTCACAAAAGCTTTTTCAGAACTCAGTGTTCCTGTTTCCCAAGAGAAAATCTCTCTTTGCCCTCAGAGATAATACAACACGTCATTCTGCTTCTGTTAAAGAAGACAGAGGTGCACCCAATCCAAAGGTGTCGGTGGCTACTGTGGAGGGAGTTGGTTTGCTTTCACTTGGCCCTCAGAGTTCAGATCTATCAACTAAAGGTCTCACTCTCCATCCTTTGCATTCCATGAGCTGTAGCCCATCGTCATAAACGTAAATCTTTGGGGGGCACGAATGGTATAGGACAGGGGTGTCAAACTAATTTTCACCCTGGGCCACATCTACATTATGGTATCCCTCAAAAGGGCCGGTTGTAACTGTAAGCCTGTATAAATGGAACTACTCCCTAACATATTGTTAAATGACTGTCTCTGCATTTGATTATTGTTCATTCTGTGAAAATATAGTACATGCATTTATATAAATGTAAAAATGTATGTAAGCAAATTTCTCTTCTATTATAACAAATCATTTTAATTTAGGTTTAAGAAACCAACATTACTCTATGAAAGATCAAACTTTTAAAGAAAATAACAGACAACATTACATTAACTTTGTTTAAAGCTTTTTTTGTCACAGTTGAGAGGGACATAACTCTGGTACAACAAATAATTGTGAGATGCTAAAAACATGTGGGACAGATGTGGTCTGGGGCACACCTGCTCACATACCTCTACATGACACACCTGCTCACATACCTTTACATGACACACCTGCTCACATTCCTTTATGCTGCGTTCACACCAAACACTTTGCGAATTTTTCACGCGAGTAGATTACGTACAAAGTCAATGACAGATGCGAATGGATGTGAATAACGCGAATTTCCGCCGGGCGGTGCGAATGACGCCATGGCGCGACGCGAACAATTCGCGTGACGCTGTGTCTTTAAAGCCAATCAACGTTGAGAAGCTACGCCCATCATCACTGACGTCCTGTCGTTGTTGAATCAGAAACTATGGAGGATAAGTTGATAGTCTGGAAGCGGCAGTCCTCCAGACGCAGCTCCTGGAGAAGCTGTGTGAACTACGGATAATATTATATATTATATATACTGTATATATAATATATAATAATATTATGAACCCAAACACGAGGGCTTCTGATGTTCCAACGTTTGTGGGACTTCCACAACATGTACAAAGACAAGGCAAGGCAAGGCAAGTTTATTTGTATAGCACATTTCAACAACAAGGGAATTCAAAGTTCACATAAAACCATTAAAAGCATCAAAACATAATGCAAAAGAAAAGAAGATTTAAAAACAATTAAGAACATTCATTGAAACATTAAAAAGCTAAAATAGAATAAAAGTTGCAGTGCAGTTTAAGAAATAAATGCAGAAATTGATTAAGATCCTTGAATCTGGTTCAATCAAAGGCAACAGCAAAAAGAAGAGTCTTCAATCTGGATTTAAAGGAGTTTAGGGTCTCAGCAGACCTGCAGCTTTCAGGGACCTTGTTCCAGATATGTGGAGCAGAAAAACTAAACGCTGCTTCTCCATGTTTAGTTCTGAGTTCGGTGTGTCCTGTTACATGCTGAGTCAGATCATAATTATCAAGGACACCACATAGACCCTCTGTCCTGGATATTGAAATCGCCAACAATGACAACACAATCAAAATCAATACAGATTATGGACAGCAGTTCAGTATACTCATCAAAGAAGGTTGTACAGTATTTAGGTGGTCTATAAATGTTTAGCAGAAATAGTGGTTATTTCTTCCATGTTGGATGGCGGAAATTAACTATTTCCACGGAGATAAGCCACGCCCTCTCTCCGGCGCGTCTAGCGCGAATTCTTGGACAACTTTATGTTTTTCTTGGAGGCTAAATTTAGCATACCTGGCTCCATGTTTGGACGTAAATTGTATTCCTTCATCACCGACACGCCTTATAACACAGAAGACGGACCGTTTTTTTCTCCTTGAAGCACAAACATGAATTCGCTTTCCCATCTTTCATTAAGTTGCCTTCCCTCTGCATCAATCTTTCTCTTCTTGGACATTTAGAGATTGTTTGTCGATCTTTTTCAACTCAAATCGCTTTAGTTCAGCGGCCATATGGAAACACTACTTTCTAACGGCAGGTATGATGCCGTTCATTCGCGGGTCACAAAATTGACATGCATTGTGGGAGATGTAGTTTATGGTTACTGTACATTGTAAAGCAGCATAGACTTTAATTTGAATTTTAATCATATTCCTTTTCGAGCTCTCGCGGGCCTCATAAAATGACGTGGCGGGTCGGATTCGGCCCGCAGGCCTTGAGTATGACACCTATGGCCTAGGAAGTCCATACTCATCCATTCCGGTCACATGGCAGTCGTAAGAATGATAAATAAAAGTTGATCTTGTTCTTAAGCCATCATGCAGTTCATGTGCAGACCCGTGCTACACCCAACACCAGTTCATTCTCGCTGGCTGCCGGTAACTATTTTGTTGTGGTGCTCAAGCTCCCAGGCACCACAACAGCATCGCTGACTCACTGTCCTGCTTCTCATCTCAGAAATTCGGACTCTCGGCCCCTGAGTCAGACGTTCATCCCTTACCAGTCCCACCGTTATGAGCCACAATATTCAACCAGCTCTACAGCTGGATAATCTTTCAAACGCCTCCGAGCCATCCTCAATGGCTGCCCGCCGCACTCTCTCAACCTAACTGGCTGGAATTATCTTTAAGGCATATCACACCACATACCAGCAGCCCTTTACTTAAAGTACTGTGTTTGTTTGACTCATCCACCTCCCGTCTGTCAGCTTTTGGTCTTCATACTAACGCCATCATTAACGCCAGGGCATTTTCTCTGAGAGCCTTATAATGACGTGGATGGGTTCACATGGTAGTTACTGGAAATCCCCAGAGTTGCATACAGACGCCTCGTGCTTCAATATCGGACGCCGAGGGCCGTGACTAAGTGTCAGTATTTGACGCTCTGGGAATGAGAACGGGCTGATCATCCATATCTACTTTTTTTTATCAAACTAGTTACTGGCAGACAGTGTCCATCTACCTCCCATTCCCTCGTCTCCATGCAACATTTTCCGGGGGGGAGAGAGAGAGAAGGGGCGACATGCAGAAAAGGGCCTTGGATTGGATTTGAACCGCAGCCTTAGTACATGGGGCCCCCACTCTTTCTTACCAGTGTAGGAAAATCTATTCATCCATTGTGAACATGCTAGTCATCATTTTAGTTACATACTGTTGTGGCATGATTATTGCTAGAGAAACCATCCAAGATGAGAAGAGGAGGCCGTACCACCCATTGTGGTGCATGCTATATTCATGGCTTGAATGGTTTGAAGCGATTCAGCCCAGTGTTATGCGTGCAGACACATTTCCCCCGTTTCCCCAGGATTAAACCCTAGTGTACAGATTAAACATCAGTGAGCTTTAGTGGTGTTAGTGGGTGTACTTTTGACCTTTTGACTGCAGCCAGGCAAGCTGTTTCTCCCTACTTCCATTATTTATGCTAAGCTAGGTTAACCATGTCCCGACTCCACCTCGGTACTTTACACGCAGACATGAGATTGAGATCGATCTAAACATCTCCCTTATAATTAAAGGCGAATGATCATGTTTCCCAAAATGTTGAACCACTCAATGGCAAGTTATATTCATTATTTTTATATTTTTTTGTAGTTTCTGCAAACATTTGGACAACTTTTGGACAACTACTGGCTTGTTTACAACCTGTCTGATGTGAGGCTGATAGAAACAAGCCAATTATGCTGGAATGTTCCCTTTAAGAAAAGATATTTAAGTAGAAAGTCAAGAGTGTAAGCTGTCAAAGAGGCCCTGTTCCTGAGGATGTTAAGGGAACCCCACTCTGGGGGGCCTTCACTGAGGAGGATGATCGTCCAACAGCAACAACAGTTTCTTTCACTTTAACAGCGTAGAATGTGTTAGACGGTGACCTTTTATGGGGTCACACACTAAAATAGCCAGCAAAACATGCAGCAGAAGTTCAGCATCCGGCAGGGATGTCTGTGTGATCGTGTCGGGGTTCGGTGTGCAGGGAAAACCGGTCCATGTTGCAGGAGAGGAAATGACAAAATGCTTTTAGGCGCCTTGCAGGGCGTCCGAACAACACACTGCGTTAGAGCAACACAAAGGAAACGTGGGAAGTCAAGCAGGTGACTGTCTGATGCATCATTTATTAGTGAGTCTCACAATAATGGAAACTCACCGTTATCTTCCTCAAATATGCGACAGGATATACAGGGGAGTTACGTGAATGGGAAGGTAAATTGTCTTTATGGTGCTGAGTGGCATCAGCAATATATTCGCCCTCTGAGATGATTGAGCACTTTTGTATACATAAAGCCTTCTGTGGTTAAATTTTTTAATTAAGCCATGATTCACCTTTTGTGGATTATGATTGAAAGACACACATCTCAGCCAAAACTTGTAGTCGGATGAACTTAACCTAGAGACCTTCAGCTGTGTGTGCTATTTTGAAAATAAAAACTTGGGAGCAAATGATATCACACTCCTATGTGCTTGATTGTTGACAAAATTACTATTCTGTTTTATTCTGTCAGAGACAAGTAATAAATAGAAGTTTATTCCACAATGTTTTTTTTTTTTTTTTTTTACCTTTAATACTATCAATACTAAAATAATACCCTGTAACCCCATGGCCTTTCCTCCAGCACCACCAATTAAAATCAAAGATGGAAGATAGATAGAGGATTTAGTGATTCAATGACCTGTTCCACTGTGCCATCCCCCTGGCAGCAAGACTCTAAGAATATCAAACGCATCAGTACGTTGTTTATTTTGTTGAGTCCTTTCATATTGTGACTTACAGACGGTTCTGTCCTGTTTTTTGGTCTGTCTCATTTCAGAATGTATTTCCGTATTTATTTTTAGTTATTGTATTTTAATCAATTAATTAGGGCAGTATCCCTCAATAATGCACGTTTTCTAGGGCAGCATATTGTCCATGATGTTGGATTTCTGATTGCAGCATATCAGTAATATTGCACAAATATTCTGTCACCATCCACCTCCGCCAGCATCATTTTAATCAGTGTCAAGGCCACCTTTTCACACACTTTTGTTTGGTAGAGACCATTTTTGTGTTACGTTTGATTCAACCCTTTCATTCAATCAGCACACTGGTCGGTCTCAGTCTCAATGTTTTATTTAAGCCCAGTCGTCTTGCCAACGAGAATAACATCAATTATGACAGCTAATGCTTCTTAATAAGTCTCTGTGACTTAGCTGTTGTAAAGATTACTGTTGCTGCTCTACAAACCACATTTAGCCTAGTTATATTTTAAATAATGAATTGAAAGACAACCAGGTTGACAAAGGAAATGTATTGTTAAATACATACTTCAATATTTGTTTATTCATTTCATATTCGCAATATTGAACAATGTTATAGCACATGGCAGATTTGACTCATATCGTGCAGGCCTACTTCTTATCACAGTGATGTATGTAAAGTGTTAGTTCTTTGGACAAGTTTGGTTTTATTAAATTATTTGATACTATAAAAAGGGGGTGTGACGTTGTGATTGACAGCTGTTCTGAGTGAATTTACAGTCGCGGAGCCGGAGGCGACCAAATTCTCACTCTAACTCGTCAGGTACCGCCGCTTTGAGGTACGCCTCAAACTATGACGCTCTAGGTTCCCCTCTATCGTCACTTTTGGACGTGTCAGTTTCCGCTCGTTACATAGATTACTTGGTTTGGCTTAGACAACAACCCTACTTGGTTAGGCTTAGGCAACAACCCTACTTGGTTAGGCTTAGGCAGGCGGTCTCCTAAGTTAAAGTCTGTGTGTAGGACCCAATCATTCTCTCTGATATCGTCCCAAGAGAGACCTTCCGGCATCAGTTTCTCTGAGCTTCTACTACTGATGAGGATGGGTTTACATAGGAGTTAGTTGAAAGCCCGGTGGGTCTCATACGGACGCTAGAGGGTGCCTCGGTATCAGACGCCGAGTGGGCCACCGACGGAGCGTCAGTATTTGACGAACTGACGAGACGGTTGGATGCACCTGCTATTCATCTCTGCAGTGCTTAGCTCAACTAGTTCGCCACGTGAATGACCCCTACCTCTACAGTATCAGCTCTAAAATCTCTGCTTTCATATCATCAGTAGCTGTGTGCAAGTGGAGAAATAAGTCAATGAGAAAGTTACATGTTGTATGTAAAAAACTATTTGGAGATTTCCCCTGCCTATCCGCATCCCCACCGCCTCGTGAGTCCGTCTACTCAATGAGGCGGAAACGTATGAAATCAAGGAGGTTTATTTATGGTGGTGATGGCAGCTTTTCTCAACGGCTGCTATGGTTACCTTCACACTAGATACAGTGAACAGCTCAGGTTGGCGGTGTTGTTGTCGCTTGTACGCTCACCTCACTTTCGTCTCATAACAGATATTCTTTATTGGTGGAGGTGTAAGTCGTCACCAAGGAGTCAGCGGGGGTGGGGGTGGTGGCGGTATCGTGTGTGTGTGTGATGGTGATGATGATGATGATGATGCATGGAAAAGCCTAAGGAGAGTTTACCTATCAGCCACTGTTTACCACTGTCAGCCACTCCGTCATGACCGTGATGATGTGTGTGTTTCTAGACATGCAGGAAGTGAACGAGATGAGATGGAAAAACAATGAGGACGGTCATGATTTCATGGCCATTGAACACAAGACAAACAATACAAGGTTACTATCTGTGTTTGTGTGTAATTGTGCTGTAAATCATGACACATAAGATAACGCCAGGCTTTGAGTAGTGTATGTGTGTGTGTGTGTGTGTGTGTGTGTGTGTGTGTGTGTGTGTATGTTTCCAAATACATGTGGGAGTATTAAGCTTGGGTTCTGTGTGAGATGCAGGTCTCCAGGTTACTGGGGAATGTAAATGCAAACAAGGCTGCTCAAACAGGAAGGGGGAGCGTTTATGAAACCCAAGGCGACACACACATCGTTGAGTATTGTGTATGTGTGTGTGTGTGTGTGTGTGTGTGTGTGTGTGTGTGTGTGTAAGAGACAGAGAGAGAGAGACAGAGAGAGAGAGAGAGAGAGAGAGAGAGAGAGAGAGAGAGAGAGAGAGAGAGAGAGAGAGAGAGAGAGAGAGAGAGAGAGAGAGATATATAATTGGCCGATATGGCCACATGTACATCTGAGGCGTTACGTGTGATGGTTTCGGACTGTTTTGGGACACCGAGGTGTTTTCACACTTCTCACTCTGTTTGGTCCGGTTCAAACAAGCTGTGTGTTTGCACGTTTGGTTCGCTTCGTTTGGGATCGGGTGCAGACCAAACAACAGGACCCGGACCGAGGGTGTGGGTCTCAGCCTGCTTTGACTCGCTGGTCACATGACTCGGCTGTCACTCGCTAGTGACGTGAGTCGTTGGTCAGTCAGATTAACGTCTACCGAGCACTTTAAGTGGTTTTCTTGCCTTAAACTAGACGGAAGTTTATTTTGACAGGACAGTATGTGGCCTCTACATATTGAAAACTAACGCTAGAGGGATACCTAGATCGTGGTTCGCCAATGCAAAGGGATACTGACCAACAGTGTGCAAAATAAAGCTGGTGTCGGGGGGTCCGAGACCCCTTGATTGACACTTCAGACCCCCTGAAAGCCTCAACAGCAAAACCTTGAGGGGGCTTTGAGGTCATTAGACAAATATTTGTCACTTGCAATTGTCACTAAAATGTCTTTCTAAAGCTTTCCAATGCCCAGCTGTTTTCATTATTCAAACAGCAAAACATCTATTCACAAATATGAATAGTCAATCAACATCCAACTCATATGGCAGGAAACTAAAAGAATTGAAACCGACTATAAACTCAAATGTTTCAAATGTAGATATTTGGTGAACGTGTGCATGTGAGAGAGAGAGTGTGTGTGTGTTACATCGTGGTGGGCGATAGCCGTTGAGTTGTGTAGACGTATGAGTGGCCTTATTGTTTAACAATGTTAGCCTGAGTGATGTGTGTGCACACTGTGTACAGCCTAGCTGCCTCGGCTCGCATCCCTGAAATCTCGTTTATTGCTTATTGAGTCTGCGTAGGTCTTCAGCATCATACTGGAGCACCTGGGGGGTTGGACTGGTTTTCCTTTTTAAATTTAAAAATTTTGTTCGACGTTGAGACTATTTGTGAATCTAGAAATTGTCAATGCACTTTGTGAAAGCGGTACTTACACTGGTACACACTCGGCCGCTATCGGAGCTCAGTTCCACCGATAACGATGGATTGTAAAACGTCTTATTAAAAAATATCAAAATAGCTGTTAGCTGTTCGTCCCGGCATTTACCAGGATGTCTTTGTTAAGAGAGCCATTAGATCCCACGGGAAGATGGCACCAAGGAGACAAACATTGTTGGCCCAGCACTGCTGCCACACATAGAAGAACGCTAACCTTTGAATGTGTGTATTATTAATGTTCAGAGCACAACCGAGAACAAGTGAAGTGAAGCATCAGTTCTTCAGGCTCTCTTGTTCCTCATGGTCACAGCACACCCTCACAGGATCCTCCCAGTCCTGTCCACCATTTCTGTCATGTCTTAAGAACATTTTACTCAACAAACGAATTGCTGAGATTAAGCAACATGGTAACATCACTAGAGTAAAGTCTGTCTATAAAGCTGAAAGTAAAAGTGTCAGAAAAAATATCACTAATTATCGCAGCACACACAACTCTGGTAATGACAGTGGTCAAAGAGAAGTGGGAATCAATAAGTCTGAGTGTAGTTCCTCAGCTATGTTTCTCTCTCACGTCATTTCTCGTCATCTCTTTACCAACAAGTCCTCCACGTAAAACGACAACATGCTAATAACATGTCTGTCCACGCCCTTTAGAAAGAGTTTAGTGACCAGCAGGACCACGTCTTCATACGCTGTTACACATCATTAAAGGAAAAGAAATGCATGTGTGGCAATGCTATGATGAACATTTGGTTAGGTTTAGGCACAAAAACAACTGGGTCAGGGTTAAAATTACTTTACAAAGGTTAGGGGAGGGTTGTCGTCGTGGTAACAATGACAAACACTTGTTTAAGGTTTGGGAACGATAGTAGAATGGCTAAAAGGTCCTCCTTTGCTCACATCACAATTACTATGGCCGATAGAAGGCTTTGTCACTTGATTATAAACATTTATGTCGTTCTTCTTGAGACAGTCTAATCTTTACTGCAACTCTCTAATAAAGACATTAAATGCTCCCTAAACTATATGCGGGCAGCTGATTAATTCATCAACTATTTTGAACAATAATTAAAAACCTAGCAGAGATCAGTCTGCGGCCCGAGGTAGCTCTGTGTTCTGTGACTATTTTTTCTATTATTTTGTCTTCAGTATTTAAAAAGTATTTTCTCATCTCGTCAGAGAAACCACTGAGAGTGAATTTGGATGTTTTCATCATACTGTCGGTGATTTCCATGCAAAGATCAATAACTTCCTGAAGTCATTGCCAGGCTACAGGCGGAGACTTGAGGAAGTGAGCTCAGCCAAGACATAATGTTACATTGATCAAGACACAAATGCCTCGTTCAATTTTCCTTCATCTCTCCCCTCAAGGCAGTGTCTTAAAACTTGCATTCTCTCTACTGGCCAGCAGGGGCGACTCCTCCGGTTCCAAAAAAATAAATGACCCTACCATTCTGACATTAGCAATTAGCTCAAAGCATTGCTGTGCCTAAGTACATGCTCACAGGCTGGCGGCAACCAGTTCTGAAAAGGGAAGCCAATGCTTCATGTTTTAAACCTGCATTCTCTCTAGTGTCCATCAGGGGGCGACTCCTCTGGTTGTATAGAAGTCTATGAGAAAATGACTACTTTTCTCTTGATTTATTCCCTCAGTAAACATTGTAAACATGAGTTTATGGTCTCAATCTGTAGTTTTAATTCTTCTTCAATACAGCATGATGTTCATTTAGTAAATTATGGTCCATTTAGAGTCAAACAGACCATAGAGTAGGGTATGCTTTAGGGCGGGCTTACTGTGATTGACAGGTCTCTGACGCTACCAGAGCTGTATACGGCATCACTACGCCACTCCTCTGCATTCCAAATATGGTAACTTCTGTTCATTGGCTGCGAAAAAAACAACATGGTGACGACCGTAATCCAAGATGGCGACGGCCAAATCGGCAAACTCGAGGCTTCAAAACAGCAGTCCATAATCCAATGGGTGACGTCACCATGACTACGTCCACTTCTTATTTACAGTCTATGTGCGCCACATTTAAAGACGTCTTTAACCGCCAGTAACTTTACATTTTTAGGTTCATAAACTATTCCCGAAATTACAAATTTGTAGAATACTATTGTAGATAACCACAGACATCCCTGTAATCTTAAATGGCAAAACTATTTTCAGAAAATTGTTCATCTGGCCTTTGGTGTTTGACCAGCCTTGTCAATTAGCCTTCTAGCAACTGCAGTCCTGCCAGGTTGGTTCAAGAAAGGTCAGTTTTAGCCAGAAAATAATATGAATGTTTAAGAAAAATGAGAAAACGGTTGACAAACCAGACCAAAACTTTGTCAACCCACCGAAGCTAATTTTTAACAATCAATTCTAAAGATTCTAAAGGCGGAAAACCGCCCAATCTGGCAAATGTCCTCCCCAAATACAGTTTACCTTGGCATGCAGTGTCAATCAATCAGGAGCCACCAGGAAAATCCAAACATTAGGTGGAGAAAAGTACACCTATCGGCTAGCAGCACTTCTTCATTAGTCATTTCACGTATCTGTAATCATTTATGTGACAGTAACAACTGAGATATATTGTCAGCATTTTGCATGCTATACTGTATATGTCCTGTATATGTCCTTGTTCAGGACATTTCTGTTGGATCACAATCTGATTGGCTCTATTATGTGTGTGTCGGTGAGCCTCACTCCGTCTAGCTCTCCTCCAAGAATGTCATGACTCTAATCTAACTTTCAGTGAAGACTCCCATGATGCACTCAGTGTTGTCTGTGCTGCTTTTCAGTCACGATCATATGAAATGTTTTTGATGTAGAATTGGTTCATTTTGACACCCTTTTGTGTCAATAAAAAAATATCGGAACACTGGAATCGGTCAAAAATGTGTGTGTGTGTGTGTGTGTGTGTGTGTGTGTGTGTGTGTGTGTGTGTGTGTGTGTGTGTATACAGCTATCTTTGTGGAGTGGATTAATCATTTATTGAAAATACAGCAGAAACAAACACAGCCTGGTCCTTCAGGAGGTGAGCAGAAACATCAGTGTGTTATTTGCTTTGCTGGACAGGAAGCTGTTTCAGGTGGCTGGTGATCAGAGATCCTCCTCTTCACTGTGTCATCTGCAAGCCACACATGGGCTGGTTTATTACAGCTGTATGAACTCAAAATAAACAGATTTGCTGTGATTTAATAATAATAATAATTCTGAATGGAGTTTGGTTCGATCGGGGCTAGGCTATGCTAATAATGTAGCTCCAGACAACGTCTGGACGTCTGTGACGGTAGAAGTAGAATCTCAACACTAAAAAGGTTTTCGCGACACAGTGTCACGAAAGTTTCTTGCCCAAGTTTAAATATTCCATCCCGTGTGAATACACGAAGAATGTGAATGATGCAAAGTTTGCGTATTCGCGTCTTTCGCGCCGTCCGACGCAAATTCACGTCCATTCATGTCTTTGCATCTAATCATGCCGCGTCAAAAGTAGCGTGTTTGGTGTGAACACACCTTAAGTCATCAGGTAACCACCACTAGTAACAGTGGAGGTCTCCTTCACCAATATAATGTGTTATAAGAGAAAGGAACATGTGTGTGGAATTGAGTCACAATAAACTACAGTGTGTGTTCATGGTGATGGAGGAACATGTCCACCAGTGCAACAGAGTGGCTCACTGATTTTTTTTTTAATGGAAGTCTATGGCAAAGAAGCAGACACTCTTATCAGGCTTTGATACTAACACAGTATATTGTGTAGCCATATGTTTAGCATGGGCTATCTAAGAGTCAGTGTACATTTGTACATTATGTTAGGTTGTAATAAAATAAAATGACTTACACTGTAAATAAGGAATGTCTATGTATAAATTACGATACTTAAAAAAGGATAATTAATAAGGAATAGTGAGCCTTATGGGAAGGAGTATGCGTGACATAGAAGAAAGCCACATTGAGTTTCTTACTTAGACTTTTAGCAGGTATGCATGGAATGAGATAGAGAGAGGGGGATGGATACTGAATTCTCCTACAGACACACAAAGAGCAATAAAACAACCTCACTCGAGGGGGGTTGTGGAGCAGAACTGTATGAGGGGGGGAGAGATGACATCAAGAGCCATAAAGCCTAGAGGAGGGCATATGGACCAAAGTGACCAATCGGAATGCTGATTCTAGCCATGTGAAACTTTAGCCGCACCATATGTTGTAAAACTGAGCCAATGAGAGGCGACGATGCACATTTTCATTGAACTATGTAATCACATGTACTGGTCAGTTCAGGGCTCTGAGGTCAATGCGCACAGACAGTTAACTCTCTCAGGTTGCTTTTTTAAAGGCAACTGTTTGGGCCTGTGGAATGTGACTTGGCCTACGATCCCTCAGCTGAGAATTATGCACTGTATTACCAACTTTTATGAAATTGATTTTTATTATAACCAACTGAATCCAGAAATTCTCTTCCAAATCCGCCCAAAGATTTTGAATATCATAACAATTATTACAGTCTTGTATTTCACTAACCATTAGCATCCCAGAGGAGGAGAGTGTGCATGCTTTGTGATTTAAATTAGATTTTTATGGCTGTTTCAATGTTTAAAGGACTGT
The DNA here is from genome assembly GCA_016806645.1 of Ophiodon elongatus. Taxonomy (NCBI): domain Eukaryota; kingdom Metazoa; phylum Chordata; class Actinopteri; order Perciformes; family Hexagrammidae; genus Ophiodon; species Ophiodon elongatus. Next base: position 783,440 of record JACSYO010001716.1, read on the forward strand.
ACAAAATGTCCTTGATCCCTGCAGAATTATTTTGACTGATGATTCGCTATAGCCCCTTTCCCACTGGACAAAAAAAGCACTAACACCCACTTACATATGGCTTTTCCTTCAATAGGAGAAACATTACAATCTGCATTCATTTCCGGGACAAATAACTGTCTTTGTCGGCTCCAGCTCCAATCGTCAGCGATGGAAACACGACACCCGGGTGGACGCGCTAATTTCTGCACTTATTCCAACGCGATGCTATGTGACGCACGTTGGAGTGAATATATTATATATAAAATCAACAAGGATTGTGACAATTAATATAAATACCAACTGTGGTTCACAGTGTCAAACAGATGTTGTATGGGCTCCTCAAAGCATCCCTCGGTGATCGTTGTAAAACACACTTCATTCAACCTGGATGAAAACAAAATCACGATCACCAACTCTGGTTTGAGAGTTTGAAAGAGAGACTGAGAAGTAACAGAAATAAAAAAAAAAAAAAAAAGAAGTAACCACCGTATCATTTCCTCTGTTTGCTAACCCCGTTTTCCGGCTCCTTTGTGACGTTGAACGTGATGCACCAGACGAAAACAGAAAGACATACTCATCTACTGCTCCTTAGAGTCTATCTTTAGCAGGTTTTGCTTACGTGCTAATTTAGTTGGGAAATGAGTATTAGACATTCTGTCTCACCACTGCATCTCAATATTTCTGCTTACAGGCCATTAGGGCTGTGGCTGATCACACGCAAGAAAAACTTCACTTATTTGTCAATCAACTTCTACTATGACCAATAACTGACTGTGAATGACATTAAAACTGTGAAGTTGTTCCTTAAACTCGGGTGTTCAAAAAATCCAAACCATAATCAAATACTTTCATGTGTACTAATTAATATTAATCGGGATTATATTCTCAAAGCATCCTAAGGCTGAACGTCGCCCCTTCCTGGCTGAGTTAGAATAATGACAGTAGTGGGTGTATCAGTCCTAACTTTAGGACTCAAGTGTTTGGTCTAAGAGTCATTTACAAAGCATTTTAGCTCTAAAAGAATCTCCTCAGTCTGAGAGAAGCTAGAGACCCAGAGGACTGGTGCGGCTCATTGTGTCCGTAATGATGAACTTTTAAAAGCATATTTTGATTTGGGGACTTGGAAAGACTCAAATGAGCTCAACAACAAATGGAAACAATTCAGTTAGACTGGAGACTAGTTTGCAGCTCTCCACAGTGCTGATCAACGTGACATTGGAATAGCTTGTCGACAGGTCATACAGTTAGATTTTTAGAGACGTTTATCAAAATCAACTGGAAACCATGGCGATGAGTGACCAGTTGTGGACCAGAAAAGCAAACCGATGAGGTCACAAGAGGCTGTTTGGCTGTTGGCTCATTTTAACCGTGTCAGCGTGAGAAAAGCACTCACAAGTTCAACAAAGCAAACCTTCGTCTTCCTCATTCTCAAAGTACCAAAGAACACAAAAAGACTGTGAATATTTAAAGAGGCAAATGATGATCTGGACACCTTTTGCTCATGTGGTCACCTCTTGTAAAAATGTTGTTGAAGATGAATGTGTTCCATCTAATTCCGCTCCTCCAAGTCAACGGTTATTCAGCAGTTTTTCCATCAACAGGTTCGCTGCTGGCTACTGGACTGGTAGCAGTTCTGCAGCAAGCCTGTTGCACACCGAAGGACCCCGAGTCTCCCCAGAAAGACCGGTCCGCTCCGTCCCTCCCTGGAGATGGAGTCGGCCATCCGTCCATCTGGACTCCCGAGGCGCTCGTCGCCCCTCCCCACTTCCTCCCCCTCCTGGATGATAACAAGACAAGAGAGCTGAAGTGAAGAGACGTTTGCTTTTGCTCTGAATGTGATTCACGCTTCATCAAGGTCAGGTGTTTGCACCAAAAATAGCACTGCCTTAAAAAGAAAAGAAGAAAAAAAACCACACACAAGGAGCTGCGGTGGCGTGGGCGCGTTGCTAACAGTGCCAGCGACGGGGTTTAAAGAATGCATCGATAGTTTAAAGGTCATATTGGTTGCAGTCACTTTCTCCTAGTAATCTGTAAGTACCCTACAATAAGCAAGCTGGGTTAACATTGAGGATATTTCACTGTCACAGTTGCAAGTGTGAGATGACTAATTCACACAATCAGTATCGTGAGCAAAGCCCCAAGACTGTAGATTATTTCATCTTCATTATCTTCTTTATTTACCTCAACTGCAGAACTGTCTTTATTTGAAACAGGCTTCTATTGCTCTGTTTTATATTGCATCCTATTTTAGTTAGAAGCAATCAGTAGTGTGCATTTCCACAGCAAGAATCCCATCAGTACATCAACAGATTGATGTCATACTCGTCATTGACAGTTCTGAATTTTTCTTCTGTAATAGACATGCTGTTTTCCTTCATTGCCTTCAATTTGCCCGTTTCGTGTCACCGTCAGTGACTATTAATGGAACTTCATCCATTCCATACCTCTCCATTAAGCTTGTGGAACAACAGGAAGTGAGGAGACTTTTTTCCCTGTGCAGGCTGCTGCTGTTACAGTTCAGTAAACCTGTTGCAAGAGACTCTGACTGAAAGCCTTGTTTTACTTGGTTTTGCATCTCATTTGCTCAATTCATGTCTCTTTCTGGTAAATCTGTGTCTCGAGGTGGTCGTTTAGCATCGCTTTTGGTCAATTTATGACTCTTTGTGGTTATTTGACTTCTCTTTGTGGTCGTTTAGCATCTAAACATCTAAACTTTGGTCAATTTATGTCTCTTTTAAGTCGTTTTGCATTTCTTTGTGGTTGTTAATAGTCACGTCAAACATAGCCTTTGTACACGGTAGGTTTATTCAGTAATTCACTGCCTTATCTAGTTTGGTGTGTACACTGCACATACTCATACATGTTACATTGTGCTTTTGGATGGGGGGTCAAAAGGGGTCAAACAGTACATCTTTGCCCAGGGCCCCGAACAGGTTGATCCGGCAATTGCACCTTTTAATGCAATTCGTCTGTCTGTTGGTCTGAACACCTCTACGGTGTGACCTCGCGGACATTGTAATACGATATATATATTTAACCTGTGCCTTTCAGGTGAATGATACTCACTGGATCAATGGATGATAAAGGACAGAAGTGTTTAAACATAAGAGTCTAACACAGGCAGAGCCAATAAATAATTGCTGCCTGTCGCACAATGCTTCGGCTAACGCTACGCAGAGCATCAGATCAAGACAACGATGAAAGAAAAGAGGAAGGACCACGAAGAGACATCCCACTCCAGGTTGCTTAGGAACCTTTTGGCCAAGTGACAAAAGCTCATTAAGTAAGAAGGAGATAACGTGACGTTCAAACAGTTAGTGGTCGAGCCATCGGAGAGGGCCACAGATGAGAAAGAAACACACACACAACAGGGATTCTTCATCATATTTCAATATCAATGAAGGAAACACAGAGCACATTTTGTCACCGTGTATACAATGAGTTCTGAACACAAGGTCGGCATGTGAATCCACCTCGTTTCTTTTTTTTATTAATTCTTTTGAGTCCCAGGACCCGAGATTTAAACACAACCAGAGCACTACGATGAAGAATTTGTAATTAAAATATAAAAATTTCTGTGAAACCATTTCTAAGTCAATACCACTCCATTACTTGCATACGTGTGATTTACAAATGGTCTGACTGATATTAAAATACAATTATAATTTTTTCTCTTCATAGCAGACCTGCATAAACTGCAATAGATTTTGGTTATTAGTGTGATTTTTTCCCATGGAGCTTAGCATTAGTTCAGAAAGAGCACTTCATCACATTCACTCGTCTCCTTCGTCAGCCGTGCAGCTAGTTGACTCCTTGACATCCAATTACATTCACGAAGGATTTCAGTGTGGACATCATAACCTGACACGTATGGCTGCTGCTCTGCTGCTGCCTCCACCATCACACCCGCCTCATAAAGCAGAGGGGTCTAAGGGCTCCTCCCCCACAACATTTTGAGCATCGAATACTTAATTTACTCTATTCTGGTGAATATTTCTGCATCAATTTATGGTGGAGAGGTTTGTATTTATGTAAAGGAAAACACTACATTTAGGCAGCAGGTGACAATTCAAAATATAAAAATATAATGGAATATAATGCAGTAAGGTGAACGTCACCATCAGTGATAAAGTGCAAACATTCAAACCAGCAGTGTTATTTGTGCTAATGAGCCTAACTATTCTATAAGCACCTTTCGATTGTAAAAGATATAGAAGATACAAGCCAACTTGACTCTTAAATCAGATTCCACTGAATATTTCATCTGTACTTTCTCACCATCACACTCTGGAGCTCAGAGGTCCACAGCTGATCAACTGATGAAATTATCATCATGGTTTTTGGAGAAATATAACATCAAATAGCATTAAGGATGGCACAACAGAGCGCCAATAGTTTTAGAAATTATCAAACAATACTGTGCAAATTTCACCAAATACGATTTTAGCCTTCATATAGTTTTTGTGTAACATCGCTGTAGTGACCGTAGACGTGCTGTCAGGCGCACGGAGCACAATGGAGGCGCCGCGTTGCGCCACACTCGGCCTTCTCCAGTGACCTCACCACCAGATAGGGGTCTTATTGATGGCTGTCAGTTTCAAGCAGTTTCACGTCATTCAGATGCAGGAAGACGGTGAGCTTTTTAGAAAATAATAACCGAGGCCTCGGTGACCTCATAACAGACTATGGCATGATGATCACACCGGAAGCACCTTTCTCTGTGCCGGTCAATAAGCGATTCTGCTCCTCTCTCTTTCTCTATGTGCATGTGCAATAGAAGATAATGTGAACGTTATATGACAAGTTTGCTCAGCTATTGGTGGGGACAATTCTGTCCTCCCAAAATATTGGGAGAACATGTCCATATCGTTCATATGCAAATCTTTGCCCTTGGTATTGTTGGTTATTTCAATAAATGCATGAGTATATAGCTATTAAAGTCCTAGACTGTATATAAAAGTAGATGTACAGTCACCATGACATCACATCTTGGTTGGTGGACTACAATTTGGAAGCCTCGGGTGCAGCATTTTGGCCATCGACATCTTGGTTTTTAGCGGAACCAGAAGAGACCATATTTGGACGAGAGGGAGGAGCTTGTTAGGAGCTAACGCTGCCAATAGTTAGATAGCTTGGTGATCAAGGTGCAGCCATAAATTCAGTGTGATTTTAATTGGGAGGCCAATTTACAGACTTGTTTGTAATACTTACCAGAAAATAAATTAACAGCTGACTCCTTAGATTTTCTTTTAGGAGAGGCGACTGCTGTACAAAGACGGGGTAGCGACCTGTCACTTAATATAATTTAACGGGTGAGTTACATAACAATTCGCCCCCTGTACATTTGTCATGAACAGGGAAATTCGCTGTAGAGACCAAAACTGTTTTTTGGACTAGGCTGTAAACTTTTCTGCTGTAAAATCAAGCCTTTTTCCATGGGCCTTTATGGGGATGGACTCGCTTTTGGAGCCAGCTTTAAGTGGCCATTCAAGGAACTACAGCCCCAGAGGTTGCCGCTTGGTACGCTTACATACGATCATTCTTCCTCGTAGGTAAACCATAACTATACAAAGAATATCCCAGCATGAAGTCCAGTCTATTCAGCTAAAACTTCTGTGTCAGGATGACATGCTGGTAAAAAAAAAAAGAAAGAACAGTTATACTTTCCAGCACTCACCAATCTTTGCAGCTGAAAAGGTATACCGAGGTAACCATAGTAACTATTACGTTCTACACACTATCATTCCACCACAGAACCATGAGCAGTACTTTGTGGTGCCAGATTTTTTATCTTGCACTGTATAGAGGTACTGCATTCAGCATGTTCAGGGTCAGTTCTTCTCTGTGCGGGGAGAAAGCTGACTGACTGCTGTGGAAGAAAGAAAGAGCTTGTCAATACGAGCTTGCACAAAGTCAGGCTTTGAATCCCATAACTGTATCCGTCATATATCCATGGGCCAGGAAGTGATTAGTCACATCACACACAATAGCGCCAATGGCGTCATAAAAACAGAACTTTCTGGCTGTAAATAAAAAATGATTTTGTGATGAGATTCAAGGTTTCCTGAGTAAGATGCCCTTTACAGATTGTCCTCCCAGGAAGAACGACAGAATTAATTGTTTAGTACCCCAATACAAAAATTATTTTTGTTTGTCTAGCAGCCACAGAAATTATGGCTTTTGTCTGTCAGGTGATATCCATATAGAGCAATAAAGTCCACAAAGGAAGGATGGTGGGGTGGAAAGATAGATCAACAACAACATTTATCACCAGAGACCGCGTTTCCAATCAACAGTCAATGTTGATTTCTTTTAACCATGAACACGATTGTTCCAACCATCCATTAACTTTCTGCTATCCAGTGCCAGGTCCTGGGGGCAGCAGATTTAGCATGGCATTCCATTTGTCCCTCTCCCCAGCAACGCTTTCCAGCTCTTCATGGGGAACCCCGAGACGTTCCCAGGCCAAACATGATATATAATGTCTCAAGCGTGTTCTGGGTCTAACCCCGGGGCCACTTACCAGTTGGACGTGCCCATAAAACCTCTAAAAGCAAGCGTCCAGGAGGATCCTGATCAGATGCCCGTATCGACCCGTCTGCCTCTGAAAGAAAGCAGAGCAGTTTGTGGGTGGTGTGGTTGGGGTCTCTGATATCCTGTTGACCTTTTTACTGCACCGCTGGGTGTAAAGGTCCTCCATAGATGGCCGCTCTGTCCTGGTGATGTGCTGAGTGGTTTTCACCACTGTCTGTAGACCTTTTCTCAGAGCGGTGCAACTGCCACACCAGGCAGTGATGCAGCCGGTCAGGATCATTTCAATGACCCCCTTTACACCTGGCATTAAAATGGATACCAGACAAATAAACAACAATGACAATAGAATGATATAACTAAACAAACATTGAGAGACAAAGGGCAGCATCAAGTATTCAATCACATCCACAATACAAGATGAAAAAGAGAATATCCATTTGGTGCGATGGGAGCTTTCCTATATAATCCAAGAAGGGTTGCCATATCTTGGAAAATGTTTTACTCTTGTTCCTCAACCCATAACTTATTTTCTCTAAAGGTATACAACTATTCATTTCAGAAAGCCACATTCCAATTGAGAGAGGTACATCTGATTTCCATTTTAACGCAATATACTGTTTAGCAATGGCCAGAAAGATTTCTGTAAGCTTTATCGCATGGCTATTTTTAAGGTTGGATTTAGTGAAGTTACCCAATAAACAAGTCTACGGATCCAATAGAAAGTCAACACCATTACGAGACGCATTTTAATGTCAGGTGTGAAGGGGGTCAACGGTAGATGAGTCGCTATCTCGACATGCTAATGATGATGTCAGTGTGGTGAGTCCAGGTCAGGCCCTCACTGATATGAACCCAGAGGAACCTGAAGCATTTGACTCTCTCCATCGTAGTCCCATTGATGGAGATGGGGGCATGTCCTTCTCTATGTCACTTCCTGTAGTTCCCAATCAGCTCCTTAGTTTTGCTGACGTTAAAATGAAGGTTGTTGTCCTGGCACTAAGATGTCAGGGCTCTGACCTCCACTCTGTAGGCAGTAGTTTTGACTTTCATGGAAGAGACCAGAGTTTGTTTGCTTTTTTGTTATCTCAACTATAATCTTTGCCTAATCTCAACCAGGTGTAATGGTTGAGGTAACGCAAGGCTTTAGTGAGGGAGCTGTGGGAAGTCTGATAAACTGCCTCAAGTGATGTCACTTAAGTCAGTGTACATGTTTGAAAATGAAAAAACATATGGGGGTGTGGAGTTAGAATGAAGCTGACCAGACCTCTGAATGTTTGAATGTTACAAACCGTCAAGGGAATCAGGAATTTTCTTCTTACAAACAATGTTTAGGTCTACTCAAGGAAGCCTGTAAACCAAACGTCACAAGAGACACTCTGGTGAAGCCGATGTTTCTTAATTTGAGGGAGCAGCGCCATACAAAATAACCGAAGACCTTACCTTGTGTTTGTTGACTTCTCCAGGTGGCTTTCCAGCGTGCTTGCTGGAGGTTTTTGACATTTTCAGAGGGGTGTTTGAGAAAAGGACAGGAAGGAAAATGGAGAGGGTTCATCGTCTAGGGGCCATCAACTCAGTACATTCATGACAATCTGTCCATTATATTTTGTCTGTAATAAAAGTGGGATTGTGTGTCTTGATGGTGGCGCTGGAGGAAAAGTCAGGCAGTCACCAAAAACCGTTAGGATTCATCTTCTGGGGACCAAGAATGTCCACCGCTAATTTCACAGCGGGGGCTAATCTCGGAATCCATCGGCTATTGGTACAGTGTGGTTATCTTGCTATGGACCAAATTGTTGGACGGACTGACAGAGTGACTGTATTGGTGACTTAAATCCTCACGCTTAAGCCCAGCCACCAGCGTGTGAATACTGCAGTTGGGCTGTGTGGGTGTTCCGTGTGTTGAAAGGAACCCTGTGTCAATAGGAGTGTAATGTCAGTGTAAACATCGGCAAACCAAGAAATAATTTCTTATCTTGGAATAAGAAATATGGAAATCAATCCAAGTGAAAGACTTGCTATCATACCAAAATGAAAAGCACTTTCAATTCAATTCAATTAAATTTATTTTTGTATAGCCCAAAATGACAAATTACAAATTTGCCTCAGAGGGCTTGTGGACCGCACTTGTGGACCGCACCGGTGGAGCTCCACTCAGTCGCACGCCCAAGATTTATCTTCATTGGTCAACTAAAACTAAGATAAGAAGACCCTACAGCGTAGCCTTGGTGGTCTATTAATGAGCTTTGAAAGGCTTCAACCTTGAAATGGGATGAGGCCCCGATTGTCACGTGTGGATCATTTCACCGGGGCCCAACGCAGAGCAGATCAATTTCCTCCCACAGCCCAACGCTGAGCGCTCGCTGACCCCGCTCGCTGCTTATCTCGTACACAAAGCGGCCTGAAGGCATCCAGCAACCACACGACACCGCACGAATGCAATGATGAGACGCAGTAGGTGTAGATCTGCCGAGAGGCGAAGGAGGTGCGAACGTACTCCACTCTGGATTAAGAACTCGTTAGTGCCCGACACATGTGGTGCATCATTATCGCTGTTGGGTGAAAACCTTGCACTTGCATTCGGAGCAAGACATGAAACTCTCCTGGTTGCATCATCACAACAAACAATGAGGCGCTGCGCCAAATAAAATGGCGCTTCGGGAGAAAGTCAAAGGTACAAGGCCACGTTTAGCAGAGCAGTCGCATACCTCTTGAGTTACGGGGAGCATTGTGCTTAGGGCGCGAGTATGCTTCATAGTTAGTGCTTGTTGGGTCGTTAAGCAATGTCCAAAATCTTCTTTCCATGGCCTCGAAGCAGGGGGAGCTTTGGTCCCATCCTTTTTGTGACCTTCCGAAACACAATCTGACAGTCACGCCCAGTTAACACAGGGATTGGTCTTGTGTGCAAAGGTATGAAAATAGGCAGGGTTCAAATTCCCTCTCAAGTTCTCCACAGAACTACTAACATCACTTATCATGCGAAAGGCCGAGTGCAACATAATGAATAACTTTGAGGAGAGGTCGTCTAAAAGTGATTGTATAGACGACTATGAAATTCTGCTTTCAGTTGTACTTAGCTTGGCCCTCTTGTGTCACTGGTTGCAAAAAAACAAGATGGCGACGGCCCAAATGTCAACATCGAGGCTTCAAAACGGAAGTCCACAAACCAATGGGTGACTATACGTCCACAGCTTACAGTCGATGTGATGAAAACAGACGAGCTGGTGAACACACCAGAGCATTTATATTTCCCCCAGAAATCGTTAGAGACCAACAAATAGAGCCAAGAGAGAGAGAGGATATTGGACTAACATTCATCAGGTGCACACAAACACTATTTCAGATGAATGATCATGCTGCTCCAAAACTGCTGTGTCAAAAGACCTGTTTGTTAACTTAACTACAAGGTTAACAACTGTATATGGTGACAATGTGTTGTGTTCAAAGAATGTTCCACTACACTCAAGTGGAAGTCTTAAGGAACTATCCGAACCAGTCCTTTTTTCTTAAAATTTGGTTAAAATGACAGCGATGAATGAATGATCTCATTCATCGTGTTCATAACTATAGTGTCTTCTATTTAATTCCAAGTCTCTTCTGTAGGCTACTTTCTTTCAGTCTTGCTGAAAAAGAGAAAACACTTTGTTCATTGATGTCAGTGGGATTTATTCTTTTTTTCCCCCCCAGCCCAGCTTTTTGAACGAGGCCCCCCCGAGAGACGGAATGATGGTGATGGTGATGATGCGCCGATGGGATGAACTGCGCTGCCGCCCTATACCTTCTCCGTGTGGGCGTTGTTTTAACAAACCTCCCGAGGCGGGGAGGCGGGGAGGCGGTGGGCTTATTCACGCAGCACATTCCCCTCCCATTGGTCCCTCGTTAGAAGAAGCGCTGATGCGCCGCGGTGACACGGCCGAGTCTCCGGCGATAAAAAGCGAAGGCGACGAGCCGCGCAGGAGAAACACGGAGAGTTCAGAGGGCGGACGTTTGATGCTAGATGCGCCTCTGAGAGTCTTACTGCGGCTGGAAGTATCTGTCCAACTCCTGAGGTACCGACTCCACACTTTGTTTATTTTTAACTTTTCTGTCCTTTCTGGTCTGAGTGAAGACACACTTCGTGCGTCTCTTCTTTGGTAACAAAGTGCTGGCTCCGGTGCGCCATTACGCACTGCGCACAGGTCCCCATGACCAATAACATCGTGTGTTTTAACGAGCTATTAGCAAAACTGACTCAATTAAGAGTGTTTTCAAGAAGCAAGTCATTTTCTTGAGTTGCTACAAGTGAAGTTATTTCTTCATTCTGCAAATCCTTAAAACCAAACCTCACCCAGACTCACTGCCTGTGTCGTTTTTTTTGTTCGTGTGTGTGTGTGTGTGCGTGTGCCAGGGACCTGGTGAAGAATGGAGTGGTATGTCCTGGTGCTGATGCTGAGCTTGCCGCCCTCCATCCGCGCAGATTGCTCCTCGCAGTGCGAGAAATGCGTGCAGCAGATCCTCGGGCCGGACGCCGCCTTCAGCAGCCTGGTAAGACCGGAGCTCCTTTCCCAGAGAGAGAGAGAGAGAGAGGCAGAGAGAGAGAAAGAGAGACACAGAGAGAGAGAGAGAGAGAGAGAGAAGTGGGAAAAACACCTGCTGCGGTTTGGAGAATTTATTGGGCTTTTATTGCATTTTTTGGGGGGCAGTTTCATGTTGAAATTATAGGCAGCGGACTCTAAATTGGAATTGGGTTAACTTCGGACTTCTACTTGGTGATCCACCTTTAAACTTCAAAATTGTTGTTTCTCCAACACAACTGCATTTACTTGATTTTTCTCTATTTCCATTTCCTAAATCATGAAGTTAAAGATGCCAAATGTGTCAGTGTGAATGAATGCATGACATCTTAGGTTTGAATCCTTCCCTGCTTTGGACCAGCTCGGGTGGTTGAGGGAACTTAAAGGTGCTGAGGGGGAAACGTCAGGAGGACATTGGGGTTCAGATAGTGGTCTAAGTCGCTCAAACTAACGACAAAACCTGCTATTTAGCACACACAAAAAAAGAATGATAATAAAAAAAGGTGTAAAAATGACTTTTAACGCCACGCATCTCCCCGTGCGTGTGTGCGCGCACATATATTGGTCTCACGCTCTCCCCCCTCTGTGTCCCGCAGTCGTGCAGCGCGGAGTGTGAGGGGCAGCTGGAGAGCTGCGAACGGGCTCCGGCGCTGGCGGACTTCAGCCAGGACGAGGCGGCGGCGGAGGAGCAGAGCCAGCGGGACCTGGTGAAGCGCTACGGCGGCTTCATCAAGCGGCTCGACAAGAACAAGAACAAGATGTTCGCCTCTCCGTGGCGCGACAACTACGTCCTGAAGGCCGGGCCGCTGGCCAAGAAGTACGAGGACTTGCTGAAGAGGCTGGAGGAGAGGGACGCGGAGGCGGAGGCGGAGGAGGCGGAGGAGGAGGCGCCGCCGGACGCGGACGCCGCGGAGGAGGACCGGGCGCTCCGCGGCTTCGTGAAGCGTTACGGCGGCTTTTTACGCAAATTCGGGCCCAAGTCAAAGAGGAGTAGCTCCGCGGAGACGGAGAGCCAAGAGCCCGAGGAGCTGCAGAAGCGCTACGGGGGCTTCATGAGAAGGATCCGACCGAAGCTCAACAACATGAAGTGGGACAAGCGCTACGGAGGCTTTCTGCGCCGCCACTTCAAAATCTCCGTGCGCTCGGTGGAGGAGCCGAATGACTACGAGGACTTGAGTTTATAGAGGAACTCTGCTCCTGGGATCTGAAGAGTGGAGCTTCAGATATTCAAGAGGCTCTGAAGCGCGTGGAGGAACCAGAGGAAGTCTGAGCGACAGAGAGAGAAACTAAGAACTTGTGCGGGCTGCGCGGAGAGCCGCCCGCCGCGCGCCGCGCGCCGCCTTCATGCTTACAGCCCGCTCCGCTGCCTTCTGTGTCAAAAGAATTCTCCTCTCTGTGTTATTGGCATCATCGTCTGTCATTCAATAAATTATGCTTGTTTAATAAATACATGAATAAAAGCACTTTCCTGTTTGCCCAACGAAAAGGACTTGACTGATTTGAGCCCCCCTCCCCCCTCTCAGTGCGCCCCCCCCACCCCCATCCCACCCCGGTGCGCCACTTTAATCCTAAATTCATTAAAAGTTAGGCAAGGGACATTTTAGTAAAATAATGAGATGCCTGCTTTTGTGCCAAATGTATCCAGAATACTTTAAAAACTAACACATTTTTGTTTTCTAAACTGAGTTTGAAGATAAATAAGAAAAAACGTAAAATGATGAAAAAAACTTGAATGATCATACCACCAAACTATTTTTGTAAATTTTTGTTTGGCTGGCAAATTACAGCAAATACAAAGTTTAAATACATACTGCACACAGCCGAAAACATAAATGGCCTGATTCGATTATTCCCATTTTCCTCAGAGAGCGCTTCCTTTTTATTGACCCTCTCTCTTCTGAACATCCTGTAAAGCCAACATGAACGGGTTGGCCCTTTCCCCTTAGCGGGGCCGTTCCCCTTAGGGCCCTTAGTGGGGGCCCTTTCCCCTTAATGGGGGTCCGTTCCCCTTAGTGGGGGTCCGTTCCCCTTATTGGGGGCCCGTTCCCCTTAGTGGGGGCCCGTAGTGGGGGCCCTTTCCCCTTATTGGGGGCCCGTTCCCCTTAGTGGGGGTCCGTTCCCCTTATTGGGGGCCCGTAGTGGGGGCCCTTTCCCCTTAATGGGGGTCCGTTCCCTTCATTGGGGGCCCTTTCCCCTTAGTGGGGGCCCGTTAACATTAGGGCCCTTAGTGGGGGCCCGTTCCCCTTAGTGGGGGCCACTAATCGAAGTCGTGGTCCTGAGACTCAGACAGCTGCTTCATGTGGCCCTCAATATTTCACCATCAAATTATTGTGCGCAAAAAGAACCCGAGAGGCTTTTCAGGAGCCCAAGAAGCTCCAGAACCAGAGGACGGTAAGGTTGTGGCGCCACCTGGTGGACAAACGACACCACGCGCCAGCGGCGTGGCTGATCCAGGACCTGGTTCACCGGTCAGGGTCCATTAGTACAAAAGCACAATATGAACTGCAATGATTTCCCTGCGTTATTACTTCTTTAATACCTTTACGTTTGTTTGACCTTTATTTTAATTAACTGACGCACCAGATGAAGAGAACCTCAGCCGGCCTGCAGCGAGGACGTCACACAGAACTGATCCGATATGCTTTCTGTACGGCAAATGTTTATATTATACTAGATATTAGCCCGACGGTCAATATGACTTTCATCGATAGAAAATACCTATCAGTGTTTTTTAAAATCATCAACGCATTTAGAATCTAGTAGTTGTGTCATGTGACCACGGCTGCCACGCTTCCATGACAACTGATTGATGAAGACATCCGGGGAAAAGATAGTAAATTGACCTCGAGTGATGAGTTTCTTGTCAAATTTAGACTTAAAAAAAACAAAACTTTAACACGTGCGACCCAATTTGGTCACTAGAGAACACGATCATATTTACTATGAATAGTGAAACACAATTTGTTCTTGAAAACTGAGCGTTTATTATCAAACTAAACAACACTGTTTGCTTTTCTTCTCTCCAGCCTATGTGGAATGAATCCCTACAGAAACAGCCGTATCAAATATATTAGTTACCAATACATATTTACAGTCACGTCACACACCGCTCACGCCAGATGCCACGATATCAGTTTCGTGACGGGCATCCACAGGGACGGCTCGTGTGCTGAATGACAGATGAAGACCGAGCTGATCTGGAAGAGTCAAAATGTGGACGATCCGTCCGTCGCACGTTCAGTCCAACGTCCAGAAATATGGAAATGAAGGCGATAACGAGCTGGGAGACCGGGGGGGGGGCTGGGGGGTCAGCTGTCCTGAGTCTCACTGCTGCTCCCCGTCCTCCTGCTCTGGCTGACTCTCCTCGTCGCCGTCTGCCTGGCCTTCCTCTTGCGACTCCTCTGCAGCGGTTGCCGTGGCGTCCACCACGCTGATGGTGCCGACCGGCTGCTGCTGCGCGGCGGCCAGGCTCTGCAGCGCGGCCTGCAGCGTCACCAGCTGGAACTGGGGGCCCACCACCTTGACGAAGCCGCCGCCCTCCTGACCCGCCGCCGCCGACAGCACGGTCAGGTTGGAGGCGTCGCCCAGCTCGGACCCGGAGAGCGAGGAGGTCAGGAAGGTGTAGCCGCCCAGGTTGGCGCCGGCGGGGCCCCCCGCCATGGTCAGCACCTTGCCAAGCGGCAGGCCCGTCAGCTGGCTGAGCGGCAGGGCGATCTGGGCGGGGCCGGCGTTGACCGAGGCCGGACCGGAGACGGCGCGGGTCAGCCGCGGGCGCTTGGGCGCCGGGGGCACGGGGACCGGGGTGAGGGTCATCAGGACGTTGTTGAGGTGCTGGGATTTGCTCTTCAACTCCTTGGCCCGCTTCCTGTGCTCGTCACACTGCTGCTCCAGAGCTGCGAGGGGGGTGGGGAGGAAGGGGGGGTGGGGGGAGGAGGCAACACATCATTTGTATGCAGTGTCCGAGTTTCTCCGGAGCTGAACACAAAACACCAATCCATCTGCAATTTTAAGACCCTGTTCAGGACCCTGTTCAGGACCCTGCTCAGGACCCTGCTCAGGACCCTGTTCAGGACCCTGTTCAGGACCCTGTTCAGGACCCTGGTACTCACCGGCGAGGCTGCGAGTGTACTGCTCTCTGTAGCGGTCCATCTGGCTCTTGTGACTGGCCAGAACCTTCTTCACCAGGTCCAACATCCCGAAGTTCTGTACGATGTTGTTGAGCAAAACAGCATCTGAAAAAAAACCCAGCATGTTAGACATGAAGGTGTGTCTCCAGCTGCTGGGGGGTCAGGACACCACGACGAGGCCTTTAGGCTCCAGCTGCTGGGGGGTCAGGACACCACGATGAGGCCTTTAGGCTCCAGCTGCTGGGGGGTCAGGACACCACGATGAGGCCTTTAGGCTCCAGCTGCTGGGGGGTCAGGACACCACGACGAGGCCTTTAGTCTCCAGAGGGAGCTGAGTGGCGTCTGGGGAATGAGTGATGTCACCGAAGTCGCCGTCGGTTTGCGGTTCGGACTCGCGGTGGTCGAGATGCATTGTGGGTAATGCATGTGCCAGGTATTTATAAGAAGAACAAATAAAGACCATATTTCTGGTTCTGCTGCATTGATTAAGTCTTTTTTCTTTTCTCATTTGACACTTCAGTTGAAAAGAGACTTGAAAGCTTTCATCTCCGTACGTACAAGATGAGCGGAAAGAAAAACTATCAAGTTACCGGCACACAGTAGAGGGAAAGAATTGAACATTTTAGCCAATTTCAATACAATCAATCCTTAGTTTAAACAAATGGCTTAACTCTAAATAAGTTAAATCGGTTTTGGAGTAGGTAAATTATAAACGCAGCCACAGAAATCCACAGATTCATGTGAAGCTCTCCTTAGAGAGGGAGACAGCGGTCACGCTCGTTTCACCCGAGCCCGGTTTCTAAAAGTCTCTCAGCACTCTCGTAACCTCCACCCGAGTCTCTGTGGGTTGGAGTTTGGCGTACTTTAAGACATCAGCGGTATTTGATCGCCCCCTGCTGGCGCCTCTTCACATTAAAAAAGCTTCCCGCCGCTCCACCCAATGCAATTGCAGGAAGTTCAAAATCAGGAGCAGGGCTGATTTGAGTTGGATGTTTTCGAGCCCCTGTGTGTGTGTGTGTGTGGTTCCAACCTTTGACCTGAAGTGGTGGGTCACACACTCGCTCTTGCAACCCCTTCAGCACCTCCTGCAGCTCCTTCTGGAAGTCCTCCACCACCTCCTCCAGCAGGCCAGCTTCCTTCACTGTCCGCCAGAATGCCACAGAGTCCTCTGAACACACACACACACACACAACACACACACACACACACACACACACACACACACACACACACACACACACACACACACACACAATTAAAGACTACAACGGTCCACTCAACCAGTCCCTTCCACACGATGGCGAGTGTGTATGCAGGTTGCTGATCACCTCCGATGGCTGTGACCCACTCCGAGGTTTCCTCCGCTACGTCCGGAAACGAGACCGCTGCTCCATTCACTGCAACACAAGCAGCAAACAACGCTCGCTAGACCACATCCCAGACTGAGACTCTGACAACGGGTCTGAACCTGTTGCTGGGTCACGATCACAGGGCGTGGAACTTACAATCGGTGGACGAGGGGGTGCCAGGAAGCAGCTCGGTGGTCTGATCCCCGCCAATGGAGACTTTGGCTCCCACCAGGTCTATCTTAGTGCTGCGGCACGTGTTGGAGCAGACCTTTGTGTGCTGGTAGAAGTCCAGTTCACCCGAGTCCATGATCTTCCTGTGACATGAAACAGGATTAAAAGCCTTTTAACATCAGGACAGACGACCTGCGTTCACCAACGGAACAGGGCCATCGTGAAAAGAAGGAAGGAAGCGATGGAATTAAGTCGTTTATGGAAATATGGATCTACTGAAATACTACACAAGTCGTCTGTACAAGAAGCATCAGCCTCCCTGAGTTCCTCCATCTTGGTCCAATGCTAACAGACTTTCTGCATTACATCCTCGTCATTGTCCCCATGTTCCATGCTAACATGCTAACATGAAGCATGTAAAGAATACTAATGGTACGTTAGTGTCCCGACCTCACAGCGGCTTTTGGGGTCAAAGTTGAACGAACTTGAAATATCTGATTGTTTATGAGTGGTGAGGATAAATCTGACGTGTGAACAGTGATTTTGTTTAGATGACAACAAAATGGGTAGGGAGCCCTTCGATGCAGCCAATAGTGACACACACACACACACACACACACACACACACACACACACACACACACACACACACACACACACACACACACACACACACACACACACACACACACACACACACACAAAGTTGCTTAAGTACTCATTCTGACTGGTCCCTTTCACAGAGGGGAATTATCAAAGCATTACCTAAATCTTCAAAATCACAATAATGAGCACAAATCCAACCCATCTCTGCATTATCAGTGAAAGCCTGGATCTTTTTTTTTTTTTACCAAATTCCTGCAATATTTCCACACAATGATCTCACCTGGAGAACTTGTTTAAATGTTGCTGGACACCATGATGGCTCTAGATGACACAAGCATCGGGATATCCCGAAACATGCAAGTCAATAAATGTAGGTTTTGTTGAGTAAAAAAAAAAAAGAGCCCTTGAGCTTTGAGTCCCCGTTAGCGTGTTTGATGAGTCCAGACCTGAGCATGGTGCCGTTGAGACGGATAGCCCTCTTCCAGTCCTTCAGAGTGGATTTCCCCGCTAAGCACACAAACTCCTTTGGGCTGATGAGCTGCTCATTGAACTGATCAGAGGGGCGAGAAAAAAACAACAACTGCCATGAGTCGCTGATGATCTTAAACTTAATCTGCATTTCCTGAGACGTGTTTGCAAATGAGCTTTTTGTATATTTTAAATGCTCCGTTGTTCCGAGGCGACGGCGCGCACCTGGACGCATTTCACGTTGATCCCGGGGCAGACAAACTTCTTCCACACCAGCGTGGCTTTGGCGTCTCCGCAGGTGATCGGGTAGAAGACGTCGGCCTCCACGTCCACCTCCTCGGTTAGCTTCACTGCAGAGACGGAGACCAAAAACACCCTCACTCAGGTCTGTCGTCTGACCATGCAAACTGGGGATGGATTTACAGACTACTCTGGGAGTTGGATCGATGGAGAGACTGCATTTATTCACAAAGCCTTGGGGCCACATTACCGATGACGGCCTCTTCCCTCGACAGGCAGTCTGTTCCGCCGGCCTCGGCTTCTGACTCCTCCGCTGCCACCGTGAGGATGTCCTCCCTGGAAAAACCCAACACGCCGTTTATAAGTTTCAATATGGCGAATTGGACAACGGGACAAGCTCCTCAACGACTCACATTCCGCTCTGTCTGTGTGTGTGTGTCTGTGTGTGTGTGTGTGTGTGTGTGTGTGTGTGTGTGTGTGTGTGTGTGTGTGTGAGAGAGAGAGAGAGAGAGAGAGATACGTTACCCTTGCTGAGGGGTCAGCTCTTCAGTCACCAGCACCGCCTTGTCCTCCTCCTCCACGGAAGGGAGCTCCTCCTCCACGGAAGGGAGCTCCTCCTCCACGCAGGGGAGCTCCTCCTCCACGCAGGGGAGCTCTTCCTCCTCCACCGTCTCCGGTATGGTGACGATCACGACCTCGCTCACGTCCTGCATGCTGACCTCTGACGAGGCCATGGAGGACAGGTGGAGCTACACGACACAGAGAGAGAAAACCGGAGTTATTAATATCATTTTTCTTGTAATAGTGCGAAAAGTTGAGTAATTACAACAACAACAAAATATTTATCTTGTTAACATGCTACAACTTAAATAGACTCTGGAAATCAGTGGGCATCAATGTTCAACACATTAGTAATAAAAGCAAGGAAGTGGGGATAGGGCCGTATAGAGTTGTGATAAATCGCTCACAATAAGGCAATTGTGGTTAATTTACATTATCAAAGAAAATCCTGAAAACAGATGGCTAGCTTGCCATCATGTCGAGAAGTCAAAAATAGAGCCTTTAAAAATAAAATAAATTAATAATAATAATAATAATAATAATAATACAGGAATTACCATGAAATAATTTGCGAAACACAATGTTGACATTTAAAAAAAAAAAAAAAAAAGGAAATATATATATATATATATATATATATATATATATATATATATATACATACATACATACATATACACACACACACACATACATATATATATTTATGCTTTGTTTATGCAGGGCACTTGATGATTTATAGTTATCTTATTTAAGGTTGTTTATTCTTCACTAAAAAAAAAATCTAACTCGTCTCCTATGTGTGAAAAATATTTGTTCCCCAACAACATGTTAGTTTAAGTGATTTTTTTTTTTTTTAAATGGTTTGAAAAATATTTTGGTGTACTCTTCAAACTTCTAAACACCTGTAAAGACCTGAGTGGACTCTGGTTCCCTTATGGTGTGTCTCTCTGTTCGGGCACCTGCTGGTTCCTCCACCCTGACTGACAGGTCCTCGTCACGTGACACGGACCAGCGGCGTGTCTCACAGATGTTGTCTAAACTCAGCCTAACTTTTGGATGAAGACATGGGTTTTAAACTTAAGCCGCACGCGCGCTCGTTACACATGGCTGCGTCAAAGCTTATGTGTAATACCAGATAAAACGGTCAACTTAGATAAAAAACAATGTCCAACTCGCAACAGTGCAAAACGTCACTGTGAGCAAATAACAAAGAAAGTACCGCGAAGGTTCACGTCACATCAAAGGCTAAATAAACTTGTAACGTTGAATGCCCTCTTATTGAACTAAGACCGGACAGGACCGCGTGCGACTTTGAGATATTAAATACAGCTTACCTATTGGTCTTAACAATAAAAAATAAAAATAAAGTGAGTTGCTAAATGCCGCCTCGTCTTCTGGTGAAAGGATGAGAGGACGAGGCTGTTCGTCCCCACCGGGTGGCTGCTTGCTAACGTTAGCTCCGCGTTAGCTAGCAGCGGAGCGCGGCGACTGGACCCGCTGCGGGACTTTCCTTCATGTCTCTAACAACAGCACCACCGCGCAGCTCTCTCCGGTTGTCGGGGGCCGCTCATACAGTTCATTCAATTTCATCCTCACAAGGCTACTCCATGTTATTCCTTCTTCTTTGTGTTTATTTCAAGCAGATCGTAACATCCTTTTTCTTCTTCTCCTCCTCCTCCTCTGAGCTTTAAAGGCAGCTAGCGTCAGTCGTGTTTGCGGTACTGCCACCTTCTGGCGGCGGTTAGCTCCTACAGGAGGTGCGTTCAGCGGGCCAGTGCCGTGTTGTTACTTTTGAGTGTACTGATATTAGTAAATGAAGTACATCTAATTTCACTTCAGTTAGCTTTATTGTACAGTTGTTACCAGAGCACAATTATGATTATGAAAGACAACGAATGACAAAAAGAATGAAGCGAATAACAATGTTACTTAAATTAATAGATAGAATAATAGATAAAAAAAAGAACAATATAAACGTATGAACAAGTGATCAAGTTAATATTGGCATAATTTCCTTACAATTAGCCCACTGGATGCAGCTGACGGGAGACGGTTTTGTTCCACCCTGAAGCCATCACACTGTAAATTACTGGCTACTTGCATTCATTTCACAGTGAGGTATTGTAACATTTTCACAGTAAATGATTGAGAAAGGACAGGTGTACTGTGACTTCACAGTAACCTTGCCAATATATTACTGTGATTTAGCAGCACGCTGCTGCGGAATTGCTGTGTGAACTGTACATGTAAAATATTTTACTGTACATTCACAGTAAATCAATGCAGGCGTGTAGCTCAACAGTAATATACACTTAATAAACTTGAAGTCTGTCGACATATATCACCTCTGTGACTAGAAAACTGCAACTGCAGAACCTGTGTTTCCTGTTGTGGGATCTCTTGATCGGTCAGTTAAAAACCTCCACACGATCTGCATATTTAAGTTCCGTACACTGCACCTTTAGTTCTTGCCTTCATTTAAAGCTGATCCAAATCCACCAGGTAACTAATCAGGCCATATCACAGTGATGTTTCACACACTCTTCATTTCTTGTCCAGCCAAAAGTAAATGTTGGAGTCCTGTCCCTCAGCCAGCAGGTCTGCAGTGTGCTCTCTCTGAGCAGCAGCTCACATACTGCTCCTGAAGGATCACTTCTAAACCTCCAAGTACAGCTTTTGATGCAGATCTATAAACTGCACTTCCCTAATTTAGCCGCGGTCTAAATAGAACTATAAATAGGTTTTCTTTTTTTAAAAGAAATGAAGAGTTTGTCACGTTTAAATTTCATCTGCATCTTTTAGAGTTTATCGCTGTTCCAGTTTCAATTCTAAGTTGGATCTCTTTTGTTATGAATCATGTGATTCTGCAGGGAAAAATCAGTTTTCTCTTTATTATTGGCATGCAAAACATTACAGGGGTTGAATTGAAAGTATTGTTTATTTCCTTACACATCTAATTGAATGGTAGAGCACTGTGGGTGTGTGGAGGAATATGAAGATGTTTGACTGCACCTTTAATACAGATGTGTGATCAATGACACGAAGAAGAAGCAGACATGCGCAGAGCGCTTTGATAAAAAAAAACATGGCGTTCAAAATAGTAGTTTGATAAGCAGTCGTCTCGTTCACCCAGTTTACACACGTCCCCCGTCCCCCCGGTGCCCGGGAGGTGGTTAGTCAACGTTCTGTAAACATGTCTCACTCTGCCTGGTCCCAAAGAGTCCTCCAGCTCCTCCGCCGAATGAATAACTTTTATTTACCGGGTAAGTTGACGTTACACCAGAAACAGAGCGCGTGACGGTGCTGCTTGATGAAGTAACACCGTCCGACGTGTCCCCGCAGGCTCCTGCCGGTCCGAGTGCTTGAGGTTTGAGGTAAACGAGGCGCAGGTAGGCTGGATTCCTCCGCACGTAGCCCCGCTGTTGACACGGTATCCGGAAGTGTTCAGTCCGCCGCACGGGGGCGCTGTGTCGCTGCGCCGCAGCTTGGACTCGTACGAGAAGAGGTCCGAGGCGGTGGACGCGGTCCTGCGCACCCTGAGACAGGAGGGCTCTCTCACGTGTCTTAACGGGTGGAGAGACGAGGTACACGTACACGCGCACACACATTGTTTTAATGACAGAATTATATAATACAAAGATTAGGTAGTAAACAGTAGCAGCATGTCAAGAACATATTGGTGGTATAGTACAAATACACACAAAGAGTATACAATATGACAATTGTGTAAAAAATAATGGAATAAAGTAATCCAGTTAACCCTAATCATAAACTAAGTAAATTGAGTAGATGGTTAAATTCTCAGGGAAAAGTTAAAACACTTTTCTTTTTATGATCAACTCTTTAAATAACGAAGCCACTTGAAAATGACAAGGTGGTACAAAATGTAAACCACACTGGTGTTTCATTTTTACCTCTTTACTTAAGATGTCATTCAACTTATTATTTTTTTCTTTTTACAAAATGTACCAAAACACTGGCAACAAGGAAGCTCTTGGGTCGATAATAATGAGGATAAATATAAATCAAATTTAATCAAACCCTCTAAGCTGAAAAGGAAATCTGGTTTTGAATTTACATCAAACACGATTCTTAAGCTTGTTTACAATATATTAAGCTAAGGCTGATCTATAGAGGGATGGGAAAAACAACACTGAATGGAAACACTATTGACTCTTTCAGACCATAAATAATTCATAAACAGTTACTGATTGGTTTGGGAGGCACTCAAAGTAATTGCTCCCAAATTTAAACCGTTGACTGGAGCGAAAACAAATGAAACCAGAGTACCATCGTCTGGATTATCACGGTAGCAGATAACATCTCAAAGGTTTAAGGAGTGGACAAATCTGGTGGCTTCATTAAAAAGTGAGACTCCGGGTCCGTCGAAATTAATGTGGGATATTTCACGATCAAAAATGAGCGAGGTATTTCATGTAAAATCTTGAAATGTACGTCCTCTGCCTTGTTTGAAGCAAAGTACCTATCAGGTGAAAGTCCAGCCCTCCTCCGGTTTCTGATCTCGATGTGAGACCTCCAGGAAAACTAACCCCCGAGGAGCAGTTTTACTTGAAAAGTTCGGCAAATATGCTTATTGTTCCACTTTTGTATCCGTACGTTTTTAATTCCGCCCAACATCAGTAACGGCTGTGTTATAATATCCTCCCCATAACTGAAGTGGCTTTTCACGAGTTAAAGAATTCCATTCTTTGAAAGGAAGAGGAAAGGAGAACGGTGAACAGATGACCAAATTCATGCGAAAGCTTGAGAATATGATTCATATCTCTTTGGAACCATTTAGGAAGCACAGATTGTTTTCTGATGAGCGTGTTCCAGAGGAAAGGTTCGGGAGGTGCGAAGTTACAAAACTCTGGGATTTCTGATGGAACTTTGATAATTGATTAATTGATTGATCTGTTCAGCATGTCAAAAATGTTATCCCAAAATGTGAATTGGGATAAAATACCAAATTTGAATCCGGATTTTTAAGACACCTTTTGAACTAGTTAACTTTAAAGATATTAACAGTTTTCCAGGACTTCAAGAAGATCTCCTTCTGTTTTACTATTGGCGAGAAAAACGTTTCTCAAGATTGTGTGTTTTATTCTCCCAAATGAAATCTAGAAAAGTTGTAGTCCCGTCTGTGGCGGTTGTATCGTTGACTCATAAAGATAAAGATGGATACACGGAGCGAGAGAGGAGAACACCGGCCAGGACAGACGGATGCTTTTGAAGCCAAACATGAAAAATGCTCTTGGTCTTTTTTTAGTCTGTTTGAGAAATTTTGTTTGCTAGCGATAAGATTTCTATTCATAAATATCCCAAAATACTTAACAAAATCCTTTTATCTTTTACTGGGATATTTCTGATTGCATAATCATCCCAATTATGCAGGGACAAAAATTCATATTTGGTCTTAAACCGGAAGCATTGGAGAGGTTGATCAAATTCATAGAATTACACAATTGGTCCCTGTCTTTTTTTAAAAGAATAGTATAACATGGTAAATCTTTCAAAAATGGAGATTCCTTAAAATATAAAATATTGACATTATTGTAATTATTATTGATTTTTTTATTATATGTATTATTATATTAATAATATTTATTGACAATTTGGTGACTAAAGTAAACAAAAAAGGAGAAATAGGGCAACTGCCTGACCCCTTTATTAATTTGAAATGAATTAGAACCAAGCTTTTAATATCTTTGTGAAAGATGCTGACAATGTTAACACAGTTATTACCAAAGACGAATGCTTTGAGGGACAGAAAAAGAAAAGTCCCAAAACAGAATAAGAGCCAAAATTGTATCGAAGAACTAACATTCAATTTATTGACAGAGAGGAGATGCACCTTGTATGTATGAAATAATAACGTTTGTTAGTTCTTGTTTAAAATGTAATATAAGTGTAAGTGTATTTTCTATGAAAGGGGACTTTTAAAAAATATTTATATAAAAAAAAAAAAAAAGAATATATATATATATATATATATGTATATATATGTATATATATATATATATATATATATATATATATATATATATATATATACACACATATACATTTTTTCTTTTTTGTTTTTATATAGAAATATATATTAAAAAAAGAAAAAAAAAAAAAAATATATAGATTAACACCAACCTCACATCAGATTGTTACATCTGTACATGTGATTTTGGTAACTTGGCTGGATTTCCATGAGCTCTGAGAGAAGTCCTTTACTGCTAACTACGCTGATGGCAGTTTCTATCATATGGTACACTGGAATTAAACCTGGGACTGTACATGCTTAAAATGACCCTAGATATTCTCAATAATATTTTAAAATCCTAATAATTAGTATCACAGTAATCCTGAAGCATTCCTTATCTTTCAGAAGTACAGTGTGATGCCTACGTTCTCCGACCCTCCTGTGATGTGGATGGAAAGATCAGCTACAAGTAAGTCCCGGCCCACGCTGTGGCAGCGCCGCCTGTTTCTATCAGTGTTGGTGTGTGAGCTCACCGTGAGGCTGAACCACAGGTCTCTTTGGAGTGAAGCGGTATGGAGTCCACATCAACGGCTACACCGTCGGCGACGGTGGGGAAGTCTGCATGTGGCTGGCACGACGCTCCCCCACCAAGCAGACGTACCCCGGACTACTGGACAATGTGGTGAGCGCACACTGGGACTGACTGATCCTAGATGCCAGCAATCAGTGAGGAGACATGTGAATTCAGTATCTCAGATTTCCAAAAAATGAGTCCAGAAGATGAGATGCTGCTGTGTCTTTTGAAGGTGGCAGGTGGTATCGCTGCTGGCGTTGGCATCAAACACACGTTGGTCAAAGAGTGTGAGGAGGAAGCGTGTATCCCAGCAGCCATTGCAGAGAAGGCTCGCCCTGTAACCAATGTAAGGTGAGTCTCTTGGAGTTAAAGGGTAAGTCCGGTGATTGGTTCTCAACAAATAATCCGGCAATGAACATATCGACTAATAAGTACTGTGTGTGTATCAAAGTCCCTCTGTTCCGTAGAGCTCCATTGTTGTTAGAGTCCTGATGGGCAGGTGGCCCCTTGCATGGCGGACCCCGCCATCAGTGTGTGAACGGGTGAATGACATGACTGGGCCGAAGGACTAGAAAAGTCCATTTGCCAAGTTCCTTCATTACAATGAACACACACACTGTTGATTCATCAGCCGCAGAAAATAGTTCCCGTCAATTGCCCTATTTCCTCTTGTTTGAGTAATGTTTGAATAAAAACTACGGCGACCAGCTGATTTGGGAAATTACTGATCTTTTTTTCTTAATGAAACTATATGAGTTTTTTTGTTTTTTTTTCAGTATTCAGTAGGAATCAATGGGCTTGGATCTGAGTGTCACAGACAGGAAGTCATAAAGTATTTGGTTGTTGGTTTGGGCCTGCATATGGGATTTGATGAGAATCAGAAACCATAGAGTGACACCAGACCTATGCATGAAAATGTAATAATGGTGGCAATGCAATTGAAAATATACTCTTAACTAAATCTACCTCCGTGCACTACCACATTGTGAACAACAGATCTGCGTTGAAAACGGCAGGAGGCGAGCTAGTTAACGTTAGCTGTTAGCAGCAGAGTCCTGCCCTGGCTAAATAACGGAGCTAACGTTAATGGAGGTCGCATTGAGTAACATTATGATGCGTTCAAGCTCTATTCAGTAAAATGAGTAACGTAACTTGAATGTACCCTCGTGGTCTCAAGCTATTCCACTGATCTACATGTGGCAGTAATGCACCGACAAAGGGAATGAAGAAGATGACCACGAGCAGGGACAACAGATGGAAACAACGCAGGTTTAAAAATATAAAAAAAAAGAAAATCGACTTTAGAAATGTTTTATAAGAAAAAGAAAGTTCATTAAACAGACCTCAAAGATACACAGAAGGCACTTTGGTGGGAAATGCTACATGTTAACGTAAACTTTAGTTTGTTTACATTAACACCACACAGTGAAAAAAGGGGGTCCTGGGATTGGTGGTCTATTAGAATACACCAGAGGCTGGACTGGACCACCCCTCATGGGCCGCGTCCTCCTGTTCTACAGGAGTCCTGTCCTTATAAAACAAGTTGACACCACACAAGAGTTGGCTCAAATTAAATTAATTAGTTAATGTTCCTGGTTCACAATTTAGACGTTCATTTCTTCAGGTTTTGTTTCTTCTTTTAAACTGGTCTGATGCTATGGCCTTTTTTATATCGGCCGCCATTACTAACTACTTGAACACATTTTCTAGCTACACCTACGAGGAAGAGGACGGGGTGTTTGCAGAGAGTCAGTTTGTCTTCGATTTGGAACTTCCTCTGGAGTTCAAGCCCCGACCAGGTGATGGAGAGGTCCAAGACTTCTACCTACTGCCCATAGATAAGGTTGGTGTCGCTGGCATATTCTGCAGGGTGATATTGAAAGCTCCAAGATTTAGATGCCACCCGAATACGTCTTGAATTCCGTCTTCTGTCTTGGTTTCAGGTGAAGGAGCTGCTGGCCACTGATGACTTCAAACCCAACTGTGGCATGGTGGTCTTGGACTTCCTCATCAGACACTCGTTTATTGATCCAGACACAGGTTTGTGGCTATCATACAAAATGTCCATTGTTGAAATTCATTAAAACAATCATTTGACAACTTCAGAGTTTTTAATACGTCTTGGGGTTGACTGCATACTTTTCATTTCAGAGCCATGCTATCAGGAATTTGTGGCAGGACTCCATCAGACATTATAGAGTGCAGCTGAGGACTGAGCCCACTGTCGGAGGCGAGGACGCACTACATTTTATTCTTTACATTTAACCCCACTAACAGGGCACGACCTCAGGGGGCCCAAAAAGTACAGATTGGGAAGGTTGAAAAAAGATTTTGGGATAAATTTGGGACGAAAGTTGAAAAAGAAATACCCTGCTACACAGTTCTTATTAAACCTCTTTGACAACATAAACACACAGAACGTACCGCCGGCCTCTGACTCCTCCACAGCCGCAGCGGCAACAGGGAGTTCCACCCAAGTCAATGAGGTAAGCCTGCTAGTGTTAACGCTAACGTCACCAACTAGCTAACGTTGGACTGTCTGACGTTAACGTTCCAGTACATGCGAGCTGACCACTTACCAGAGCTGACGATCACGTTATGTCAACTCCTCTTCATCCCCTCTGGGTAATAATATGAGATCTCTCCATCGCATTTTGACGTTTTTACACGGTTTTTATTTTTTTTTATTTTAATTGATTTAGCTCATTGTTCAAAATCAAAACAAAGATTCCATTCCATTATTCATACCGCTTATACTATTTAGGGTCGCGGGACACACACATATGGGCAATTTAGAGTCTCCAATTAACCCTAAGCTGGAGAACGGAAGGCGGAGAACCCGGAGGGAACCCACGCTGCCACGGGGACAACGTGCAAACTCCACACAGAAGGACCGCCCGGGATCGGGGATCGAACCCGGGCCCCTCTTGCACCCTAACCCTAACCCTAACACTTTGGCCCATACATTTATTTTTCAATAAAAAAATAACTAGATGTAGCACTTTTTGCAGATCAGCATTTGATGGAGTTCTTATACCTGTTTGGGTTGTACCCACATGGTTGAACGCACTTATTGTAAGTCCCTTTGGATAAAAGCATAAGCTAAAATAAATCAACTCAGCTTCTTTATGACCTCCTCTGTAGCTTGTATTCGGGTTCAATTAAAATTTTACATTTTTAGACGTTTAGTAAGTCCAGTACATGGGTAACATCAAAGACACGGACAATGATTTACACACAATGACATCTAAGTTTTCAGGTTCATATTAAACACTATAAACAATAAGTCCTCACATTTTATTTCCCACTTAAACAGACTATACATTATCAAAAAAAAGGTAAAAAAAATAATGTAGTTTAAAGAACTCTACATAATAACAGTTTTCTTTACTTTCCAGATCATGGGTAACATCAAAGACACAGACACATTTTTACACACAACAGCTAAGTTTTCAGGTCCACATACCATAAACAATCTTTTCTTAATTAATATTCCCCATTAGATCAGACAATACATTATCAAAAAAGTTTAGGGAACTCTTCACACTAACAGTTTTCTTTTCTGTTGTTGACTTGACTTTTAACATATAATCGGTAAAGATGTTTAACATAGATCTCACAACAATTTCATGTGGGATACGGTATTTTCTCATAACCCATACATTTCTTGCTTTCCATGGACTTTCTTTTACACAGTTAATGCCCACCATTGATCTACCTCACTGTTGGATTTCTTTCGAAGCAGCCATAAGCTATGGCTGGATTCGAATAGTCCAAATAATAACCTCCTAACGTCTATTCCTAACCACTTTTCCTTGACCTCTGTGTAAAATGTCACGGCGTCAAAGAAAGATGGTTAGGAGAATTCATGAGGAGTTAGGAAAAGACAACCACGAAGTTTAGGGACTTTCACTAAGCTACATAGTTCTGATGCGACGGCAGGCGCATGTTAGTGACATCAGTCTGCAGCGGTGAAACTACAATGTTCAGAAGATGGACTACAAAGAAGCGCATGTTAGATTCCTTCATCCGTGTGTTGTTACAGTGTTGTGTCATAACGACATAAACAACCCAGTTCATAGTATTACTTTATTAACAAGGTTGCAATAGAAATGAAAGAAGGAATATAAAAGTGAAACCAAGGTATTGTCACAGAGTACAAAGCTACTAAACTGTCTCATTGTTCAGTTTCAAACATTCTGAATTAAATACGTTCTCCACTAACAATGTCTCGTATCCCTCTTTGTTGTTATGGTTTATATGCAGATTATAATCTGATCATAAGAATATGCAGACAATAGTTTATGAAACTCAGTGTGACCTAGAAGTGTTGACTTGATAGTGTTTTAAAATTGTAATGTTGATTGAAAAGATGATAATTAAAAACATGACTCAGACTGAAGAGCTCGTCCAGTTGAACCTTTTATCAAAGCTTCTGTAACTGAAGTGAAATAAAAGACTGAGGGCTGAGGCTGCAGTACAACACCAGAGAGAGCAGATCAATACGTCACTTTGATCACTTTACAGCAGTTTATTGCAACAGCAATGTAACGCTCGTAGGTTTCCAGCAGGTTTAACAGATTATTGAAAGTTAATTTCCGAGTTATGACAACGGTTATTTACATGATCTGCGTTTGTCTTCATGATCGTTTGTTCTCGTGAACGGCCGAATGGTGCGTCACTTTAAATGTTGCCGCCGCAAGGAATTGTGGGTCAGAATTATCCAGTGTTTCCTATGCTAAAGGAGCTAGGTAAGGAAGCATTGAAGCTCCTTTCCTTTGTATTTAGAGAATTTGAACAGCTCTTATCATGGCGGCCACTGAGATACTTCCAGGTCATTTCACTCAGTTAGGAACCTTCCTAAGCAAAAAGGACTATTCGACCGCAGCCTATGTCATCGTAACAAACAGGAAGTCTGTACAAAGCTGGTAACCAGACACCTCCAGCAGCAGGACATGACCAAAGAAGGTGTTGTAGCGTTTCACTTTCACCACAGGGAGGCAGAGGCTGCATTTTCTTGCCAGGCCAAATCTTTATGGTTATTAGATTTAGATTAGATTAAGATGGAACTATTCACATTGGACCATACTATTTCTGAGTCATTTTCCGTTCATGTGCCCACAGGAGTTAACCTTGATTGGAGTGGGGACAGAACATTTGACATATGAGAGTTGGGTTATACCTTGTTTTTATGCATGAAAACACTGTATCGTACATTTTTGGCCAGGTTTGTGCATATTGGATGTTTTTTTATGGTGGCCTTTTGCCCTCTGATCTAAGCTTCCACGACCCACCCAAAACATAGCAAAATGAGCCCAAGTTAGGGCTACATCTGGCTTCAGACAAGCTTTAGTGATTGAGGTCACAAACATAGCCTTTACCTTATTTTCAATATCTGTGACACCTTGTCTAAAGGCCTGTACATTATTTCACATTTTAGTTTCTCACGTTGCCCTCTCCATATCAATTGAAAATCATGAACCTATGTGGGATTGGAATGGTTGTTGCCAAAAATGTCAAAGACGCAAGGATTTCTGCTTTTATAGCCAGGACTTTCCCAGTCATTGATATATCCCTGTCTTGTCATTGGAGGCATTTCCCCTCATTTTGGGTAGTTTGGACTCCCAATTGGTGTTTTCCATATATTTTCCTATTTTCACTCCTAAGACGTTGGTTGTATCTTTTTTATGAAGCCCAGATGTTCCACTGGCTCTCTCCAGTTTAGGCAGAGAATTTCACATTTTGCTTTATTAACTTATTCCAAATGCCGCAGTAAAGTTGTCACAAATCAACAAGTTGTCTCTTACTGATCTATTGTCTGTGACAATGAGAGTTAGGTTATCCATATACAAACCTGGCCTCTGATGTTTTTTTTAACTTGCCTTAAAACACATGCAAGGGGCTCAATTGCAAACAAGGAAGGGGAAGTGGACACCCCTGTCGAACACCCAATTTGACTTTGAAAGGAGCTGTATTTTTTCCATTTACTGAAACTGTACTGTAATTTCAGTATACATGTATATTCTATGTATGTATGCTCTAAATGTATTGCCAAAATTGAGTTGGGACAGAATGGCTTTAAAGTACTGGTGACTAATACTATCAAAGGCCTTCTCCAACGTAGAGTACCTCCAGAGAAACCTTGGGACACTTGCAACAAAGCGTCTATAAGCTGGTCCCAAAAGATACTATAAAACTCTTTGGGTAAGTCGTCCAGACCTGGAGATCTATTACACTGCATGCTCTGCATTGGTTAACTCACTGATTGTAAATTCTCTTTCGAGAAAATCTTTATCTGTATTGTTAAGTTTTGTGGTTAAATGAGACAAAAATAAACTGATTGACTGTTCACATGTGGCCCTGTCTTGATACAAATCAGATCAGATACACCTTGAGAACCGCTAATCTGTTTTCCGTCTGTCTAATACACCTTCAATACAGTGCCTTGTCTTGTCCCTCTATAGAGCAGGTACACTTTTCATTCTCTTAGGTGTTGCACCCTGCTCCTTGTAAGTACACATCTACTTTTTCTCGTTATACAACTTGTTCATGTTTTTTTTTGTTTTGCTATGTCCTCATTCACCTCGAAACCAGACAGTAAAAGGAGGTAGCAGCGTTGCAAATTCGCCTGCAGTCTTTTTTTGGAGGGCTCGTTTTTTTGCAGCTGCTTTTTTACCTTCAGCCATAAAAAACCTTCCTGTTTTACATTTAATATCCTCATACCACTCTCCCAAGGAATCAAACAAAGGCTGCAGGGTGAACCATTGATTAAGTTTGTCCCTGTACCTTGTCACCACCTCTTGGTTTTCTAGTAGGCGTGTGTTAAGTTTCCAGGTATTGGTCCAAACCCACATGAGCCATGGATTTCTAGCAAGCAGGTGAGTTTGTGGTGGTCTGAGAAGTGGACTGGTTCAATTGTGCTGTTAAGGGGTGTGACTCCTGGTGCGGTGAACAAGAAGTCTATACGCAAAAAGGTTTTCCCATTGGTCAAAGTATACCCTGGAGTTGACGGATTTATCAGTCTGTAAGCATCAACAAGTTTACAGTCTTTGATAATGTCTTGGAGTGTATGGGAACTAGCATCTAGTTTCACAGAAGAGGTGGATCTTCTGTCTGCTAGCTCAACGATGCAGTTAAAATCACCCCCAATAATAACTTCCCTCCCACAATAAGATACGGTTTGAATGGACTGTGATACTGTTAGGCGGCCTTGAGTCTCAGTGGGGCAGTATATGTTTATAACCCTACATTTGGTTCCATTCCCCTCTATAGCTACCAATAGCATTCTACCATCTATAAACCTCTCAACCATCTGAAAATGAAAATGTTGACCGTTGAAAAGGATTGCCACACCAGAGTCTCTGGTTTTATTGTCCCCTGACCATACTAACTGTCCATATGTCCATCTGCTTTTATATAGTTTGTAATTATCTTTGAAGCCAATAGAGCACTCCTTGAGAAGAAATATGTCCCCGCCACTTCTGTGAAGAAAAAAGACACTTAATAGGGTCATTGAGGCCTCTAGTGTTAATAGTGACAACCTCTGGGAGGAAAGGTCTACAGAACCATTGGGGAGGATTTTTCTTCCTCCTTTGGGATCTCAAGCTCTCCTCCGCCTCCCCCACACCACAAAAACTGAGAAAGCAGACAAGCACTGGGGGTCTAGGAAAGAGGAAGAGGTGGACAGAGGGTCAGACCATACCTGTAGGTCTGAGCTGGAAATGGAAGAATCACCTGATGTTTTCTGAGGGCGCTTTCGGGATGGCATTCATTTCAGGGGAATGTTGTGGGAGGCGCCTCCATCTCCCCAGATGGAGCCTGGTTGATTTCATGAACGGGGGTGTCAAGTCTTCAAGCATACTGTGCAGTATGTCTCTGCAGTCCTTGGATGAAACAGGACCCTTCAATATTGAGGTCTGCACGGTTTACCCAGCTGGAAGGTCCTCCTGGGACTGCTGCAGCTCCATGGTCAGTGGTCAGGTTGTTCATGGGTGGCAATCTGGAAGGATTGAGCATTAACCCTTGTTGTGGTATCTGAGTGGAAGTTCCAGCTCTCCTGCCTTTGGCATCCATGGTCTTGTGGAGCCTGAAGATCTGCAGTGCCAGAAAGCACATTCTGACACCCCCCAGGTGGATGGGGATGAGTGTCTGCTGATGACATCTCATTGGTTGGTCACAGTCTTTGGTAATGTGTCCAGTGCTCTTGCAGTTCCTGCAGAAGGTGTTATTGCAATTAGCTGCAAGATGAGTTGAGGAGCCACATTTCCTGCAGGTTCTTGGCTGTACAGCATAGAAAACATGGCCCCTAATTGATCCCAGCTGGATAGTGGAAGAAAGGTGTTGGAGTATCCCAGAGTTCCCGTCTCTCCTCAGCCACACAAAGAGGCGCCTGACCATCTGATGCCATCTTCGTCTTTTAACTTTGTTAAACCACGTACAAATGTCCTCAGTTGTTACTTTTTCAGAGTACGTGATGACAGTAACTGCTTTTGATTCTCACTCGGAAAGAGGGATAAGTAGCTTTCTGAAGTCTTGGGTTGTTGTCCTTTTTCTGATTGTATTGCTCAAGGCATTGCTCAAACAAGGTGTAGGACAGGGGTATTCAATTAATGTTCAACGAGGTCCAGTTAGAGAGAATTTCCACAAGCAAAGGTCCACAACATCACAGTAATGTTTAACTTGCACTATGATTTAGTGCCATATTTGTTGAAGTAGCCTAGCAGTTGTATCAACGTCTGTTAACAGCTGACTGTCAAATCAAATAAAGAAAGTTCAATTGAATAATATCGCAACAATATTTATTGTCAGTTTTCAAATTTAACTGGATGAATTATAAATACTTCAAATGTTCTTCTCTGATTTCAATTACAATAAGGGTTGGGTTTAAAAATTAAAAAAAACATAACAGAAAGCTTTTGAAAAATGTTTATCTTAAAATAAAGTACTTCATTTTAGAAACATGAGTGTAACAGAATTGTCTTTGCTCTGCAGCTTTAAATTCAGTTAATTCAGGTGTTAAGTGATGTCACCCAAAAAAGCCACAATATTATATTCTTCTCATCTTCTAAAAAGAGAAATTTGTGTATAGGGACTGTCAGTTTTTATTGTTTCAGCTGTTTCTGTTTACATCATTGTTGGGCAGTGAATGTATTAATCTATTCGGTTTCTGATCATATTGGGCTCTTAGGTTTATTTTCTGTGCCTTCATTTTGAATGCGAGTCGGTACGTTTGCTCAAAAGAGTGATGCTTTGTCTCGTAGTGGAGCTTCACGTTACTGCTTTTAATAACCGCCACGGTCTCTGAACATATGAGACATACTGGTTTTGAACTGCCCGTGGGAAGAATGAACCTATGAAAGTCTGTCCATTCTTGGTTAAAGGCTCTGTCTCGCTGTCCACGTTCCTCTTTTTGGAGAACGCCATGTGAACTGACTCATGTACTATTCCAACTGGTCAGCCTCTTGTCCCATCTCTCTCTATCTCACTCAAGCCGCGACGCTTATCGCAATACACATATTTGATTGGCTAATTGGCATCACGTGATATGATTTACAACGCATGTAATTGGTCGGTGTGTTTCCTGGACCGCTGAGCGATTAAATTAAATAATTCTCAATTATCTATCGGTTATAGGTCCAGGGTCCAGATACAACGGCGTCTGGGTCCTCCTATTAAGGACCCCTGGTGTAAGAAGTAAAGATGACCTCAAAGGTTCTTTTTCCAGGCAGGAAAAAAAACATAGTCAAGCCGAGAAGGGCTGGAACCCAGTTCCTTCTGGAGGATAATTCGGCTGAACTGTAGTTGGTCCATTTCTAGGTTCTCAAAACAAACTGCATTCCTTCGGGAACCAGCTGACGCCATTGGAGAGGTAGAAACGTCCAATGTTCCTGGTGTACCAGATGGCAAAAGGAAGAACTGTCCAGGTTTGATGCCAAGGCGCGGTGGCCCGATGAAGCACTGCGGTCAAGACACGCACGCCACCTCCCCTGGTGAGTGATACGCCACGCAATAGTTGGACTGCGTACCGACGTCGGTTATAAAAGGTTTGCAAACTCATCTGTTCAGACTGGCCAACTTTTTTTTTTTAGAATAAAAAAATAAATAGATGTATGAGCTCGTACTCCACGGACTACTTCCTCTTTCCTCAAGACGTTTAAGGCCCACTAAACGGAGTCATCGTGGGTCACTGTTAAAGCTGGGCAGGCAACTTTGGAGAAGTGGACAAAGTCGTTCAAAGTCAAAATATCAAAATCTCAGTTCTTTGGTAATAGCTCATTAAATGTGCACATTTCTTCAATTTATTAAAGCTCTTTCCCCAAAGTCCAACCTGACAGATGTGGTGTCTTCACTAGGATGTAAACAATGAAGTTCAGTGGCTTTGAACAAAGTTTGGCTACACAGCCCGACCCGCCTGAGAGGGACGGACCAAAGCAGGAGTTATGACAATAACTGAAACGAAGACGAAGCATGTGAGAATTCTCAGTTACAATTTATTTCCTTTAGAATACATTAAAAAAGACGACTGGCGAAATGTGAGGATACGTTCGTATACAAAACAATATTCCTCTTACAAATAACCAATCCTTTAGGAGTTGCTTGCATTTTGTATTTCATAAATTGATTTTTTTTTCTTTTTTTTCCTCAAAGTGTGTATACCACACTGACATTTTTGTTTTAAGCTGTGTGCAAATAATACAACATAAGCCAGTAGAATATCACATAGTTATTAAAATAACATACAACAGAAAAAGAAGCAAAAAAGAAAAAAAAAGAAAAAAAAGAAAAAGAAGAATAGTTCACGAGTGACCAGGCCGAGTGGAAACGAAACACACTTCCGATAACACCCCGGCATTCAGCAACGCTAGGACTTTCCAAATATAAGCTGCTATTTAAATAATGGGCGTGTCCAATAACGGCTGGGTTAAAACACTGAGGGTGGGGTTACTGTACTCTCATGTCTCACATGCAGTAGAATGTATCAGTACGACAGTCATAACAGAAATACAGTTGCTTCCATGTTGCAGGATTTTGTTTTTTACATTTTTTTTTATTGCTGTTAAGTTACTGCCTCTGAAACTAAGCACTTCCTGTAAATGTTTCAAATTAAAAGCCTCCCGGTTACTAGAGGACATCCTGTGACCTGCTGGAAGGTTTTTAATGTAAAATCTGGACATAAAGTGTTGCGCTTCGTTGATGGCAGCTAGACGACGACACGGGAAAGAAAACCTCAAAAAGAAGTCGCTGGAACTGAAAACGCCATTCGAGTTAAAAAAAAAAAGAGAAACCCGGACATGAAGCCAAGTGTAGTGATGGAAGTGGTGCCGTAGAAATGATAGTGAATGTATGAAGACAATGGAGAAACATGGAGAAGGTGTCGAGTTTGCATCAACGGCAAATTAAAAAACGGGAGCAGATCAGAGATCAGGGACGCTTCTTCCTAAAATATGATATGAAATATACGTAGAAAACAAGTCAAATTAGAAATAAAGTCTCTACAGTAACCCTGTTTTACATAGAGGTCTGGTCCTCTCAAGTTCAGGAACACTATTTGAAAAGTTGCAGTTACTGTTCGGAGAACACAGCTCTTTAACCCTTTGATAACCGACTGTATGCGTCTGGCGTCAATCCGATCACATCGTCCTGATTCAAAGTTCACCTCAACGTGATCTCAATTTGTGAAGTGTTGCATTCATTAACAAGCTTGTACAAAACACTCAAATAAGTTGGTCTCGTTGCCGTCATGTGTTTACGCTCCAACGGCAACATTCAAAATGTTCAAACTGTGTCAAAGACGACGGGTTCATGAAACAGGACCACGAGGCCTTCTGGAGTTAGGTTGCGCCTCCCCACGGGAACGAAGGAGAAAGGAAAAAGATAAGCCCAGTCACGCTGCCGGCCCCGGAACTCTCCCCGCGGTTAGTTAGGCATTCATACATCTGGGGTGAACCGAGGCACCGAATCTCGACCCTAAAACCATGGCGCTGGGCTCAGAACAGAAAGCCTTCATACCCTCCCACGCTTCTAAACGTACGAGTGAGAGACATGTTCCCTTCTTTTCGCATTTTCTTAATAATGTCATGTCTAAAGAATCCTAAACACAAGATTACGGTATTTTAATTTGAAAGTTAAAAGCTATAACCTTGTATGTAAGTGTATATACTCCCTTTTCCCCCGTTGCATTTGACCCCCCCCCCCCTTTAAGCCTGGGTTGACTTTTCTCCCCCCTTGGTGATGAAGCAGACACGGAGGAGGGATGGTTTTTTTCATTTTCTTTTTGGCCTGGTTTGTTTGTCCCCCCCTACCCCCCCTGATCCTACGTGACCCGTGACCCGACACTCTATAGCAGGAGGCAGCCGCTCTTCTTGCCTCGCTTCTTGGCCTGCAGCGCCGCCCTGGTGGCCATCTCGAACACCTCCCGCACGCCATCCTTCGTCTTGGCCGAGCACTCCAAGTAGCCGAAGGCATTGATCCGGTGAGCCATGTCCCTCGCCTCGTCCGACTTCACCGGCTCCTGTTTGGATGAACCAAGACCACGAAGACAACAGGACACCATTTAAAAAGCCACACAGATCGTTCTTATGAGAGTCCAGCGACACAGAAAGGCCCTTACAGAGAAGTAAAAACGTTTCCTTTTGATAAACAAATGGGCATTATATTTAAAATAGTTTTGCTACTTGACCTTGCTGTTAGACAGCCTTGTCTGATGGGGATCTGAAGCCGTTACATCCATCTGTGCTCTCTTCAAAGCCACGAGACTCCAATGACTAAAACTGTAATTTTACCTCACAGGAAATGGAAGTGGCTGACCTCTCGCCGCCTCAGTCGGTGGTTTGTTAGTGTCGTTGTGTGACTCTGGCGTCCCAAACGGTTAGTTGGGATTTACCAGTCACACCACGACACTAACTGACTGACTGATCTAGGCAGGGGTCTTCTGTGAGGTCAAACGGCTTCAGTCCCCCATCAGAAAGGTCTGTCTGACAGCCAGGTGAAAATATTCTAAATATAGCGTTCACTTAAACTGATGGATATATTTTTAGGTGTCTAAAATACGTCAACAGCAGTGCATTGCTTTGCTCCCGTGCTGGTACTCCATCTACTGTAGTAATACTGTAGTAATATACTGACTACGGAGAAGTACCTCATACAACCACACTACAAAACATGCAAACCACCGCTTTCCGCTGTTCAGCTTCATGCTAGCTTCAACAGAGTTCAATATGCATGCCAGTCTCGTTAACGATGTCGCCTCGTGTGTCACATGACGTACCGTCTCACGGACTGAGGCTCGTGTGAGGCTTGAAAGCCCACAGCAGTTTTAAAAGGTCGCTCGGCCTCACTGACCTGTTTCATCTTAGCCAGCTCGCGGCGCGTGTGCTCGTCATTCCGCAGGTCTTTCTTGTTTCCCACCAGAATAATGGGCACGTTGGGGCAGAAGTGCTTGACCTCGGGAGTCCACTTCTCTGGAATATTCTCTGCATCAGGCACAAGGGGTACGTGTTGAACATGGAGCAGATGCCAACAAGAACGTTTCA
Organism: Ophiodon elongatus; assembly: GCA_016806645.1. Lineage (NCBI taxonomy): Eukaryota > Metazoa > Chordata > Actinopteri > Perciformes > Hexagrammidae > Ophiodon > Ophiodon elongatus. The sequence goes on from JACSYO010001716.1 coordinate 822,150, forward strand.
GAAAAATGCAGAGGACGACGACGAAGAAGAAGAAGAAGCAGCAGCCTCACCCAAACTGTCAGGGCTGTCGATGGAGAAACACATGAGGATGACATCTGTGTCTGGGTAGGAGAGAGGCCTCAGGCGGTCGTAGTCCTCCTGACCCGCTGTGTCCCAAAGAGCCAGCTCCACCTACAGCGGGACGGGACGGTAAGACTACGTTCAGTCACTAGATTTGGACATCTTGAAAAGAGAGAAAGTCACGACAGACGCTCCCGATTTGCGTCAAGAGGGACGGCTCTCGATATTTTATGCAAACATGGACGGGAAAGTTCAAAAGACCTTTGTAAAACGTGTGGGGGAAAAAAAAAAAAACTGGAGTTTATGAATGATCAGAAAAGATTTGCAATTGTAGAAAAAAATAAAACATTAATGGAAAAAAAGTTATATCAACGGTGAGGTTGTACAAAGACAGAAAATAAATGTCTTCACGGTGACCAAAAAACTCTTTCAACACTCGTATGGAATGTGAATACTATATTAAAAAGGAACAGTTCAACATTTTGGAAAATACACGTGTTCTCTTTCTTTGTGAGTGTGAGATGTTTAGATGGATCTGGTGTGTGTGTGCGTGCATGTGTGTGTGTGTTAAGTACAGAGCTGGAGCTAGGACTTTGTTAGCCTAACTTAGCATAAAGACTGTAAGCAGGGGGGACACCGCTAGCCCGGCTCAGTCCAGTTAACCCTGCTAACACCTCTGGTATCTGGCTAAGTATATGAAATCCTCTGGACCGTAAATATGAAGAAAAACAAAACACAAACCACAGCATTTGTCAGCATAATAAACAGCGTACCTGTTTACCGTCCACCTCGATATCGGCCACATAGTTTTCGAACACGGTGGGCACATAGACCTCGGGGAACTGATCTTTGCTGAACACGATGAGGAGACAGGTCTTTCCGCAGGCGCCGTCACCGACTATCACCAGCTTCTTTCTGATTGCAGCCATCTGAGAGAACAACAGAATTAAGACGTTTACCAGCATACAAGATCAGGGATGTTTACAGGAGAGTTCGGGGAAGTCAGAGATAAAAAAAAACCTAAAAACCAGTGACTTGTAGAAAACTTATTATGGACAGTGGTATGAACAGCTTTGTCATGGGAAGCAAAACTGTTGAGCCATGGAATCTGAAGAGGCTCAACAGGAAGTGCTGGGGGTGCGTATGAAGTGTGAAAATATTTTTGCACCGGTTTGCAATGAATGAAGCATTTTCTCTGCTCCACTGACCGTTTGAGTTGATCATGATCATGTTTTAGCAACGCTTAATTAAATCCCATCCCTCAAACCGTGACCATCTGCTCATTAATCACGTTCTTTAATCCTAAAATATTATCAAGTTCAGCTGCAATGTTTCTTCACAATGTATTTTTTTTTTTTTTTTTAAAGTTAAGCAACCAAGCAATGGGAAGTTTCCAGCTCTGCTCTATGGCAACAGTGGCGTTGCCGTTTCCGTTCTTCTCAGGTGCGTAATTCTGTTCACTCTGAAGTCTAACTGGGCATTCTGGGGAAAAAAAACCCTGACGCCCTGCAGCAACACAACCTACGGGGACCAGTTTGAACTATGGGTCCGTGACTTTTATCAGTGTTTATCAGACACCACAACATTGCAGTTCATAAGATTATATGGAAATATTTAATAACTCTAGAAAGGTACCATGGTAACAATCAGTCGATCCCCCCCCCCTCCCTTTTTGTGGCTATCGCAAGATGAGCGGTGGAATTATAACACGGTTCAAGTTACAAAAGCAATCTCAGAATGTCTTGCATGTACTTCAAATGGCAAACCAACGCTTTGCTGGGCGATGGTGCAGCCAAACCTGAGCCAGGTTAGACCTTCTAGTGGTTTTTAGCGAGGGACCTCCTCACAGCCTGAATCTCACAGTCAAGCTGACGTTGACAACGACTCTTAGTGGTACTCTGACATCACCTGGATGTGCGTCATCGCTGGTTCATGCGCATAATAAAAACACACCACTTTCCTATAGTCAAGTGTCGTCGTGCGTTCCACTCCCCAGATCTGCAGACCCCTTCCCCCCCAGCCCCCCCCACCCCCGAACGTCGGCCGTTTCCTCTGTCTGTGTATGATGTGAACTACAATATAAGCAGGCCACTTTACAGTCTGTGACACAGCTGACATGTTGCATGTTGCACTTTAAGCCAAGAGGTAAATGGGACCTGCTTGTGGCTCGACATGAAAAGTCTGGGGAAAGTCCAACGGCATTCATCCTGGTAGAAAATGTAATATCTGGCATGTTTCATGGCAATCCATCCGATATTTGTCAACAAATATTTCACTCTGGACCAAACTGTTGGACTGAACGACATTGATTTGTTTACTTCTTCTGTTATTCATGGAACAAAACCGTGTGACAGTAAAATCACATTAAAACATGATAACAAACAACACCATTCTCACTCTGTTTATCAAAAAGGACCTACATCAACATATCTTGGTGATTTGATGTTAACCTCTTAATTGAACCGCCCACTGGAACTAGGCTGTTGTCGCCATTTTTATTCCCAGACAGGTAAATGTGGACTGTCTTCCCCGAAGCTTCACCTTTGTGCCCAAATACAATAGTCAGTGGATGGGTCTCCTCCTCGTCGTTCACACGGACACACAGCCGGAGAGTGGCTCTATAACCGCCGCCTATAGGAACCTCTCTCCCGCTTTAGAGAGGAACGGGTTTACCGGGTGACACTCACACACCGGTGAACAACCGGTACCGTGAACGACCGGTACCGTGCCCGTAACGCGTTCACGCGCCTGACGTCTCTGCAGAATTTGGCAAGTTTTCGTTGCATTAGAACTTCACTTCCTCACCGCGTTTAACGTCTTGGTGTAAAAAGGGCTATCGCAGCCGTCAACTCGACCTCCCGGTGGATTGCGTCACGTTACAGACAACTCGCCCTCCTAACGCAACCTTCATGGATTTTCTTATTTGTCCTCCATTTGTCACCGAGAATGTGGAGTATGGGCTAACTTCTAGCTAGCGGCGGGTTCCGTTCCGCCTAAGGAGGCTAACTATTAGCTTGCTGACTTTGCTGAGTTTTCCGGGACAACTGGCCTCTTGACGAACTGGACCGCTCACATTCGGTAGACCGGTCCATACATCGCCCGGTGCGAACCCCTAACCCTGGCACGCGAAGCCACCGAGCAGAGACACGTCGCGAGGAGCTATTTAAACGCAGTTTTACCGTATTATTGGATATCCTCGCCTTTCTTTAGTTTTTCCTGTCGGACCTCTCAGTCCCGCCCCCAGTGCCACGGAGATTACGCCCGCCCACATCACGTACTTTAAGCCAATGGGACACGGTGGAAGAATGAGCGAATAGTAACTAAGCCAACCAGCTGATGCATGTATAAAATGCTGAGTTTTGTTTGAGGGGTTTCACCCTCTATAAAGTGTTATGAGCCCCGTTTCGCCTCAGAGGGATGTTTTTCCCTCAGCTTGCATTCAAACCACCACAGTGGCTTAACGTGAGGAGTCCGGACCGGAGAAGGCAAGTAGCGGTGCAAGTGGACGGAATAGAAAGCCCGGTATTATTGTATGGAGATGGACATGATGAACGCCGTCTGAGGCAATGTACAGTACTATACATCTGTACAGCACTATACATCTGTACAGCACTATACATCTGTAACTATACATCTGTACAGCACTATACATCTGTACAGCACTATACATCTGTACAGTACTATACATCTGTACAGCACTATACATCTGTACAGCACTATACATCTGTACAGGAAATAGGGAGTGATGTTAGACACAGCCGACGTGTTCATGAAGCTGTTTTGACCGACGGGCTGTAACCCCGATGCGTCACCTCTGCGGGCCTGCTATTGGCTGTAATGTATTGTAATGAAGCAGCCTGAGACATTGTATTGCAATGCAATCCATCAATCAATTTTATTGAAAATAATAAGTTAACTAACCAAACATATATTTTCAAAGACCTGAAAACAAGGAAATGCACATAATGAATTTGGAATTAGACCTCCACAGTGGTACGCAAGCAGCAACAGAGGGTAGCCATGATTTGACTGAAGAATCTGTGAATCCTTATTGTCATTCTTTCAGGGCAACCAGTTGAGTCTGAGGCTGCAGCAGTACAGTCTGTTGGTTTTGCTCCATCAGAAGACCAGGAGGCCGGAGCTTCATCATAGAAGTAGTGAGGTAGTCCTCCGTCAGAAGAACAGCTAACTAGATCTTCATCATAGTAGTAGGGAGGTAGTCCTCCATCGGGAGACCAGGTAGCTGGATCTGCTTTATAGGAGTAGGGAAGCAGTCCTCCATCAGGAGACCAGACAGCTGGATCTTCATAATATGTGGAGGGAGGTAGTACTTCATCAGAAGACCAGGTAGCTGGATCTGCAGCATAGGCATAGGGAAGCAGTCCTCCATCAGGAGACCAGGACCCTTCGTCTGAGTAAGTGACTCGATCTCCGTCAGATGACAGTGTGGTAGGACCGTTGTCATTGAAGACAATTACTTTGGTTCCAGCAAATGACCTGATGGCTGAACCATCGTCATTGGAACCACAGGGTAGACCTCTGACATAAAACCCAACGTCTGACTCTCGGTCCGGTTTGGAAGCTGCAGAGGTGTTCACCCTGTCTGCTGAGGCCTCCATTGGGCAGACGCTCATCATGGTTCCTGAGGTGTTCAAACTGGATGAAGTACAACAATCAGTGAAACAGTCAGTCAGTGAATGAAACCATCAGTCCATCCAACCTCATGTGTTGTCTACTTCCAATGTAAGTAGACACACAGTCACTTACTGGGCTCTACTGTCAGTGTGCTCAGTCAGGTGGGACTTTGTGATGAACGAGTTCTGCAGAGCTCGATGGGGAGAGATTCTTCGATCCCCGTCAAGATGCAGAAGCTGTTTGATGAGGTTGACAAAAGCCTTCCTGTCCTCAAATTCAGCAGCCTCCCCTTTTGGATAGATCTAGATTTGGAAACAGGTTCAGGTCAGTTGATCCAGCCCCCCTCCGACACTGGTTAATAACTGGTACTGATTCAGTCTTTACTCATTCAGCAAATCCAAGGGTACCTACATTTACAAGGTCATCCAGAGAGCTGGGAAGGTCGACGAAGCTGTGCCGCTCTTCTGCTTTCACGTTGTTGGCAGCTATATATTCTTCAGGCATCTAAACGAACAATATATATATTTATATATTTATACGAGAATCATTTTAAGAGTTAAAATAAAATGATTTCACCAACTCAATCAAAGAAGGACATTGTTACTCTACCATCAACCTCCATGTTGGATGATCAGCAGCCTCTTCCTCAATGAAAAAATAGTACGTATATATCCCAGCACGGAGCAGGTGGTCCTCCGGCTGACCCAGAACCATAACCATGCACTTCATCTGCAGGCAAAATATACAGAATCACATCAGCTGACATTTTGCAAAGTATCCTCTTGGTTCTGGACGTTTGTCTGAGGTAGCTGACCTACCATCTGATAATCACATTTGACGGTGAAGATATTTTCAGCCAGATAGAGGAAGGCCAGGATGCAGCCGACTCCCCACACATCTATAGCCTCGGTGAAGGGGAGGCCGAGGGCAACTTCAGGAGCTCTGAGGAAGCAAGACAAGTTCCAAAGATGAGAACGCTCTTGGCAAGAGTTGAGGACAAAGAGCACGACATGGATGCTTAGAAGGATAAAGGATGAACCCACCTGTACCCAGTCGGCTGAAGCACCATTCCAAGCTGGACTTCAGAAACGGGAATGGCTTCACCAAAGTCTATTAATTTAATCTTAAGGGGCCGATCCTGCATATTAACAAACATAACGTTGTCGGGTTTGATATCGGTATGCAGGATACCGAGATCCTTCAGGGCACCCAAGGCCACCAAAAGCTGCAGGGACAAAACAAGAAAAGACACGTTTGGCATTGAGTTTTCTATGTCCTACTGTATAAGTTTTTTTCTTTTCATTGATTAGTGATAGATATATAGAAGAAGAATACATACCTGCTTTGCGATTGGGCGGATGTCGTTCAGAGCAAGTGGTTTCCAGTCTCGTTCTTGGAGCAGGTCATAGAGACTCCTGTCCAGAATCTCGAATGCCAGACAAGTCTGTCCCATATGTTCAAACCGCTCAAAGAACTTGACCACGTTAGTGTGATCTGGATTCAGGACACTGATGGCCTCTAACATGGACACCTGGGGAATAAAGAGTTTCCTCTTAGATACTCTGATAGAGCAGACAAAGGCAATACTGTATGTCATGAGAAGAAGTCCAAAAATCTACCTCTTTCTCAGTGTCCTGGAGAGAATCAATGTCCTGCTTGAGAATCTTAACAGCCACTGACTCTTTTGTTGCCAGATTTCGGCACTTGGCCACTTTACCATAGCAGCCTTCACCAATGAACCCCTGAACAGAGTAACCAGAGGAGCTGCCCAGCAGAGTTTGACCTGCCTGAACCTCGGGTGCCGTCAGTGTGACTGCGGGAGTGAACATGGAGTCAGTGTTCAGTCAACACGACATGATCAAACACATCTTAACCATGAATCATGAGTCTTTGTATGTCAGTGTTAGCTTGTCATTCTGAGACCATGTGAAGGAGAAGAATGTATCAAATACTCATTATTTTATGATCATGTTAATCAAATTATTTATTTAGGAAAACAGATATAAACGTCTGCATTTATGTAGCGCTTTTCTAGTGTTAGCGGCCGCTAAGTCACTTTGTTCTCAATGACTCCTTAGTTTCTGTTTTAATAAGTGCTTTTTAAATAATAATGTTCAGTCAAAAGCTCCCAATTGGTGTGATTTCAAAGCAGATACATTCAGCATCATGTCAAATGTATTTTGAGCGTGTTGAGTCGGTCTTACCTGACACACCAGAGGCTTCTGAGCTCAACAATGACATTTTTCTTCTCAAATCTTCTCAGTTTAGTATTTGCAAGGTGGAGAATGAACCTTCAAGCTTGAGTCTTTCCAGAATCAGAACGTATGACTGTCTTTCTAATGTGTGTCTCTCTCTCAGTGCTAAAGGAAAAATGACCAAATTCAAACACTGAACATCATAATGACATCATAATATCATTTAGAACTCGCTGTTGTATTCTGTTCTGTTCTTTTTAGAACTCTCTGACACACACCTTAAAATACAGCAGCTACATGCTGAAAAATATGTTTTTATTCAAACAATCTCCTAAATATATGAGTTCTGCTGTTTTTTTTTTTTTTACTTTATTAGATTCTACAGATTATTTAGAGAATATTCATACAGTCCAAAGAGCACCTGGAAAACGTGTGTGTGTGTGTGTGTGTGTGTGTGTGTGTGTGTGTGTGTGTGTGTGTGTGTGCGTGTGTGTGAAGAATGAAAAATAATGAAATGTTATCAACACACATTCTTTTATTTATTTGCTATTGCCACATTTTATTTAAAAGTCACTATTCCCAATTATTGTATCATGTCCAGCCCATATCATATCCCATTAACATCCCATGGTGCGTCCTGATGAGTTACAGGAGCATGGGAACTCCTCCTCCCTGGGGTCGCCGTACATGGTTTTGGTCTGTCTCTAGTTTTCATTCACTTTATTTATTTTGTTGCACAGGCTACACACTTTTTAAATCTCACATCATCAGTGTAAACACGCTACAGACTCTGGATCAGAGTGTGCTAATCTGGCCAAGGGTCACCAGATGGTCCCCTCCAGGCGTACTCAACCGGAGACGGGACGAGGCGGTGCTGGAGCTTGACGGACTGGTGACTGGAGGTTCTGCCGCAGGGAGGGGAGGAGGGGAGGAGGGGAGGAGGGGAAGGGATGCAGCCTTCAAGGGACCCAGTGCTGGTCTGAGAATCAGAGACGTCTTCTCACAGCTTCGTGTGCCGCTTGCTGTCAAACAGGTCAGGGATCTTCCTGCAGGAGGCTGTCCTGCACAAGAGTCCGAACAGTTCTTAGGACAATCCCCTTAAATTTGGTTGATAGTTGTTTGCAGCCATTACAGTATGAATAAAGATGACACTTTCAAATCTGTCTTTCTCCATAGTAAAATCACCAGAACTGAGTATGGTCTATAATTAAAATAAATAATACAGTTAGATTAGAATAGAAACTACAGTATTACTCAGCAACATCACAGTGCAGTTTGTTCTGAAGGCCAACAGAGGGCACTCCATGACCACTAATGGTCACCATACAACTTTAATTAATACAAAATGGGGACATCATCCATTGAAATCTTGCAGTAAAAATGTAATAGTATCATATGCCATGAAAGTGCACCTTATCTTGGTGAGAAATGTGTTTGTCCACACAACTGAGGAGAAAACTTGGGAGAACGTCAAGATTGGTTAGCTCCTGGGGAGCCAGGGGATGAATGTGATGTGATGGGACTATTTCTTTAGTCCTATGTTCCATTCTCATGAACGTGAAACCTCACGTGAAATACGACGGCCAGAAATATTCCGCCTGTAGTCCCAAAACCACCACAGAGCTAAACTGCTCCTCCAGGAAGCTGTCCTTCTACAATGCAGACAGCATGACACGTATTCACACTCTGAGCTCTGGTCCCATGTCCACGCCACTGTCAGCATACTTTAACATCACAGTCACAACACCTGATCGTAACCCTCTGACGGCGTGCTGGTACTGAGGTCCAGATCAAGACCACAACAAGTTTCAGCTTTTTAAGGAGCAGAAAATACCCAAAAGTTTCACATCAAAGGAGATAAATAGAGTAAATACATCACCAAATATTTTGCTGTGTTATACATGTTTCTATTGGTCCGTCTGGCTTTCTAACATTTCCATGGACTTCCTCATCGGACTTGTGGTTTTGGTGTCTCGTGTATGAAGAACCACATAAACGCGTGTGAATGTTGTTCTGTGTTTCCCATCAGATTGTGAATGTTGTGTATTATTTTGTGATTCTGTGTTCTCTGAGGTTTCCCCTGCCGTCTGTCTGACATGTCATGCCTCTCTGTCACCACTGGAGGGCGGTGCTGTCACGTGACCTCCTCTGTATGAGGCCGGTGAACAGCAGCCAGTCTCAATTTTTAATGAATACAAAAAAATAATAAAAAAAATAACATGAATACGCTCAATAAAACTTTATTGGCTCAAAAGATTGATCAGAATTTTTTGAATTAAAAAAAAAAAAAAAAAAACTTAATTTGTATTGAACATATCCTCCCACACAGACACTGAGAAACATGTCCTCCAAAGAGAACGCTTCAGAATCTATCCTCTCCAAACTGCTTAATGGAGAAGTAAGACGGTTTTATTTCACGATCTCAGGAATGCAGGTTTAGACCCGAAAGCAGACTGACGAGGAGACGTTCATCGATTTAATGATGAAAGCAAACTTTCAACTGAGCGTCCACAAACAACCTGGAAACGGAAAGGAAATCCCCAAATTCTTGGAACGCAAAACCTTCTGGGGCTGAATGAACGCAGACCACCGGAACGCTGAAAGAACCAAAACACAAGACTGATCACGCAAATAATTGGCTTATGAAACACGGGGGATGACAGAAAACAGGAGGGAAAGAGAGAAAAGCACCAAGTACAACAACGAACGAGACGTGGGACGAGTGAACATTCAGAATAAAACAGCAAACACCAAACATGAATGAATGAAACAAGGGAAAACATAACCCAGGTGAATGTCAGCAGCATAAAATCAGAATCTCTTCAATGTTCAGTCTTAACAAAAAGTCAGAGAGCCTCTAACAGCCTCTAACATATATATATATATATATATAAATATATATATATATATATATATTCCATTCCATTATCCAAACCGCTTATCCTTTTCAGGGTCGCGATCCCAGCTGACATTGGGTGAAGGCAGGGTAAATATAGTGTGATAAGAAAATGATCAGGAGCATAATCAAGTATTTTCAATCTATGAACTCATAATACTTGATGTCAAAGATATGCACACATATGCAGGGTGACATTTAAAAAAAAATATTGAATACATTTAATACAGTTCAATCAGGAGAGACTTGTTTAGAATTTAGAAAGAATGTATTACATATGCATAACATTTGAATAGTGCAATGTCTTTGGTGATCGGCCTCCATCCTGAAGTAGGATGATGGAGGGGCAGTGATGCTGAGGTCTGATAAGGCAGAATCCCCTGGAGTCCTGACACTGGTGGTGGTGGTGGAGAAGGTGGTGCTGCAATCCGATGATGAATGAGGAGCGTGACTGATGCTGACTGGGGTGCAGGAGGGTGGAGGTGACTGGGGTGCAGGAGAGTGGAGGTGACTGGGGTGGAGGAGGGTGGAGGTGACCAGGGTGCAGGAGGGTGGAGATGACTGTGGTGCAGGAGGGTGGAGGTGACTGGGGTGCAGGAGGGTGGAGATGACTGGGGTGCAGGAGGGTGGAGGTGACTGGGGTGCAGGAGGGTGGAGGTGACTGGGGTGCGGGAGGGTGGAGGTGACTGGGGTGCAGGAGGGTGGAGATGACTGTGGTGCAGGAGGGTGGAAATGACTTGGGTGCAGGAGGGTGGAGGTGACTGGGGTGCAGGAGGGTGGAGGTGACTGGGGTGCAGGAGGGTGGAGGTTTTAAAAGTTTGACAGCAACGATGTGATTGGCTTAAGGAAACTGTGCAGAATCTGGTTGGTTAATTTAAAGTGAACGCCCACAATCAGCTGATGGAGTAATTACAGGGAGAAATAGAGACTCAGAGATTATGAATGAAAGAGAGTCTTCCTCACTGAACTTCCGCTTGAGCTTCATTTTTTTCCTCCTTTTTCAAAAATTCTGACTACTGATACACAAGTGGGATTTTTCATATGGTTAGATATTTGGACCAAAGTATGTATATACCATATTTCAAGACTTTACACCAATCAGAACAAATGTTTTTGTCGTACTAAATATAGTCGCTGGGCACAAACAGGTTTAATCACGTCATCTCGTTGCAATTTGCAAAAACGGAAATTTAGTTAAAATATGCAAAACTTTTGGCTTAAAAAATTGATTAATTATGACTTTAACACTCTCCCTCCCTCTTCCCCATCTCTTGTCCCGACTTCCTCTTTGGTTCCTTGTCATTTTGTGTCCTTGAGGTGTCCTCTGTCTCTCCCAGCTTGAGGATGGCCCTCCCCCTTTAGTCCAAGACCTCATCGTCCTCGCGGCTGAATGAGATGCAGGATCCAAGGAGTCCTGAGAATGATGAACACTTACTTCTCTTACTCCTCCACAAGAGGGTTACAAACTCCAGAAACTGCTTTTGATCGTGAGAAAAAGCAGGACTGATGGTCTGGGTGATGTTGCCCCAACCCTCCCCCTCCTCCCTCCTCCTCCCGCTGTAGGCCGGGCGCAGTTCACTGGTCAGCAGCCAGGGGGCAGCAGGTCACAGGGTCCGCTCTGCCCACAGACAAGTCTCCTCTGTGGCCTGCTGTGCCGCTCACAGCGCAAACACCTCCACGCATGCATGCTGGCTCCATCTTCTCAAATGTGAGAATTAGTTTGTTTCCCTGCTCTTACAGAACATTCACAGAACATGTTGGTTGGACAAAAAAAAAAAGAAAAAAGAAGCTATGTGAGGACGTCACTTAGGGTTCTGAGAAATCTTCATTTCCTGAATTTCTATTAACCTAACGGTAAATCAATTATTTGAGGAAATAATGAGCAGAACTAATGAGGAGTTCTATTGTTATACAGTAAATGATTTGATCCTGAAACATTTACATGTAAGCAGCACTAAAAAGGAGCTTATATTAATCAATAACAAATCATCGTAGTTTATAAACTGTCCGTCTGGTTTGTGTGTGAAAACTTCAACAGCAGAGTAACTCTGAGTTAGTGGAGTAGAAGTATAAAATAACATACAAACAGAAGTACTGAAGTAAAGTACAAGTACCTCGAAAATGTACGTAAAGAGTACTTGAGTAAATGTTCCTAGTTACAGTCCTCCCCTGCAGTATAGTAACAGTGAGGCAACGAGGTATGGGTATGGGGTATGAGCTTTATCTGTGTGAGAGAAAACACACAATGGTTGGGAAAAAGAAGAAGAATTTAAACACATGAATGCCGTTATAGAACAATAAGGGGAAGAGAAGGCCACTTCCTGTGGAGTTACAAAAAGGAACATCCCCAGCACTGAGATCTGCATCGTCATCTGAAAGTCCGCGGTCGGGTTTCGAAATCGCATACGAACAAATATTCAAGTACATATTCACTATGAATATATGAAGGAAAAATGCAGTACGTAACACGTTCACATTGCATAGTATGTTGAATTTTGTGGACAAGAAAAAACGGATGGGCGCCTCAACGAGAACTTCGGAGTATGAGACGTGAGCTTACTGCGCAACTGCCCCACAATGCATTGTGCTTGAGGGCCTTGGGACCGGGGCCATCCCTCGTGAGATTTGGAGCCCGGCTAAAGGCTCTTAATGTGTCACTTGACTAAGTTTCAATACGTTTTGGTGCGAGCCAGTAACTGCTGCCGCTGGCGAGTTGCCGTGAGACCGGCCGTACTGTCGCTTGAGATTTTGAGCCAAGCTGTTAATGTGTCACTTTATTACCTTTTAATACGCTTTAAGGGGAGAAAGGAGACGCACAGATCCAGAAACACCTGGGCTCTTTGCAAATGTCTTGCGACGTGTTTTCGGAGCTGTGACAGAGACCTTGAGACCGGATCAGTCATGTGACACGTCTTCCTCGAGCACACGTCGGTGTGAACAGTCGGCCGGTGACATTCTACTTAATCGTTCTTGGGCAGTATTGTAGGCAGTATGCATTAAATACTGATGTATATTTAGCATGCATTATTTAATTTTAGAAACGTATAACTTCTTACAACCTCTCCGGGTAACGATTAACCAGCCTGGAAATGAAACGCAGTCTGAAACCACTGCATGAGAGTCCACCCGGCAGTGACGGATAGTTGCCGGACCCTGGCCGGAGCTGGACGATGCTATGCTGTGATTGGCCATTCTGTGTTCCAGGGGCGGGACTTAGCGAAGGGTCAATTTCCAATCGTTGTTGTCTGCACCTCCTGTCGACATCTCTTCTGCGGCTTATTCTGTCAATAAAATACAGACATATAGAAATAAAAGAAAGACAGGCAAGAAGAAAACGAAGCAACATGTGGACATAAATCAATACATACAGTGAGGAAAAGACATTCGTTCCCCGGGTTCGATCCCCGATCCCGGGCCGTCCTTCTGTGTGGAGTTTGTACGTTCTCCCCGTGGCAGCATGGGTTCCCTCCGGGTTCTCCAGCTTCCTCCCACAGTCCAGAGACATGCAGCTCAGGTTAATTGGACTCTAAATTGCCCGTAGGTGTGAATGTGAGTGTGAATGGTTGTCTGTCTCTATATGAGCCCTGAGATAAACTGGAGACCTGTCCAGGTGAACCCTGCCTTCACCCAAAGTCACCTGGGATCGGCTCCAGTGCCCCGGACCCTGAATAGGATAAGCGGTTTGGATAATGAAATGGAATGGATATTCAGCTACTACAACAGTTGTTGCCGCTGCTGATTTTTAATGATAAGATGACTTGATGGGGATGTAATGGAGAAAACAAAAAAACAACGTCTACACACTTCTTTTCCTTCCTCTCAGAGTTACACGCTGTAGTGCTGACCATAAAACCCAGAGAGGACGACACTTTTATTCGAGGTCTGAAAGCGTGCGGTTCCCGCTAATGGAAATGTATGTTCTTTTTACAGGCAGTTGCTGATGACAGACTTGTTTAAGTCATCAGATTTTTCTCCCTTAAAAAAAAAAAAAAGAAGAAAAAAAAAAAAAAAGAAGAAAAGCCATGAAGCCATAAAAATACGGAAGCGGTAAAGAGTGATGATTTGTTTTGAATGGAGCTGCGAAGTCAGGAGAAAAACACAACAAAAGGAGAAGCCCAACGAGGGGAGAACGGGCTGTGGGCCCTCTGCTTAATTAAAACCGCCCTCAAAAGCTCACCTTGTGCAGTAACGTCCCCTCATTGCCGTGTGAATGCATGTGAGTGTACGGTAAGGGTGTGTGTGTGTGTGTGTGTGTGTGTGTGCTTGTGAGTAGTGGTCTCATTGTACTTCGAAGTCCGCAGTAAGCTACTTCATTTGTCCCGTAAGAAAGTGCTGCCTGGTTAACCATGATTAATACCTAGCGGGTAGTTATGTGCGGTTTGGGCTGCGAGGCGCCGGGTCTACTGTTGTGAACCGGCGCCGTATCTTCATTAATCAAAGCGGGAGCTGCTGTCTAGTTAGCATTCATCATGGGCTACATTATGATATTCAGATCATTCAGTGTGTGGGGAAGCGTGTGCTGAGCTGGCCCCGGACAGAGAGAGAGTCGGTGGGTGGGGGAGGGGTGAAGGGGAAGAGAGGTGAACGGGCCGGAGAAATCAATGCATGCGGGGAAAGGCTGTTCTCAGCAGTAAGGGGGCTCGGAGCGCAGTGATCGAGTCTTTCTCTGCAGAATTAATGAGGCTTTTCACGCCGTGCGGGCTGCGGAGATCTGTCGACATGCGCCCAACAGACGGAGAGGGCCCGGTGACGTGGGGCCGGGGACAAAGACCGCAGAGGAGCGTGAGGCTGTGGCCTTCCTACGGACAAACACACACACGTGTGTACACTAGCGGTGTGACGGATCATCAAACTCAGGGTTCGGATACTAAGGACATAAAAGATTGTATTTTTATGGATTAAAACAAATCGTAGTAGTTATAATAATGTATTATTAGAGGTAGTGTAAACAGCTCATAATTCATCTCTCTATTTATGCTGTTGTGACAACAACTGTATTTATTCTAGTTTATCACCAACAGTTCATTTTTCTAGGTTACATGTGAACACATCATGATAACGTTATAATTAAACCGAACAGAACCTTCATTCTTTGGCCGTTAGCGGTGCTGCCACGGTTACCAGATCTCCTGTTGATTTAAACACGGATTGGTTGTCGGCATAAATGCCCATGTCCTGATATTTAACTGAATAAATGCTGTACTTTACTTGAGTATTCTCATGTTCTGCTACTTTAAATTTATTTTATTTTAAAGGTGTTGTACTACTTTACCACACTACATTCATTTGACAGATATAATATCGAAAAAACACGTCTGTGTATAAGACTTGGATGTGGTTACCGTGACGTCACTCATTGGTTTGCAGTACCATTTTGAAGCCTTGACTTTGCCGTTTTGTCCGTCGCCATCTTGGTTTTTTTCGGAGCCAGAAATGACCGTATTTGGACAAGAAGGTCGAGCTGGGTAAGAGCGAGGCCCAGGTACTGTTAGCATAACAAACGCTAACTTACCAGCTAACGCTTACACTCGCTTGGAGATCAAGGTCCATTCACAATATTAATTGGGGTACTAATTCTGGCCAGCCACCTAGCGGCTATCCACCTGGGACGACACCTACCCATCACTTAAAAAGTTTTAAGCGGTTGAGTTATATGAAATTCACTCCCCGTACAGTCATGAACTGGGAAATCGGTTGTAGAGACGAAATACCTTTTTTTTGGTACCAGGCTAAAAACATGTATGTTTTGGTTTCCCCGCTGGTTTTAGTTCGGTCTCACTGCTCTCATCTCATGTGTGCGAGCGGAAACAGCTTTCAGCAAAAAATAAAAAAAGCTCTAATAACCCCAAATCTGCCAAGCCAGCATATTCTCACACCGATGCGTCAAACCATGCAGCTTGTTCAGTAGCGCTAAGCTTCAAACTCTGACGCTTTACGTTCCACTTGTGCTTTTGCAGGAAGTTAGGACACCAAAATCAGGTTCAGGGAAAGAGTGGTTGGCGTTAACTTGACTAACAACTCACGTGGCTACCGAGCGACTACTGACTCATGTGTTTAGCAAGTGACTAATAACTGATGAGACAACATTTAAACTTTTTATTTTTAGTTAGTTTAGGGACACATAAAACTAATCGAAGTGTAAACAGTGAGAAACACACGGAAGAGGAAGTCTTGGATATCTGCCCGGCTACACCGGAACCCCAGAAATACAGCTCCTTGCCCCCGGAGGCTTATCTGTTGTCAGGCAGATGGCTGATGGGTTTCCGAGATCGATCTGCCCGTAATGCCGTGAGTGTCGGTGTCAAGATGCCGAGCAGCGGTGACCAAGCTGCATCATTTGACACATTGTGAGTGAGAACGTGTTGGCCAAGCACCAAGCAGCAGACGGGCGCAGTGAGCGCATAGCTGGTGATCAGAGCGGTGCATTGAGCTGCTGAAGAGCCTGGTATTTCCCTCAGGAGTTGGTGGAGACCAAAAACAGAGCTAAAAGGAGAGTCATTATTGGAATAAGCTTCATCAGGTGGCCAGAATAACACTTTTAAATGAATGCTAATGTCTCTCTGTCACTGCTGGATGTGTAAAAGGAAAACTGTTTATTCAATACATCAACTCAAATGGTGGGGTCTTGTGTTTGCAGGTCATTTCTACTCTTGACAAGTGGCCAAAGAAATCAGTTATTGACGGTTTATCAGAATTAACAGTGCAGTGATATAACAAACGTTAATTTAAACACTGACTATAAGTACATTTTTCTTTTAATACTGATATAATATAATCAGTATGCCAGTTTTTCAAAAGGATCTGAATACTTCACACACACTTTCTAGTAATCAGTCATCACAGTGCTGCACACAGCTCTCTTTACTGCTACAGCTATATTGTAACAGTCGGAAGATCACTCAGGTTATTGCTCCATCTGAATAAAGAGGAGATGAGGAGGCAGGGGGGGAACTTTACAATATTTCTTTATGAGAAGCATGCACTCATGTGCATTACACGGCGTGGAGGACGTGCTGCGTAAAAGCGAAGGGATTGCTTACAGTTGAGTGATGTAATGCTCCACAAATAATCCTGTTTAGGCCCGGTGAATATCTGTCCCGGGCATCCATCTGCTTTATTGAGCAGTGAGCATTGAGCTATTGAGTTATATAATATTTACAGGATTAAAAGTGAGGAGCAATGTGATTTAGAGGCAAGACGAAAAAAGTCCTCTTTACTGGATGACTTCTCGTCTTGGTCCTGACTGCATTTGATGTCTCGGCACGGCTTTCGGGTCCTTCTCCACGGCGAGCACTAGAGGGCCCACGCTGCTCTCTCCACCGCCTCCTCCTCAGTCCGTCAGCCCCAGTGTGAGATATTAGTTGTCTCCCTGAAAATTGCCAATGATTTCTCCCTGTTCTTCGTAATTAAACGGCTATTACTCAGAGGAGCCGGCAGGATGCAGTATGTATTGGTGCAGGTTGTTTGTAGCACTGCTGTACACACTTCTGACTGGGGGTAAGTATTATTACTTTTACATTGATCTCGGTGACAGATATCCGAGATCTATTCCACAATAGAATTGCAAATGGAGGATGGAACTGGAGACAATAAGCTGAGCTGGCTGTGGCTTCAGGAAACACAGAGCTCCATGTACAAAGGATAAACAGGCCTTAAGGAATAAACTTCTTTGTCTGCTTCTGATTGATATAATCTCTTCTACACCAGGTGATGCGTACAGCAAAACTACCACACTTATATTAATTTAAGTCCGAAGATAATTGTAATGTAAAAATGTTTTTTTTTCTTTTTTTTTTAGAGATAAGGAGTTTTTCAGTTTCAGTTATAAGTAAAATATGTTAAATGAGCAAATATAAAAATTGAGTGACCCAGATGTTGCCATAAAATAGTACTGAGGGATAATATCACTTCTTATTTGTGGTATTTGGAGACCTCTTGGAGAAATCTTAACCAGAAACTAACGAAAGAGAAACTAAGTAAGTAAGCAAGTAGGTAAAGTGTTATTCAAATTTAGTCAGTGATGTATGTTATACCGACGACTATTGCATTTTCCTACTTCCTATTTCCTTTTTAATGGAATGGTTAAGATGTGTATTTACCGAAAAATTTCACTTTTTATGCATTTGTCTCCATTTAAGTGATATTTGTGACATAAATTTCCTGAAAACCTGTAAAAAAAACAAACACATTCTATATGAAATAAACATGAATGTTTGGAAAATATGAATATAAAATACAGTAAATTGCAAGCAGCAACAATCAGGTCCACACCGCTTTGCGCACATCGGGGGTACGGCGGTTGACCAGCGTGGCACTGGATCTGACATATTGGACATTTCGAAAGGAAGATGAGTAAATGTGATACTTTCCATCACTGAATTTCAGATAAATAAGCTCTAAATCTAACACTTATCATCCACACTGGCTCTCTCCTCTCCTTCTCCTTCACCTCCTCTCCCCTTCCCCCTGTTTCTGTTTGGTCCAGCTTAGAGGTGGAACTCTCCCTGAGCCGCCCCAGCCTCAGCAGAGGGGGAGGGAGGTGGGGGTGGGGGGTGGGGTTGCTTGTGTTCCAGGTTACCTCAGCTTTGGCTGCAGCCCACAAAAAAGAAAGGCCACAAAAAGGAACATGTTGGAGTTGGATCCTCTTCCTGGAGCGTCCTCCCTGAACGAGACACTCATTACGAGCGTCTATAAAGAGTGCGAGCAAGCTTTCCTGAAATATAAAATGTAAAAGCTATTTGACAGCCGGGTATCAGACTGATGGATCAGAGGTTTAACAGGCTTTATTGTCAGGGACTGTGAGATCTGGCAACGGACTCCTAATGAAGACGTCCTGGGATGAGTCCACAGAGACGGAGCCCTTAGAGGGGACATTGATCAGAGCCACCAGACTGAAGAGACACATTACAGGGACTGGGGAAAAGGTAAGAGGATAGAATGGAGGAATTCAATCGCTTGATTAAAGCCGATGGCTTCATTCAGTTTGCACAATATCTGTGCATGTGATCTCCCCCCGCCCCCCCTCTCTGTCTTATTCTGCGTGTGTGTGTGCGGCACGAAGGCGGAGGTGATCCCTAAACTTATTAGAGCAGGTGCAGTGCATTGAAAATCCATTCAGTGTTGCTGTCACAGCGATTCTCTTCCATTGAATTAAGAGGGGTCAATCCTACAAATCAAGAGATTACGCTGCGGGGAGATAGAGGACTATCTGCTCAGTGGTGTACATACAATACACACACAGTCTCTTTAATGTTGGCCTGTGTGTGTGTGTATGTGTGTGTGTGTGTGTGTGTGTGTGTGTGTGTGTAGTTCTTAAGGCCTTTACACACGATGGCAAAATTGTTTTTACATCCTCTGTTGTATAGTCTAAGATACCATAAGATAGTTTATTAGGTTTCATTTTAGCGAAATGCTAATGCTAAGTGAATTTCAGTTCCCGCTAGCTAACAGTTACGCAGTGTAGGGCTTTTATTGTGAAAGGTAAGAACGGAAGGAGTGGATCCGGTCTTCGCTCTGACTTAGTTCGGGTAGAAAGGAGTAATAAAGTTTGCCGTCTTGGTTCGGACTTTAGAGCCGAGTGTGGTTTTGGAATATTTACTCACAACGTAATTTGCTGATGCTCTTAATCGTGGAACATTGTGCCAAAATTAATAACTGTTTTCACCGCATAATATCCATATTCTGTTTTCGAAATTTGTTGTTGTTTTATTTGACAGAAATAGATTATTATTATTATCATTATTGCTTGTATTGCAAGTATTTCAATAAACTGAAATACATGTTTCTTTCTATTTAGATTACACATCTATTTTTTAATAATGTACCAAAATAAAAAAACAGTAGAAAATAAGATGGCCAAAGACATTCACATAGGCTCACTTGTTCACCCCCCTCCCCCCCCCTCCCCCCACATCCCCCCCAACTCCCCACACACACAGTAAAACCCGTGTTGCGTGACCATGCAGAGGTCTGTGTGCTGGCAGGAGGAGAGCTGATTGTGATTGTGCTGAGTGGAACGATCTTGAGTTTGGGGACCTTGGCATTCATCACACACTCGCACACATATACACCGCAGTAGCCCCGCGGCTCGGCCCGCTTTAATTATTACACGGCCAGCTAATCAATAGCAAAGAGGCTAATCCTATTTCATCCCTTCATATTCATTTAAGCCGGTGTCAGATTTAAACTACCTGTGCCGTGATTCCCATCATCTTGTGTGTGTGTGTGTGTGTGTGTGTGTGTGTGTGTGTGTGTGTGTGTGTGTGTGTTTCTGCATATGCACGTGTTCTGCTGCTGGTGTGCATAATAGCAGTCAGTGTGTGCTGAATAAGGAAATCACCGTAAGAAATAACTTTTATTATTTTAACTCATGCTGTTTTGCATTTATAAGCGGTACACAAACACTTAATGAATGGTTTATATCACACTATAATGCAGTTATAAAACATTTAATTATTTCCCCTGTTTCGGGGAACAGACTCTGCCAAAGGTAAAGAAAAATGTTTCTCAGTAGGGTTCTTTCCATAATGTGGTGAGCTCAGTGTCAGAGTCAGAATCAGAAACGGTTTGATGGGCGTACGTCACACATACGAGGGAGAGGGCTTGGTGGCCGGTGCCTGACAGTAGAAATAGTGCATTAGTTAAAGACATCATTTAAAAATAGACAATGTGAAAATTTACAATAAAATCTGATAAACAAATACATTAATAAGAGCATGTTTAAAACAAGTATGTTATTAAAGTGTCAAGTAGAGTTATGCAAAGGTGGGTGATTGTCCTGGGGGGTGTAAGTGTCCCAGGTCAGTGGGGGTCCCGGGCTTTGGGGATGACGGGAAGAAACTGTTTTTGTGGCGTGAGGTCTTGGTTCTGATGGACCGCTGCCTCCTGCCAGAGGGACGGGACTCCAACAGTTTGTGTCCGGGGGGAGAGCGGTCGGCTTCAATCTTTCCTGCCCGCCTCAGAGTCCTGGAGGACAAGTCGTGGAGGGACGGCAGATTGCAGCCAATCACCTCTCAGCAGAGCGAACGATACGCTAGTCTGGCCTGGTCCTTGGCGGAGGCTGCAGCGTACCAGACTCTGATGAGGAGCAGAGGATGGACTCCATGATGAGGAGCAGAGGATGGACTCCATGATGGAGGAGCAGAGGATGGACTCCATGATGAGGAGCAGAGGATGGACTCCATGATGGAGAAGCAGAGGATGGACTCCATGATGGAGGTGTAGAAGTGTAACATTGTCTTTGGCAGGTTGTCAGAGGAAAAAGCCCTGTAGTGGACGTACATGGAGTGGAGTTGAAATGTTTTCCTTTAACACCGGAACAATTTCAAGAATTGTTGTCCCCATTAGTCACTGACACATACAAACAAAAAAGTAGTTATTTACTTAATTATTAAATACATACAAATATAATATATTTATTCACACATTATGCTGATGAAGGTCATGAGATGCTGCTTAAAGCTCGGGGAGAGATCTAGTGATTGGACCTTGTGTTAAAATTTTTGACTCTCCAAGGTCAAGAAGGAACATTTTTTTTTTCTTGTTTGGTATTTTGATAATTTCTTGGCATCATCTATTGTATTTTTAGACCATTTACTCGATGTTACCTGAAATAATTGTTTAATTTTTTTGTAAATGATTTCATCATCAAGGTTTACTTTAAAATGTCTTTTGTTTTGTTCCATAATCATCATTTGCAGGGCAGATATTTGAAAAGTTGGGCCATTCTGTATTTCATTATTGAGTATTGAATTATATTAAAAAGGAATGACCAATGTATTATCCTCCTCATTACCATATCTGAAAGAAATGAATGTTAATGTCATGCTGTCCGACACAACACAAATAATAATGGCTGCAAAAATGACCACACAATACAATTTAAGAAAAAGTAGATTATTTCCTTTTGGTATGGCTTTGAAAGATAAACTGATGACACTTAGTGTGATGAAGACGTTTCAGGGGAAGCTATGAAGCACTCTCTCACAAATTCACCGAAAGCAAACGGAGAGAGAGGAAAAGAGGAAGAGAGGGAGAGAGGAAGTGAGGGAGAGAGGAAAAGAGGAAGAGGGAGAGAGGAAGAGAGGGAGAGAGGAAGAGAGGAAGAGAGGAAGAGAGGAAGAGAGGAAGAGAGTGGGCCGATGAAGGAGCGATCTGGCCCTCAGCCAAACGCTCGGACTCTTTAAGTGTTTCCAAGATTAGAAACCAGCTACTCACTTTTTTCCCTCAGACGACTCATCTCCTCTGGTTCATTTCCCTGCCAACACACACACACACACACACACACACACACACACACACACACACACACACACACACACACACACACGCACACACGCACACACACACGCACACACACACACACACACGCACGCACACACACACACACGCTCCTTTCTCCTTATACCACCTTGTTAGTGATTTTCACACACATTGAAGTGCACACAGAGATGAAGACAACACAAACTAGACAGCGCTCCTCGAAAGCATTCAGATGATTTGACTGCAATTTATTTTAGTGCAATTTTTAAATCGTGTGCAATATTGCAAAAGAAAACGCTGAGGTCCAGTAAATAACGGCTCAGAAAGGCCTTGGAACGACACACTTTGCCTCACTGCGTGGTTTACAACACTCCACGCCAACACACACTTCTTTAACACTTTGTTGAAGACAAAAAGCAATGAACCATAATATGTACATTATGTAAACATTCTTTATCCAAAGAAAGCCGTCTGTGCTTACTGGTTCATGGTGACGTGGCCACAGGGGGGATGTAGCCGTGGTAGGGAAGCAGCCCGGTCGCCACGACAACGTGTTGGCATCGTATGTTTCCACAGACCACCAATACGTTAATGTTAATGTGGACTCAACAAAAATAAGTTATTTTTGCATTTGGGAAAAGCAAGTTGACGGATTATAACGACCACACGCAGAGCAAGTGATGTGGTGGTGATGTGCTTATTGAACGTTACGTGGTTTAATAACCACGTATAAAGAAGAAAGAGTTGAGAGCAAGCTGACTTTACGCTTGTCACATAGTCCCGTGTGAACCAAAAATGAACACCGAATATACACTTGTCACATTTTTACTCTTGTTACGTGGTTCTGAAAGACACTCTGCTAAGGGCGGTTGTTATTTATTCACATTCGTTACATTGTTACGGTTGTTTCATGACGCCGTTACGTTCGTTATTTCGACCCAAACCATGACCGTATTTTGTTATTTAACAGTATTTTTACTGCCTAAACCTCCAATTGTTGCGTTGTTCGTTAATCCAGGTGTGATATGAGGCCGATATGAAACTTATTATTTGGTCAGAAACATCGTCATTCAACCGGCGGTTTGTAGAAACGTACAAATGCCAGCAGCCTTTTTCCCGGAGACTGGACTCAGGGAAGGAAATGAAATGAAATCACATGAACAAACAAACGAATTCACCAGCACCATGCCCGTGTATGGCATCTTGACTCTGTCTTTGCGTATGTGACCTGCAGTCACCCGGTGGTGTGCGGAGCAGATAACAGCCCAACTGGCGGTTGAGGAATTAAAGATAGTGTTCAACCCTGAGGGCCTTTAAATAGACCACACTCATCACTGACCGTATCTCCACTGGCCCCTTTACACAGCGTGACCTCCGCTCTGTAAAGATCAACCCCACACCTCTTTGTCCACAAGGTGATAAGTGGAGACTGTAGGCTGCAGGTATACCATTAAATACCATGTATTTTATAGCAGAGGTTATTCAACTTTTCAGCCCGTGACCCAAATAAGAAAATGATTGTCTGGCCCCAGGTCTCAGGCTCATTAAAATATATTGGTTTCCATGACATCGAGGGACCCACTGCCAGCTATAGGCCTGTGACCTGTTTTGGTTCCTGATGTAAAGTTTCAGAGATTAAGTTTCACGACATACTTGACTGGCTATTATTACAGCATACAGTACGTTATGATGCTATAAGTTATGTTTTGTTTTATTGGATCTTCAGGTCAGATCAGACTGAAGCTCGGAGCTGTGTCACACACAGATGTTATTGACAGACAGCAAGAAGCAGATTCTTTAACAATACCACAGTGTAAGAATATGAGTACAAATCCTTTCCACTTGAGTAAAAGGACATAAGTATTACCAGAGAAATATTAAAGAATCAAAAGTAAGTACTAAGTAAGTAGGCTACTCAATATGCAAAATGGACCCTTTCATAGTGTTAAACTATGGAGCCTTGAAAGTCACAAAAGAGAAATATATTTTTTTGTCTTACGCACACACGATACTAACTTTTTAAAAGTATAACAATAAAAATAAAAATAATCGGGACTACAGGGGCTCTGCTGTTAGTTTTGTTGCGGTGCAATTTGTATCATGAGCTTCACACAACTCCAACCTCAGTAGTAACATAACTGAGAACACCTGTGAGGGGCTTGTGGTGCCTTATATCATATTTGTAACAATATATCATATTTGACAAGTTGATCAAAGTTCAAATCAAAGCATCTCGTAAATATAGCTGTTGAAATACAGGTAAGGAAGTACAAGTACCATATGTACCCCTGAAAAGTAGTACAGAAGTAGAAAGTATCATGAATAGAATATACTTAAGCAAAGTACGATGTACAATGGTCCCTCAAAATTGTACTTCAGTACAGTACTTGAGTAAATGTACTGAGTTACTTTCCACGAGCCTGTCGGGCTGTAACGCTGCAAACTGTTGAGGTCCTGTTAGCAGTGTAAGAGGTACATGTAGTATTTGGGGGTTTTGAGGGTTGAGGTTTGTGTCAGAATAAACCTTTATTTGTTTATCGCCTCCCATGTACAGGTGGCGATGACCAAATCTGAACCCCAAAACATTTGGACATAATGTGTTCTTAAAAAGTATTGCAAAAAAATGTATGCGTATGCGTCTGGGATCTCATTTCAAAGTGTCAATTTCTTTATGTTTGTCTGTTAAATCCACCAAATATTGGTGCTTACAGTTGTTCCGCAGTGACTTTGAGTATAATGTGCTGGCATCATCACAGAAGGGGGCGGGCGCCGAGCTATTGAGTGCTGCATAATTTATTAGATTTCACAAGGGTGATTATTTCAGATTGAAATAGATGTGATCCTGAATTGTTCCGCTCCGTCGCTCGGTGCGAAATGAGTAATGAGCCTGTGGGACAGCGGGACGGAGCGGGGGCCGGACCGACGGGCCAGAGACATAAAGTCACGGGGAGACGCTGGTGCATTCACTCTGGGCTTTACCTTCACATCAACTGGGAACATTTAGATATCTTCAAGGAAGTTTTCAATCACAAATTGACTTTTGCCCGGGCCTGTACCTCTCCGCCCTCAACGGGGAAGATTCAATTAAGAAGGATTGTACTTGTAGCCGCGTATTTACATTTAAAAGGCTTTCGTCGTGTCAGACAAAGAGCAGGACTAGAAGTAAAGGTGAAGCTTGCTCCTCTTCGCCCCGAGGGGTGTGCCTGTGTGCTCTGGAAAGTGGATGTGAACGCCACGGCCGTGCGGCTGCAGCCTTGTCACCGGCTCACAGGAATAAAGAAGGGAAGCTGGGAAAGTAATGGGCACAGATTCTTCAATCTAACTCCCTATCGATCCCGCTTGTCTCCACCTCGCTGGTGTCCCGGTGCTGCAACGGACCTGACAGACGGAGAGGAACTGTGTTTTCGGCGGTGGCATCAGGGGAGAAGGAGTTTGTGAGAGACGGGAAGTGTGCGTCTGCCCTCAAACCTCTTCTCCTGGCAAGGTGCCACACTGCACAAGAAGATGCTGAATGTAATACCCCCGCAAAATATTGAATCATTTCTTATTTTGAAGGAGTTGTTCCTTTAAGTGCTCTCTGAATGCATTCAGACCTGGTCCCACCAGAAAGCACCACAGTAAAGGTGCGTTCACACCAAACGCGGCGTGAATTTTTCACGCGACCAGATTACATACAAAGTCAATGCACCGACGCGAAATGGTTGCGAAAAAGCTAATTTTCTCACGGCGCGAAATCGGGCGAACCGCGCGGCGCGAAATCGCGCGAACTCGGCGAATGACGCGACGCGAATAATTCGCTTATTCGAGCGAGTTGAAATTTTTCAGCTCTGGCGGAAAAATTTGCGTGACGCTGAGTTGCGAACGCCAATCAGCGTTGAGAAGCTCCGCCCGTCATCACCGCCGTCCTGCCGTTGCTCATCAGAAACTATGGAGGAGGAGTCGATAGTCTGGAAGAGGAAGTCCTCCAGACGCAGCTCCTGGAGAAGCTGTGTGCGACTACGGATGATGGTATGAACCCAGACACGAGGGCGTTTGATGTTCCAACGTTTGTGGGACTTCCACAACATGTACAAAGCAGAACTAGTGGTTATTTCTTCCACGGTGGATGGCAGAAAGGAACTATTTCCACGGAGATAAGCCACGCCCCCTCTCCGGCGGCACGTCGAGTATGAAAAAGCGAAATAACCACAAATAATCCGGCGTTGTGAATATTCGCAACGCTTTTGGTGTGAACACACCTTAACATTTATCACTGTGAACGCCTGCAGTGACTTGCAGTGGTTTGAACTTTAAAATTGGGGGTTCGCGAAACAAAAATCCAGAGGGGATGTAATGGACACAACGGAGGCTTTGTTTTCATGCATTACCATACATAATATGTAGCGTGAGTGATGGAATTGCCATAGAAACTGAAATCTCACAAACATACTTGTTGATAGACCAACAGTAGGTGGTGTCTAATATGAATCTTAGCAAATACATTAAAACCAGGCGGCAACCTCCGGTTCTACCAAGCAAAGCCAATGCAGAAGTGTCTTAAAACCTGCATTCTCTCTACTGACCAGCAGGGGGCGATTCCTCCAAAAAGAAGTCTGATTGTATAGAAGTCTATGAGAAAATAACTCTACTTCTCTCTTGATTTATTCCCTCAGTAAACATTGTAAACATGAGTTTATGGTCTCAATCTCTAGTTTCAAGTCTTCTTCAATACAGCATGATGTTCATTTAGTAAATTATGGTCCATTTAGAGTCAAACAGACCATAAAGCAGGGTATGCTTTAGGGCGGGCTTACTGTGATTGACAGGTCTCTGCTGCTACCAGAGACGTATATGGTGCGCCGTTTTGATCTGATGTGTCGGACGTCCTGCTTCTATTTATCCTGTCGCTCGCTTTAAAAGCGCCACAATCGCGACACGACAGCTCCTCATTTCAGTCCAAAAGCCCGAATAAGGCGGCAGCTGGCTGAAGGGAGATCGCCAGGAAATTGCTGTTGGCTTTATCGTGTGACGTTTCCAGTAAATATCACAATATAAAATGTGTGTGCCCGATGTAGTTAGCAGCGAGCTAACCGCTTACACGCTAGCCAGTTGGGAACATGCTAGCGCCCCGAGCTTCTTTCTAGTTTCTCTGTTAAACACCCCCTGGCATTTCTGTGGAAAACAATCTGATTTTCTGAGAAATTTGAGTCAGTATGTCGCTGTTACTATCAATTTAGAAAAAGTCATTTTTGTAGCTATTTGATTTAATCACAGTATGATTCTATTGAAAGAAGATTAATTATTACATTGAAATATTGCCCAGCCCTACCCAATGGTCAGCACTGTCATGAGGCCTCGCTATTAGTCAAGTGTCCGAGTTTACCGAAAATTAAAATGGGTCCCGTGAACAAATCCCCTGATGGCGGTGGGTCCACTGAGATGGAGAGAGCCTGATTGAGCCGCACAGAGAGACGCTGAGTTTGATGCTGAGTTCATGCGTCAGCCTCTCCTCCGCCTTTCACGTGCGTTGCCAGGTTTGCAGATGGGACCTCCACCCTCTGTGTCCTCGTGTTGTGACGCCCGGCGGGGTTCCTCAAGTGCTGCTGCTGGACAGGTGTTGGGGGAAACAGAAGCCACCGCGGCAGCAGCCTGAGCGCTGGCATCGGGCTGACACGCCTCAGCTGCACGCCACCGCTCTGCCAACCGTGGAACACCTCACGGCCCGTTGTTTCCCTTCGCGCTACCTTTTCCCGCTCTTACTCAGCCTCTTTACTTTCACTCCGTCTGTGCCAATGCAAGTTCAGTCCGATGTATCCCGGGATGTTCAGTAGTAGTACCTGAGGACGGGTATGACCTCCAGCTTTTGATTACCATAACAAGCACCAGTAAGCACAAGCAAGTGTTTGTCCTCCCTCCACGTCTTCCTAGATAATCATTAATGGTTGTCATCTCCAAATTAAAGTCATTTGCGGGCACAGAGGCGGCGCTGGCACAAGTGCAGTCGGAATGCCGCGATGCTCCGTAGAGTGCACGGACATCGTTTTTGTCGCTTGACCCCCGTTTTCGATTATTTCACGGCTCCAGATAACACCTCTCGCGGAGACGGGTGGAGTCGGCTGGGCAGCTGACGCGCTCAGATTGGCTCCGAAGGGCAAAACCGCGTTTTGATCGTACACAACTCCACAACGACACAAAGTAACACACATTCCACCACCAGTCAGGGAGGAAGTGGTGTAATTCGTAGAAGTACCGTTTTCCTCAACAAAAACATGACTCTGTCCGGGGCAGTTCCACCCCTTTTCGAGATGAAGCTGTAGCCTGACTACCCCCCTCTCCAACACTCTGTGATTTCCCACCATCCTTGTTGAAGGCTCTGCCCACCAATCAGTTCTGTTAATTGCGGTGCAGCAGTTAAGGACCCCGGATGGCTCACATTATCTTTATTTACCGGCCTAATTGTCACACGGATGGCAGCCTTGAATGGGGCTCTGCAGCGGCGAAGACTGATCGCTCACTCAAATGAAACACAAGACACCAGGGACACGCTAATGCATAGAAGGATGTGGGAGGGCAGGGAGAGTGCGAAGGGAAGAGAAAGTGGAAAGAGAAAAGTTTACGGACTAAAATTACGAGTTTAGTGAGGTGATGGAGAGAGAAAAAAAAAAAGGAAAAAAAAAACAGAAGAGGAGCGGGAGGAGGAGAAGGGACAAAAGAAGACGCCGGTGATGTCTTTGCTAATGATGCTGTCGAAAATGAAGAAGAGTTTGTGGTCGCCGGAGTGCTGCAGTTGTAGAAAAAGACGATACCAGGACAGGGGAGACGGAGGGGGGGGGCAGGGTGGGAGGTGGGGGGGGGAGCAGGAGTCGGTCGGCGATCGCGGAGATGTGGTAGGATGCCAAAAACAGACAAGAGAAGAGGAACGAGAGAAGAGGACTGGAAGTGGGAGCGGCAGACAGTGATGAACAGGTAACCGGCAGACACCACCAAAGGCTAAAGGATTAATCTTCCCCAGTCGGAGAAGTGAGGCCGCTATGCATATTAGCCCTGAGAACAGCAGCAGTCCCTGTAGTACTACACACACACACACACACACACACACACACACACACACACACACACACACACAGACTCATTTAAGCAGAGGGGAAGGAATCTCCGTCCGTGTGTTTCTTCGCTGCTCATCTGATCTACTTCACACCGAGTGGGTTTATAAAGGATTATCAACATGATTACAATTAAAACTAGAAAATATCGCAAACATTTTTGACAGTGTGGCTGCTACTGCCGTAAGATGTTGCAATATATATAGTGCCCCTGCAGACCCCTACAGACCCCTGCAGACCCCTACAGACCCCAGCAGACTCCTACAGACCCCTACAGACCCCAGCAGACCCAGCAGACCCCCTACAGACCTCTACAGACCCCTACAGACTCAGCACTGTGTCGGTCTGAATGTGTTTGTGTCGTCTTCTCTTTTCAAACAATCAGCTGATTGTATCAACTTGAATTCATAGAGTTTAACCTCATACGTGTGCTAGTTTTGGACCAGGATTCCCTGTATCGGGGTGCCGGTGTAGGGTTTTGGGTGAAGTGACCCTGACACCAGGTGGTGACCTGCAGCACTGAGGAGGTTGGTGGGATATTTTATTTTCCTGATTTAAACTCCGCCCATTCCGAGGACGGATACGGACACAGATAATTCAGTTGGTTGAAGAGATGCAGAGGATGGTGTCCTCACTCATCACTCATGCTTTCCTTCTGTTTCTGTCCTCAGGGTGGTACCCCGTCCCCTCTGCCTCCAATCC
The DNA here is from genome assembly GCA_016806645.1 of Ophiodon elongatus. NCBI lineage: Eukaryota > Metazoa > Chordata > Actinopteri > Perciformes > Hexagrammidae > Ophiodon > Ophiodon elongatus. Next base: position 851,981 of record JACSYO010001716.1, read on the forward strand.
ACATGGCCGTCCGGTTCACCTTCTCCAGGACTGGCAGCAGTAGGCGTGGCCACAGCAGCCTCCAGCTGGGCTCATACACACTATGGCAACGATCATGAGATTATTTGGTAACGTGTCACCATATCCTCCTCGCTGCACATATCTACTGACTAACCATGACAATGACTCCAACAGAAGGTTTTATAATAAAGGCCAAATTTACTCCTAATCCTTTTTTTTATTTAATTAAATGACTCAATTAATCTTATCTTTGAAGATAGCCAGTGTTGAGAACAGATCTGTCTGCTGTTTTGATATGAAACAGTTGCTATTTATCACATTAAATGCAATTTCTTTTCAAGTAAGAGTTTACGTTTGAGGATTGGTCCTTCGCTATATATTTGGTTAATATTTAAATATCACTTTGAAACATGGGTTTTGAAAAGTCCTATGTAAATCATCTTTTAGTTAACACTTTCTATGACGCCCATGTCTATAATACATTATAAACATACCTATGCATTATAAGTTGCTTAGAACACTGTATAATTATAGTTATAGACATGATTCATATTCATAATGGTTCCCTACTGACATTTATTTTGAGTGGATCATAGTTGTAATTCATTATATATTTTTTTCTTATTACATCAGAATCACTATGATAATGCATTGTAATGTGATTACAAGTGATTCAAAGTTGTTATTAGTAAAGTGGACATTCATTTTACGTTTGTTGGTCTTGGATAGATTTAATGATTGCATTTTTCTCTTTTTTTCTCTACTGACAACAAACAAAGACCACTTACATTAACATAGAATCGCATTATAAAGCATTATAACAGTGATTATAATATATCATAATTTATATTACACTATGATCCTTGAAAATAAAAAGGCAGTGAGTGACCAGCAATTCCAATGCATATGATACTGCGTATCATAATACTGTAATCATACAGTGTATAAGCAGATATATGACCCTTATGTGATGACTTCCACCATGTCATGTTATTATCAAAACAGAGTTATGTCAGACCAGAATCATACAAACAAGTCTTCCTTACAACTCAGGCTTTACTTGAAACAACATACACATTTTATCAGGAAGTAAGATTTACAGTATGTCATGCACAAAGACTTTTATTTTTGTAAACCACTTCATACACTGTGTGAATCAATAAACTCAGAACAACTATGAAACAGAAACAAATAACTTGATTAATCAAAGGAAATTGACTTTGCTTCGACACATTTAAGAAAGAAGATGTGCTGCTTCAGGTAAAGCTGATCTACCATCACATTTTGCCTGAGCAAATATGTGACGCTGTTTTCTCTTTTAATTGGTGGCTCAGTTAGTGCCGCTTGTATAGTCTGTGTATGTACGGGTCTAACATTTGTCTGTAGTGCCTATGTTGAGCCTGTACATGTCATAAAATATCATAAACGTAACATAAATAAAAATACAGTACATTGGTTTAACCATATAGCCCCAAAAAGGCTAAATAACAACGACGTTGCTACTGCTTCATCTACAAGGACTTACATTAATTAGTCAGAGCCTGAATATATTTTTAACTTCATGATTTCCTGTCAAAGGAGCACGGTGAGGCCCGTAGAAACGTCTCCTTTCTCTCTTATCTGCGCCGCTTCAGCACTGGACAGCATCCACAGACGCCAGGCAGCGCTGTCCAAGGTCCTGAAACAGCAGCTGAGCGATAGTCTGCTCGGGCTGAATGTCATTCTTTTTTTTTTTACATTCAAAGTTTCTATTAAGGATGTCGGATGAAGCTCGTCTGTCGTTTTATTTTTGAAACGTCGTTTGATGAAAACCTGTTGTGAATTTTGTAAATAACTTCTATCTTTTTTCTTTCCATAAATGTTGACTTTTGGACTTTGGAAATGTTTGGATCCCAAGATCTGACTCCAGAATCCTACGCAGCCGCCGCTGGATTCCACAACTCCACAATTATTTTAATACTAATAATATGAGCGACGCTTGACCTCGAGCTGACGCTGTACTGAAATACAGAATGAAATAAGACATGCATGCGCAGCATTCAAATGAATGTCAATCAAGAATATGAACGTCATTTCAAAGCGTGGTCACTCGGGGTCTCCACGCACTGCACGTACACTCACATCCTGAGGGGGGGCACAGTCGTGCCACTCGTTCTCTCTCTACCTTCCGTAGTTGTCTCTCCCCATCTCTGCCTGTCCCGTAACAAGCGGTGTGAGCGACTGAGCGCCCATTACTCTGCTAACTGCCTCCTCAGGAGCCCCCGCGCTGCAGACACATGCTGCCAGCCAGTGGGGGTGTGGGGGTGTGGGGTTGTGGGGGGGTCTTATCGCAACCTGACTGAGAGGCTAGCGCCGCCGCGACACCGCAGACGGTCCCCCCGCGCCCCACTAACGTCCTCTTTACTAGCAGCAGAAATATCCTCTTTGCACTCCCCCCCACCCCCCACCCTCACCCCCCCTCCATGTCCTCTCTCTGTCCTTGCTAAATGCACCTATGAGCATTACACTGTTGTTGTGGCTTTCTTGAAGGTGGATGTTTTCCTTTGGTGGAGTGTCAGAAACAGTGACAACCACTCTGGGGGGTTTCTTCGCACTTACGAAAAGACACACACACACACACACACACACACACACACACACACACACACACACACACACACACACGCACGTTGGAGTGTGTGACGGAGCTGTCTGCTCCCTCCTGTCGCCTCATTTGTTTCTGCATCAGGCCCGCTCTCGGAGGAGGCCTCGCATCTGCCCTTGTCAGCAAACATTAGCTCGCTCTTACTACTCCTCTCACCCCCTCCTCCTCCTCCTCCTCCTGCTCCTCCTCCTCCTCCCTTTCACTTCCTTCTCCTCTGCCTCTTTTATTTCACCGCACGTCGCCGTTTATTTCCCCCCTATCTCCTTTTTCCTCCTCACACCCGCTCCCTTCGGTCCATCCTCTCCCTGTTCCATTACGGTAAATCTCTTCTTTATTAATCTCTCTGCTCTCGCTATCTCTACCTCCCCCCACCCCCCCCCGACCCTTCCTCCTGTTCTCCGTCTCTGCGTTCGAGGGCGACAACGTCGGCCACGAGCTAAGATGCGGGCGATGCTGGAGTGTGTCTGAGGGAAGCCAAAGCGGGTCCTCCGTCCCGGCGTAGATGACAGCGGCATACTGCTGATGTTTCTGTCTGAGGGCTGTGTGTTTGAATGAGTGCTGTAGGTTCTTTCTTCCTCAGCAGAGCAGTTCAAGTGTGAAGGAGGGTCGAGCCGGAGCAGAGCGCCTAGTAAGGTACGAGTGTATGTGTGTGTGTGTGTGTGTGTGTGTGTGTGTGTGTGTGTGTGTGTGTGTGTGTGTGTTGAGGACGGGCCGATTGCTGGGGGAAACATACAGGCGAGAAGGAGAAGTGAAATTTACCGCTTCATCAAGTCGTCCAGTCTGCAGCCCACAATCACTCTCTCACACACACTCACACATTCTCACACACACTTATGTGTGCACACACTCACAGGGCAGACACACTCACACCTGCCCTAACTATCCATCTAAGTACTTTATTTTTATAGCTGCTACCAGGAGTACTGCTCCTACACGTCTCCAGCCTCCCTTGTTTCCTGCTCCACCATGCACGACGTGGAGAGACGAGTCAGCCGCATCTGTTTTCCCTTTAAAGAAGTCGTTCCTCACCATTATTATATTTCAAAGATTGATTTATCAGCATACCTTACTTTTCTTTTTACCAATTGGTCATCCATACTGAAACAGAGGAGCTGGCGTTTGTCCAAAACATTTTGGCGAGTTTTGTCGTGTTAAAGGACTCAGTTGTGTGACGGGTACCGATTTGAGTCTTCTGACTGACGGAGGAAAGCGACTGTGAACATTAAAGGTGTATCTTTTAACTTTTTTTGTCGGCCAATCTAATTCCTGTGTGTGCGTGCGTGCGTGTGTCTGTCCACGCCTGAGCTCACAAATGGCTGATAATAAATATTAGGCTGACTCATCATCATAATATTTTTGGTGCTCAATTATGACTGTGTGCTCAAGGACAACTCATGATTGATTTTGTAAAACAATTTTCACAACTGTTTTATAACATCATTGCTGACTCGTCACTACTTTTAACCGGCCGGTTAGCCATCACTTAGCAAAGGACAAACTGAACCGAGCAATGAAAACAGACCACGTCTTCGTATATCGGTGTGTTTGGCTAACAGAGCTAACAGGGCTAATATAGCTACCAGAGCTAACAGGGCTAATATAGCTAACAGAGCTAACAGGGCTAATACAGCTAAAGGAAGTAAACACACAGCAGGACTATCAGAGGAAGTGTTCGTCAACATGAAGCGATACACAGTGAACTGCATGTTTAGTGCAGACAGCTGCATGGATTATTAAAATGAGAGTGGATCTGTTGCGTTGAGACATGCGAGTGAAAAAGTCTAGACGTGGGGGTGATTGTGGTTTGTATTCATTCAGTCAAACATTACAGCAGTGGTTGTTGCAGGAACACCTGGCGAACATCTGCACTCGACTTTTCTAGTTCTGTGTGGCTGAAAGCACAAGGCTCTGAAGCCTAAACAGCACGCAGACTAACTCCTGCGGGCTTATTATTATTAATCCGTACAAAACTTTGGTGTGTATCAAACGCGTTGACTTGGAGTCCCACAGCGTTGCCACCACATAAAAGAAAAAATACATCAAAACGTTCGGCCTGACCGGGAATCGTGCGGAATGACTTTTCTAAGAGATTCGCCCGACCTTTAACCCTGAAAAAAAAGAAAAACGGTGAGAAATGGTCCCATTCACTTGAATGGGATTTTGTCGCGAAGAGAGCAAAAAAAACACAAACAAACTCTCATCTTTGGAACCAGAGTGACTCGCCATACTTTAACGTAGAAAAAAGATTTATAATTTCAAACGTTAACAAAAGTCTGGAGTTTATTTGGCCGAAAGGGCATTTTGATAGCTAGACCAGTTCTCATGTCAGCCTTGTTCAAGTTCAGGAAGATTTTGGGACATTTTCTGACTTTATAATGGGTGTGTGTTGCGCTGCTCAGAGCGAAAATGCCTGAGAGTGAGAGTAAATCCACCTCTCTGCTCCATAGAGACCCATGTTAACTCTGACTCCAAAAAGATCTCACACAGACAACTGTACCAGATTTCTATTCTGCCATAAAAGCCACTTTCTTTACACTACACACCCATATTTCACATTATCTGTTCATGAAGTCATTCTTCCTCTCAATGTCGGCTATCGAAGCAAGAGGAGCTACGGTTATATGAGATTTGAGATAATTGGACAGGTTTTAACTCCATGTTAAGCGGATAGAACTGTAGTCACTGAAGTAATCACCATGGAAACCTTTCATGTGGGAGCACACAGGTGTTTGTGATGAGCTAATTAGTGCAGTTAGACACACACATACTGACACAGACACAGACACACATACACTGACATACAGACACAGACAGACCCTGACACAGACACAGAGACATACACTGACACAGACATTGAAACACACACACACACACACACACACACACACACACATACACAAATTACTTGGAGATATTCAGTCAAAGGCATTGTAACACCTCCTGTCTGTCTGTCTGTTTGCTCTCTTCCCTAGCACGATGCTAACGAGATGCTAACGAGATGCTAACGAGATGCAAATGCAAGCGCGATGCTAACGATATGCTAGTGCAGTGGTTCTCAACTGGTCTGGCTGTCGGACCCACCATCACCCCTTAATGACAAGCCGCGACCCAAACCCCTCCCCCCATATCTTATGTAGTTGGTGTCATACTTACATATCGCCATGTTTGATTATAAAACTAATTTCGTGGGTCACGGTGTTCTTCTATGCTGTAAAATTAATTAATCGATTCAAAAATCCTTTAAAAATATTTATTTAATACATTTTCAATAAAATATAAGTGTAAGTTCATAAGCTGAATTTTATATTCACTAGGCTATTCAATTTCATTATCCTAAAAACACAGAGTCTCCCCCATATCAGGATGGTTTGACCCAACCTGGCACACGCCCCCTGTCATCACCTGTCAATCACTGCCGCCTTGAAAAACTCAAACAATGAGTGGAAGTAGCAGCAATGCTGCTGAAAACATGGAGGACAAGAGCAAAACATGTCGAAACCAGAGCCGGCAAAAAAGTGTGAATAGACGACACTACGCTGCATAAAAAATCCCCTTCAAAATAAAACCACAGGATAAAAAAAATCCAAAAATAATTTAATCCAATTTCTTTTTGCCCAGGCAAAGGCCCGTGAAAACAGGTAGGTCGCGACCCACCAGTTGAGAATCACTGTGCTAGTGCAATGCTAACGAGATGCTAACGAGATGCTAATGCTAAAGAGATGCTAACGATATGCTAACGATATGCTAGCACAATGCTAGGTTGATGCTTACGTGATTGTAGCGCGATGCTAACGAGATGCTAACGAGATGCTAACGAGATGCTAGTGCAATGCTAACGCGATGCTAACGCGATGCTAGAGCAATGCTAGTGCGATGCTAGTGCGATGCTAAAATGGTAATGTATATATTGCAAAATTTCTCTGACATTTTCTAGTTTAATATGCATCTTCTTTATTAACGTATGCAGTATCACATGTTTTGTTTTTTTATTTTGAAAATATATTTTCCAAATTCTCAAGGATTACATACCAAGCTATTACCGAAGCTGCCTTTTTCAGGAAGTGGACTTCAGGAACAAGTTGGGTCATCTCCAAGCAATTCCGTGAACGTTTGAAGCGTGGGTCACATATGGAGGTCAAAATACTAATTTAGCACTCATACCCATCGCAAAAAGGCCGGCTAACTATTTAAGGCCCCACAATCCAAAACACTACCAGTCTGTGCTACAGCGAGTCGACAGCCTGAAGGTTGCCAGATCATAAGGTCAGAACCCTTTTCAGAATTTCTTTTTTGCCTAAAACACACAAACCTGCATAGACCTTCGTGGTTCAGCCCATGTGGCTCTTTGGTTCCGTGGTTGTTCCCTGACATCGTTAGGGACATAACGCTACCTTCCTCAGGCCAAGCCATGACAGTGAGAGTACAGTACTTGCAGTGGTTTGTACCTGGATGAAGGTTGAACACCGGGCCACGATAGTGGTGCAGCTTGGGAGGCAGGCTGAAGCAGAACGGGGAGATTCACGCCTGGAGGGTTCTTCATCGCTGCTGCTGAATTTGAGCCAATTGTGCTTTTTGTGCACATTAGCCACAAAGAGAGAGAGAGAGAGAGATTGATCCTGTACAATAATGACTTTGACTTAAGACTTAAGCTTGCGCTGTACTTTCCAGGATAGACGGACGGACGGACAGACAGACAGACAGACAGACGGACAGACGGACAGACAGACAGACAGACAGACAGACAGACAGACGGACGACGACGACGAGACGACGGAGACAGACGGACAGACAGACAGACAGACAGACAGACAGACAGACGGACAGACAGACAGACGTTTACGGGCTGCTGCCATCCACAGACAGTCCTCCTGCAGCTTTGGTAAACTAAAAGGTTTTAAGGTATAAAACACCCAGCACAAACACACTTTACCCACAGGCTCCAAGTCACAACAGGCTAAACATAAAACTGAAAAGCCTCTCTCACGCTATGAAATTGAAAATACCAAAAATAGATAGAACAATAGAGAAATAAAAATGTGTTGAGGAGGAGTTTCACTTGAGTTAGTTCCACCTTGGTCATAGACGGGTCTTCCAGGGGTTTTCATTTCATGTCATTGTAGGCTTTTGAACCCCCCCCCCTCCACCCAACCCCCCTCCCCCTCTCCTCTCAGTCAAAAGCTCCGCGGATCTGCGAGCCTCACGTTGGTGACCTATTTTGGATAAAAAATGGCGAAGTTTGCACGCATGCACAGCAGCGCGTCTGTTCCCTGCTGTGAGGCTTTCGTGGGAACTTTTACCATCACTGGAGCTGTTTGTAGACATACCAACAGGAAAGTATCAAAATAAATACCTGACATGGATAAGATCTCATAACCCTTTACTATCAGCCCCTTCACTTTTACAGCGGCCAGATGGGGCCAGTTGAACTCTGTTATTTATGAATGAACTTCAGTCGGAGGAGAGGCATTTTTTTAAAATAATGTCTCCCTGATGCGACGTGCAGTGTAGCTGTATGTAAGTGTGTGTGTGTGTGTGTGTGTGTGCATCATACTGCCAGCTGTCTTGATGTCTGCTTCCTGCATTTTTAGTGAGATGTTCTCTTGACATCATGAAGTAGATCTTGAAAGCGGCTCGTCAGCTCAGGTAACAGCTTGCGCATGTTCTCCTCCTCCGTTTGTGACACTTTCAGCCTGAAGGAGAAGCTGCTGCTTCGGGGTGGTATTTTATTTCATCTGCAAATTCCTCCGTGATTTCTGTCAGATTTCATTGGATGACGGTTTAAAAGAAATGTGTCTTACGAACACTTTTCTTCAACCTGGGTCTCAAAGGTGTCCATTCTGTCTCCTTTTCACTCGCCGCCTACATTCCTTTCGAAAGCTTTCCAAATAAACTTGAATTTTACGAGGGTCATTTCAAACACTTGTCTGAGTCCAACTAGAAATAAAATGAAATTATAACACGCAAATTTATGCCTTCATAGCTCAGATGACAGCAGAGAAGCGAGCAGGAAAGAAATGTCCCTTGCCGGAATCAAACGACGGGCCATCCGGGTCTTTGCGCTCTGCGCCTTAAACAGTAGCTATCAGCACCGGCGCTGGAATGAGGTAAACAATGACACTTTCTGTGTCATTGTTGGTCGGTTGCCCGGGCCTCAGGGACACGGACCCCCCCCCCACCTCCCCTCTTGCGGATATCATATTTATACAGCCACTGTGTTCATAATTAAATTGTCTACTAGAGCACCAAGTTGTTTGCAAGAGTTCTTCTCTCATCTTAAGTTTGCTCTGAACGTACACCAGATTGATGTATTTCATCTCCTAAAATGTTCATCCATCCAAAGATGCTTTTTATATTCATGGCTCCCTTTATAGATCAGCCATGACTAGATATCTCATAAACCAGCTCAGTGTTAGTTTTTGACCAGATTTCATTTTTAGTTGAGAGGGTATGATTTAAATTCAGTTTTAGATTTATTCTCATTATTCGTGTTTTGGTACATTTAGTAAAAAAAAAAAAAAAAGAAAGAAAGTTGAATGAAATCTTAAGTAAAGAGGTAAAAATGAAACACCAAAGTGTGGTTTACATTTTGCACCACCTTGTCTTTTGCGTGTGCCTTCATCATTTCAAGAATTGTTATTATTAGTTCCACTCATCACAGTCTCACAAACTCCACTGTCACACTGTACTACGTCATCCAAAGCTGGATGCCTCCGCACTTCAAAACTCATTCCGGCGCCTCCATCCTTGTCACCGCCAGCTGGCCCACACCCTCCACCCCTCCACCCCTCCTTCCTCCCTTAAATATATGCTTGCTGTACCATCTTAATATCTATCGATCACGAGTGGAGATGACACCTGCCATTCCCTATTTCCCCCGCGTCTCATTCCCCTGCCGCACACGCCCGGGTGTGGAGATGCTGAGCGGCAGGGCCTTCGAGCTGTCTGAAGGTCACGAGTCTGGATATATGGATGGATGTCAGGGCCGGCGCCGCAGACGGTCAGCGAGTTCAGCGCCCATATGTATGTGAATGTGTGCCGGTAAGCGGGAAATAGAGAGGTGATTGGGGAGGAGGGGGGGGGGGCGGGGGCGGGGATAGAGGAGAAAGAGAGTGCGTTTCCATAATGCCACACAGTATATATGTGAGAGAGTACAGTATAGCCCCTCTCTCTCTCTCTCTCTCTCCCTCCCTCTCTCTCTCTCCGCCCGTCCAGGATAGATAGAGGGCATTCATTATCTGCCGGCCCTCCGGGACCTCCCTCCTCTTTAGGATGCATGCAGCAGTTTAAACCAGGCCAATCAGAGCAGTGGGGGAGGAAAGGGTTACGTGCACATTTAACCTGCCGTACAGTCCATCTGTAACCATGGCGATCCGCTCACATGATGGGATGACACAGCGGTGCACGCGTCGGTGGAGCTCTGTACCTCTGGTACATTCAGGGCCTTCTTCATTAACGTAACCCCTGACATCATTATTTCAGGATCTCCTCCGTCACCTCTTCTGAACACGCTGCACTTCTCCCCTTTTACCCCGAGTGTTCCCTCCATCCGTATGTACAGACGGCGAACACAAAAACCAGATCGCATTCCAGCGATTTGGTTTCCTCTACGTTTATAAAGCTCCCCTCCGTAACGGGAGCCTCCGCTGACGGAGCATGAACGGAGGCGTTTATACTCTGTGTGCTGCAATATTCTCCGAAACACTAGAGGGCGAACAAACAAAATTAACTGTGAAATCTCAAAAAGACAACCAGTGTAACTCAGAGATATGAACATGGACTGTAAGTGTAACCGGCAAAACGCCATAAACCAACCTCAGCTATGATGAGGAGGGATTGCAATTAATACAGGGACTACTTTGTCAACTTCATACAAGCCCTGCCCAAGAAAAAGATCAAGTATTAAATGCATTATAAAGAAAGGAATGTTGAATATCCTGTAAACAATTAGATTTGGCTGCAAAATATTTTGAAGTCCACCTTCCGAAGCAATTAAAAGCAAATTGGCCTTCTTGGTATGACGCCTAGATGAGTAAACAATGTTTTCATCAGTGAGCTATTTCACATGATTTCAAATTACAAAACTTCAGACCCACGCGCTGGACAAAAGGAAACAAAACCACCTATACAGCAACTCTGAAGCTGGTGAGTCTTGGCGTCACGGTGACGTTGCCAGGCAACCAGCGGAGACTTTAGGAAGTCATTGTGCCCAGCCGAGCCTATATTTGGGGGACATACAAGAGACAGATCTCAAAGGGAATGGATGAAGCTGCTTTCTGTCTTTTAGTCCCGAGTACAGGTCAGGCCCGAGAAACTTCTGGATCCTACATTTCCCATAATGCAACTAAAAAGTGCCTTTTTTGTGAGACCATCTCTATCTGCTGAATGCAGGAATGTTTCGGACTCCACACCACACAATACGCAAAGTATTGCACCTCAAACCAAGACAATACCCTGATGACATCACTGTGAGATCATCTGGGTTATTTTCTCCAATTTCACAAATCTCTCTGTTTCCAAAACTGTTTCCGTCTAAGTTGGAGTCTCCAAGCCCGAGCTGGAGGAACATCGGGGGTATTTTTTATATAACTTTGGAGCGCTCCTCCAGACAGTAGACGTACAGGCCGAGTAGCACTCCTTGTGACCGGTTAACTGGTGGACTGGCCCTTTAGCTTGACATCGGTCTGTATTTTAACCTGCTTTTAGTATTTTGTTCCTGTAAAATTACACGTACATTCCTTTTTTATAAAATTGTCAAGCGTGGCAGTTTTCATAACTCTGATAAAAACTATAAAAACAACAAGCGATAAACGAGCATCAGATTAAACTACCGTCTCCAACTTGGGAGCTAATAAACACACACACACATACACACACACACACACGCACACACACACACACACGCACACACACACACACACACACACACACACACACACACACACACACACATACACACACACAGAATTCTGTAATAATTTATTTGTTCAACTACATCTCGCTACTGAAGCGTATGGAAGTGTGTGTGTGTGTGTGTGTGTGTGTGTGTGTGTGTGTGTGTGTGTGTGTGTGCGGCGGTAATGGAATGATAATTGGAGCTGGGAATAATTAATCAGTCATTACTGTGTACAATCAGAATAAATGTGTTGTTAACATGCGTTTGACACTGTGAGTGCACAAGAATGCGTACTGTATACAGCGAGTGCATGCACGTACACACACACATACACGCACGCACGCACGCACACACACACACACACACACACACACACACACACACACACTCACTCACTCACAAATGTCGAAAACACTTCCGTGTCGTGAGGAATAAGTGCCAGCAGTGATGCTACGCCACTTTCTGAGGCTAATTGAGGTTAATGAATGTAACTGGTAAGTAAAAACACATTAGCCAGAATAATTAAGACTACCGTTGGTGTGAGCAGCGAGTTTGTTGGAAACGCCGCAGGAAATTACACAACCTATCAAACACGATTCCCCCCCGCTTTGTCAAGACGCTGAAATATGCGTCTCGACTGAGAATTCATACGGTGCCATAAAAGCGAAGCACCTTTCAGAGTTATCTATTTGTTTTAGCACCTGACAGATAATGACGGTTGATCCTGGCAGCGGAATGACAAGATTGTTACGGGACAGGCGGGACAGGGAGATGGACAAGAGACAGAGGCAGAGAGACAGCCAGAAAGTTAGATAAACAGGGGAGACAAAGGTTAGTCGGGGAGTGTGGGGGGGGTCCTGCATACCGATCCCAACCATGGCACACACACACACGCACACACACGCACGCACACGCACGCACACACACACACACACACACACGCATGCACACGCACACGCACACGCACACGCACACGCACACACGTCACACACACGCTTGGCCTAGAGACAGAGAAAGACAGATAGAGGAGGCTGACATTACATCCATTCAGATAAGAGAGTGCTGGGGGAGATAATAAGCTAGCTTGGTGAGATAGACTAGACTCCCCAGATCAACGCCGTCCAGCCCTGAAGAGAGGAGAGGAGAGGGAATACGCTTTTTTTTTTTTGACTCAACAATGAAATTTTTATTTGAGTAACATCTGGTTTACACATGAAAAGGGAATTTGTGGCCGGATTGAAAAGCAAGTTTGCCAAATGTGTTGGACTATAAAAGTGAAAATCTTTTTGGACAATATTTATGAGAGGCATTCTTTCTATTCCAATGTTATTTCCCATGCAGCTCCTCCAGTAAGAGTGAGGACTTAAGCAGGAAGTTACTGGGGAAAGGGCTGTTAGAAAGTGTCCTACTGACATAGACTGGATATAAGACGTAGTCATCGTGGCGTCACCCGTTGGTTCGTGGACTGATTTTTTGAAGCCTCGAGTTCAATGATTTCGCCGTCGCCATCTTGGATTACGGCCGTACTACAGGAGCGTTTGGATTGGATTGTGATGTGAAATAATTTAAATTACTATCAAATGTAAACCAGGCTATTGCTGTGTTCACACAAAGAGTGGCAAAGCAACAGGCTGCAAGGCATTTTCAATGGAAGCCGGTGACATGAAGCTACAAACTGCGTCTTTGGAAAAAAGTATCAAGGTGAGGAGTTGAGGAAAGGGGACAACAAGGCGATGCTTTAGGGCGGGGCTTGCTGTGATTGACAGGTCTCTGCTGCTACCAGAGACATATATGGCTTCTCTACGTCACTCCTCCACATTCCAAATATGGTCACTTCCGTTCATCGGTTGCAAAAAACAACATGCCAACATGTCACGATGACTATGTCCAATACTTATATTTTATATACAGTCTATGATAAAAAGACAAAATGCCCTCTCTTGAGCCAGTGTTTGGTTTGTCCGCTCTGGGCTGCGAACATGGCGAAACATGGCGGTGCGACATGGTGGACTCCTTGAAGGGGACCCACTCCCTGTGTAGAAATAAATGGCCCACTAAGGTGAAGCGATTCATAGTTTCAGGAGATTATACACTAATGAAAACATAGTTATGAATATCATAATCAATTTCCCCCTAAATCCTACACACCGTTCCTTCAATTACACATGTTATTTATAATGATAATCTACTTTGGATACATTTTACATGTCATGAAAAAGAACAATTACTTCCACTGATCAAAATATTTACCGTCTTTAGTGTTAGTGTGCATATTCGTATTTGCGAATGTGTGTGTGTGTGTGTGTGTGTCAGTCTGTGTGGGAGACCTCCCGGCTGCTCCTCCATTGACTTTCACTTTGGTTGATACAGGATGTCAGTTTATCAGTCGATTGAATATCTACCAGCCCTTTTTATTTATGACACGCTGGATGAAGTGTTGCTGCTCGCTTTCTCTTCTTCTCCGAAGAGGCTCGGTGAGAGACAAGCGCTGTGTGCATGTGTGTGTGTAGAGAGAGAGAGGGAGAGAGAGAGAGAGAGAGAGAGAGAGAGAGAGAGAGAGAGAGAGAGAGAGAGACGGAAATCAATATATTTTTTACTGAAAGCCCTTGTGTTGCAGGAACAGAGACAGGAAGGAAGGAGAGAGGACAGAGAAAGGAAGGGAAGGGGTCCGGGGTAAGGAAACAAGTTGGAAAAAGGATGTAAGGAAGGAAGGGAGGAAGCAGAAATTGCTTTTTTTTCTTGTCAGTCCTCTCTCTGCCCTCCTATTCAGAAATACTCTGTTCTGGAGTCTGCAGTGGTTCTGGGCTCGAGCAATGAGCGGCTTACACTGCAAAAAAAATCCTCTACAAACAGGAAACGCTACCAATAAGAGAGAGCTGCACTTTGTTTTTACTCTCAACATTTCAATCTTCTTCTACATGAATTGTGGTTTTTGCTCATTCTACTTTTTTTTAAAGATTGGGGTTGTTAAATTGATGATGTATCACATATCCCCATCCGGATGTGTGTGCCCGTACAGACCAGGCGGCAACCTCCGGTTCTGCAGAGCGAAGCCGATGTGGCCGTAATCCAAGAGGGCCACGGCCACAGCCACAGACCAATGGGTGACGTCACGATGACTACGTCCACTTCAGCCTACGTCCACTTCAGACTACGTCCACTTCAGACTACGTCCACTTCAGACACTCTATGGTACAGACCCTATGACAGACGACGTCATCGGGAATATGCGCAAGCATTTTGGTAGAGGTAGTGGCGAGACGAGTTAGCGAGTGACTTAAAACTGTTCCCAGCATCAAAATGTCTGGTTGTTGCACGTTCGGTTGTGAGAGTCGACATTCCAACAGCGGATTCAAGTTATAGAGAATTCAGAATGCAGCATCAAGACCGTTTCAGAGCAACAGGTGTTTTAGGTTAAAGCGTGACCGTGTTAACTGGTGACTCTCAGCCGAATGCCTCCGTGGTTTTCCTTGTCTTCCTGGTCCGGCGCCTGGCGTACACTCTTTCAAACTTTAGAAACTTCCCTTCAATTTTGATGCCGGTGGACGTGGTATTAAAGGAAAATGGCAAACGCAGGCGAAGGGTGGATAGACTCCGGCATGCTAACTAGTTACGCGGCCCTGTTCGGTTGGCGTCTAACTTCTCAGAGGGACAAGTGGCGTTCAGCCACACGAGATTGAGCAATAACAGGTCTGTGATGCCCTTAGATGTCCAGGGCTGCACGCACGCCACACTGAGTGGATTAGCGTGTGTCTACCCTTTGCCAAGAGGCGTGGGTAACCCGCTGAACCCCACTCATGATAGAGATTGGGGATTGCAATTATTTCCCATGAACGAGGAATTCCCAGTAAGCGCGGGTCATAAGCTCGCGTTGATTAAGTCTCTAACCCTTTGTACACACCGCCCGTTGCTACTACCGATTGGATGGTTTAGTGAGGTCCTCGGATTGGCCCTGCCGGAGTCGGTCACGGCCCTGGTGGAGCGCCGAGAAGACGATCAAACTTGACTATCTAGAGGAAGTAAAAGTCGTAACAAGGTTTCCGTAGGTGAACCTGCGGAAGGATTATTACCGATTTGCCGGCCCGCGGGGGCTGCGCGAAAGCCACTAAAGAAATTCAAAGCTGAGGGTCTATTTCCCCTTCGGGGGGTTCGGGCCCATAGGCGCGCGGAGCGTTCCACGGTCGTATCGTGCGGGACTCTCGGGTCCTCTGTGCGGCTGCGGTTTGCCCGCGTTTAAGAAAAACCCCAGTGCGGTGCGGCTGCCTCGCCCCTGCCGTCCACCGTCCGCCTCCGGGTACCCAACACTCTCCTCCCTCCTCCGGAGGGTGGCGGGGGTTTCAATGTCTCCGCCCCCTAGGGGGCGCCCGCAGGTTTTGTCTTCCTCTGTCAATCCTCTTGTCTTCGAAACAATGGCCTCCTAACAAAAAACAAAAACTTTGACTCTTAGTGGTGGATCACTCGGCTCGTGCGTCGATGAAGAACGCAGCTAGCTGCGAGAACTAATGAATGACTAGTGAATTGCAGGACACATTGATCATCGATACTTCGAACGCACCTTGTAGCCCCGGGTTCCTCCCAGGGCTACGCCTATCTGAGGGTAAGGGTCGCTTTGCCATCAATCGGAGACGCGGTGCGTGGGCCCTTGTGGCTCGCCTTCCTCCCCGTTATCCTCCTCTCTTCCTCCTTCTCCGGCCCTCGGGCCGGGGTGGGGCACCCGTCGGGCCCGCATGTGCGGATGCGGCTGCTGGTGGACTTTCCAGTCTCCATGCTGACCGCGTTACGTGTGCGTGAGCTCCGACGGTACCGCTGTAGCTGGGGGTCCGATGTGTGGTGACACGGGGGATGCTTGTGCGGGCCACGGCCGGGACCCTCCTCCGCCGCGGCGGGGTACCTGATACTCGAGAACGTGAGCCTCTTCGGAGCCACGCCACCGTCCTTCGGGGCGGCACGCCATTCGACTACGACCTCAGATCAGACGAGACAACCCGCTGAATTTAAGCATATTACTCAGCGGAGGAAAAGAAACTAACCAGGATTCCCTCAGTAGCGGTGAGCGAAGAGGGAAGAGCCCAGTGCCGAATCCCCGTCCGACGGGCGGATTGGGGAAATGTGGCGTATGGAAGACCGCTTGCCCGGTGTCGCTCGGGGGCCTGAGTCCTTCTGATCGAGGCTCAGCCCATGGACGGTGTGAGGCCGGTATCGGCCCCCATCACGCCGGGGTCCGGTCTTCTCGGAGTCGGGTTGTTTGTTATTAACTATGATTTTTCGTCTGCATCACGCACTTTCCCAGACACGCTTTTCAGAGCGGCGTTTTTGAAGCGGGTGTTGCAACACTTCTGACTGTGATCGAGCCCTTTGTCATGAAATATCAAGCTTCAAAAACAATATTAAGTATGTTTTTTGAGCTTTTAAAGAGGGCCCCTGGGTCTCCAGAAACCAAAATCCCTTATTACAAGATGTCAAAATCCTGCAAAATCCATTCATATCTAAACCATGTAATCGTGATTAAGGAAGTATGAATAGGAACGAGTTGCGACGAGGTCTGGGTGGACGGGAGGGTCCAAAAACACCAGATTACACCCAGGAGGCCCGATTTGTGTCCCGCGTGAATCTTTATCTGGCACATCATTTTCATACTTAGGGTTACCATGAGAAACTTTTAACTGATTATGAAACAGTCTCAGTAAAATACTGATGCCTCGACATGACCGACATAAGTAATCAGAAGGTCAGTGAGACGATTGGCTATTTCTTAATTAATATTAATCATTATTATTAAGTTATGGTCAAGTCTTGTCATCGGTGCCATCGGGTCCAATTACGGCAAAATCAGACGAATTAATCACGTTCACCAGAACCTCCTTCAGCTCATAGTCCAGCGGGGCCTCCAGCAGAGACCAGTCCACCGTGGACAGACCCAGATCCAGCAGAGACCAGTCCACCGTGGACAGACCCAGATCCAGCAGAGACCAGTCCACCGTGTACAGATCCAGATCCAGCAGAGACCAGTCCACCATGGACAGACCCAGATCCAGCAGAGACCAGTCCACCGTGGACAGACCCAGATCCAGCAGAGACCAGTCCACCGTGGACAGACCCAGATCCGGCTTCGCTGCTGCCTTCAACATGCAGTCGCAGGTCGGCCCCCTCTTGGGAGCCAACACCGACATGCCACGGTGTTGGAGACCAGGTCGTATTACTGGGCCCACTGGAGGGAGGGGAGGAACGGGAGAACCAAAACAAGAGAACTGAGCGGGGCAGACTGTCAGACCCTGCTTCAGTAAAATGGGCGACTGTGGCTCAGTGGTAGAGCAGGGTTGTCCTTCAATCAGAGGATTGGCGGTTCGATCCCCATCTTCACTAGTCCATGTCGATGTGTTCTTGGGGAAGACACGTAACCCTGTAATGCCCCCACAGGCTGCATGGCTAGCTAGTCCTGATGTGCAGGTGGCACCTTGCATGGTAGCCCCTCCCATCAGTGGTCAGAAGACTAGAAAAGATCTATACAAGTACAAGTACAGGTCCATTTAAAATGAGAGGTTTTCTAAAGGAAGTCTGGTGCTCGGTAACACTACCGCTTTTGTCCACAGGGACCGCCAAAATCAACACAAAATGAAAGTTCCTCATTATAACTTTAAGTAGCGCCAGTAGTTATTGTAACCCATACCATAATATTTTCCTAAACCTAACTAAGTAGTTTTGTTGCCTAAACCCTAACTACGTTGTTTCCTGTGAAGACCGAAGACGTGTTGCTGGACGTTCATAAGAGAGCACAAGGGGAAAAAAAGAGGAATGACATGTTGCATACGATATCATACGAACCGACGAGGATACGTTAATAAACGGCTATGGTGTAATGTTTAAAAAGATTACAGAAGAGGGTTAAAAATAAATCCAGCACGGCAGGAGTTATGTGTTTAAGGATGCAGGGTGTTGCTGGAGTGTAACATTCTTTTTTCGATCCCCTTCATTAAAATTCCCACGTCTTGTCCTACGACATAATGCACAGTGCCTGTTGGCTCATGCGAGGATTCCTCCGCTGTTCCTGAGTCAGTAATTTGGCACGGCTTGCTCACATTTAGCTCAGAAGGTTCCGCGCTGGGAGACAATGGCTCCCATAAACACCCACGCACACACATTTGGCCCGAAGCTTCTCCCGGTATATCACACCAAACTACTTTACTGAATTCTCTTCTATTATTGAATGAAAGCATATTACTGTCATTTTTCATTTACCGGCGAACGCAATCCACAGTAAAAAAAAAAAAAAGAAAAGAAAAAAAAGTTCCTTTCTCATTAATTTCCCTTTGCAGAACGTGCTGCCACCCCCCGCCCCCCACCTTGAGGAACGGGGGAAATAAGGCCGATAAACAATTTAGACAGATGCTCCATCAGAGCATGGCCGAGGAAGTCTCGCTCCTTATTCAGATCAGCTTTTTACTTGCAACGCTAAGGTGGATGTGGAGGCATTTGATGATGGGACATTTAACGATTAACATGCTGTTAATCTTCCTGGGCTCTGTCCGCTGGGGGGCCTTCCTACCCAGAAGGCACCAAGATCATCCAACACGGGCCGGACCGGGTGACGTCATGCCCCCAATACGTTTATTCCAGTGTCATCTTTCTGAAGTTTATTTTGTCATAGATGGGATCATTGCGAAATGAAAAAGCTTTTTGTGTGAATAATAATATTAGTTTCATTTAGTTCATTTGAAATGTCACTTCTCTGTATTTGTGTGATCTTCTCTTACAATCAGTGCGCCACGCTCTGATTGGTCAGGAGGTGGTGCTTGCATACAAGTTGATCTGTTCTCGCCAACATCAGCCAACATTAGTTACCACGGCGATCCACCCCTGTAAGAAGTGAAACCTCCGTCGTAGGACTGAGTTAACCCTGAAGTTACCCCACATCCTGCCTCACAGTACCGGGCCCAGTGTGTCCTGTGACATGTTGTCAGGAGACGGCGTTCGTTCATCTTACTTTTAAAATGATTTTTTGACTGACTTGTTCTTTTGCTTCCTGGAGCACGAGCTCCTCAAAGAAGCTCACGGTGGAGGGGAAGATACAGTTTCAGTGATGGTTTACATCTTTTACAACCAACATTTAAAAAAAGTAAAAAAATCACATTTTGTATGGCTTGTACAGCTCCTCAGATAACACATAGATTAATGTATGTCCCTTCCACTCATTGTCATAGGCCCGACCATACAATATTATCACGATATTTTTGCGATATGCTGAGTTTTGCTATATGAAACATTGCGATATATATTGCGATTTATTACCCATTTTGAACTGCTGTTTTCTCTAATAAGATAAAGATTTCTCTCGGTTAATCTCTCTTCAGTCTTTTTCTAATAGGCCTATAGCCAATGGACTAAAATATTTATTATCCTCATAAACCAATTTACTTTTACTTTGTTTAAGTCATCTAACACCCAATTCAAAAGATAAGGAAATCAAATATTGTATCCATATTGATAAAAGAACCTCAACGTTTGTTATTTTAATGATGTATTATAAGTTACTGTCGATCCGTGATCCGTACGGATCCCCCCCCTCCCTCCCCCCACAGTTCGGCACTGAGGATTAATTACACAGTTTAACATTTAACCATCACAGTGTGAAACAAAGTTTTACTGACTGCAATATGCAAATAATGCACTGGTGTGGAGGAGAGTGGGTGAGGGTGGGATGCTAGAGAAAACGGGTGAGGATGTCAGGAGACAGTGATGGAGGATAGAGAGGAGTCAATGAGAGCGAAAGAGAGGCTGAAAGTTGAGAAAAGGAGCCCTCCCTACTTTAAAGAGCCGTGTCAGCCAGCGCTGATGGATGTGGTCAAACATCAATACGGTGTGAATGATGAGTCCTGGCACCACGTCGTTACACCCGCACACACACATACAGGGCTACAGTACATTCACAGTCGTACGCACTCACGCAGCACTTTGCAAAAGTGCCCCCCTCCTTTTTTCGATCCCTCTAACCTCCATTCCAATTTCTATATTAAAACGTCTCCCATTGTTTTATGTGACTTGGCACATTGCTCCTTGCACTCCAATGTCAGCGCGCTGATAAATAAGCGGATGTACAGTAAAGGGCAGCGTTATCACATGCGCGGCCCTCTCGCTCCGAGCCCCGGCCCGCTTTTCCGTAAAAAAAAAAAATCCGCTGTGAAGCTCACCTGCTCGTGGCCCGCGTGCGAGTCATGTGACATGTTGCCTGGTTTGTCCTTCTGCCGCTAGAAAGGATATTTGCAGTATTAACACTAAACGCTAATATTCAGGGTGTTAAAATAGCAGCAAACAACTATTGTCAGTGTGAAGATAGAGTGGAGGGATGTCTATTAGGTCTCTCTCACTCTGGTGTGGAGCTAGCTTACGCCGGCCGCACTGCGCTCATACGGCGCTTACAGCTGATGACGGGATCCTGACCGACGGCGGCGGAGTGGAAGCGCAGCGCCCCCTATCCTCTTTCTTCTCAAGTAAACACTTTTGCCACAAACTTGCATTCTCTCTACTGGCCAGAAGGGGGCGACTCCTCCGGTTGCAAAAAGAAGTCTGATTGTATAAAAGTCTATGAGAAAATGACTCTACTTCTCTCTTGATTTATTCCCTCAGTAAACATTGTAAAGATGAGTTTATGGTTTCAAGTCTTCTTCAATACAGCATGATGTTAATTTAGTAAATTATGCTCAATTTAGAGTCAAATAGACCATAAAGCAGGGTATGCTTTAGGGCGGGCTTACTGTGATTGACAGGTTACGTGTTTTTGTCAACTTTATCCCTTTCACAGTGTGTTTTCACTTCAAGAACTTTATTGGTAACATTTTGGTCGCCTAAATAATGTCTTTCGGTTTTGCTTAGCTCCTCCCTCTCTGGTTGCAAGAAACCAAGATGGTGACGGCCCAAAACTTGGAGCCGTATTGAGAGCTGTTTACTTTTTACAACCAGACAGAAGTGACCCTCTTTGACAGATATACATCTATTCTTTATATTTGTCTTTTTTTTTACCCTTTTTTCTTAAACGTACCTATTCATACTGTCTCTCTTTAATTTCAAATAACCTCTGAATACAGTTAGGAAGCAAATGACTGTATGCTTTGTAAATGACAGACTACATCATAACATTTTAAATCACGTTTTTTGGTTGGTTCGTAATAATTTAATACATTTTCAATTATTCTTTTGGAGAAGGAACATTTGTATGAGTGTTGGTTTTGTTTCCACACTGCAGTTTAATGTATTGCACTATGAGAGAACAATACAGCAAATATAGTTCTGATTCAAGATATGTTTAGTTTTGCAATGCTTTCAGGTGTTTTTACATTATTTATGTGTGACTGACTTATGATTATCATTATGATAATAATGCAAATGAATGTGTTTTCATACACACTCATTTCATTAATCATAATTCATTTTTACTTCATTATTGATTTGCCGATTACCAAACATTGCAAACTAATTTCGTCACTACATCAGTTGCACTCTTTTAATTAAAATGCAGTGATTGAAAAAAGAAAAAATGGTTCTCACATCAGTAGTGTCATGCAGATTTCTATCAAATCATATTCCTAACAATAACTTTAACAAGGAGTGCGTCACCCCTCTCCAGCCACATTGTTCTCCTTCGTGAGTCGTAAGCTATGGTCAATGTATAAAATTTTTTTCATGTCATCAAAAAATGCTCCCACAGTATATTTGAGTAGTTTTACCAGTTCTAAAACCATATTCCTTTTCATATTAGAAAATCAGTTTCCACCATCATCCATGCGAGAGGACGTGTCCTTTGTCTCAGAGGTGTTTTGTGTCTCTGGTTCACGAGGTCCAGGTGTGACGCCTTGATGGATCACTTCTGCCCTTTCTTTCTGTTTCGCGTTCTCCTCTCGCGCTTTCGAAAACATCGAGGAGACGTACAACGCCGCCGCCTTTTAATAATCCCACGGATTTAACGGGTTGTAAACATGCGGAGGTTTAATCAAAACCGCTGTCGCTCTGTTTGTTTACCCGCGAGTTTATTTGTAACGTGCACGTTCTGCTTGATTTCTCCATTCCTGCGGCGGTGCTCCCAGAGTCTTGACAAGCACTGTTTCATCCCAGTGTAATTGCATACGCAACCCCCTTCCCTGCCTATAATTACTCACTTGCTTCATCACGCCCGGGACACGAGAAACAGAAAATGACCACATCTACCATTTCCAGCAGTGTGTGTCATCTTCATCGTGTCCCCCCCTCTCCCCCCCCTCCTCAGCCTCTGAAAATGCCTCGGCTCCCATTCGTTAGCATAGCACACCTCCTTTCTCCGCTCAGCCTCGGCCTCCCATCCATCACTGTGGGACCGAGGCAAATGGAGCTTTCAGCTGAGTGGTGATAAGGAATCGCAGCCACATTAAAACATCTGTCACACCTCCGGAGCCACGCGCAGCGGGCGATACTCGAGGAGTGGAAGGAATTCAGACAGGAGGAGGTGCAGGTCTAGGGCCCGTGTGGACCGTGGGAATGCTTGAATATCTGCTTCAACTCCTCTTTTAACCTTTTAGATTTAATACCCCCCCCCCTCCCCCCCCTAACTTCAGTCTTCCACCGTTATTCAACCCTTCACACTTAAAGTAAAAAGAAAAATGTTGGAACCATTTGTTTTTCTTATATTTATTGAAATTCTCTTTACATCCGAATAGCAATCAATAAATCAAGTGGTTGTTTGGAAGTATTGTTATTGAATGACTGCTGGGTTATTTATCGAAGGCATAGTTTGGTTTTGTGATAATCTATCTGCTCTTTTCAACATGCATTTCCCAATTTGTTGCCGTTTGTTCATAAAAAAGAAGTAGCAGTATTTAAAGCTGGGTTACATAACATGGGAGAAACCAGCTAGAAGCATAGAATGTATATAAGAAGTGGAAGTAGTCATCATGACATCACACGTTGGTTTGTGGACTGCCGCTATGAAGCACCGAGTTCGCCGATTTCACCGTCGCCATCTTGGATTACGACCGTTGCCATGTGTTTTTTTTCACAACCAATGAAGAGAATAAACCATATTTGGAATTTGGAGGAGTGGCGTAGTGACGCCGTATACGTCTCTGGCAGCGGCAGTGACCTGTCAATCACAGTAAGCCCGCCCTAAAGCATCCCCTGCTTTATGGTCTATTTGACTCTAAATGGACCATCATTTACTAAATGAACATCATGCTGTTTTGAAGAAGACTTAAAACTAGAGATTTAGACCATAAACTCATGTTTACAATGTTTACTGAGGGAATAAATCAAGTGAGAAGTCATTTTCTTCTCCTAACTAACTCCAGAAGTCGCTAAATCTAGCGAGAAAGTTGCCAAGTCGGCAACACTGACAGCCAGCCCCTTCAGGCCTCCCTCCAAATCCGCTCCCACAAAATGATCCTTATGAATCATTTTTATACTGACCCGAATGAAATGTTTGGATGGGATTATTACAGTCCTGTGATCAGGACCTCAGATACCAGAAGGTTTTTGTCAGAGCATCTGATTTATTGATTGATGTCAGGATGTAAAGATGATTTAAACAAATATGATTCAAAATGTTTCCAAAACCCATCACCCACCTTGGCTTTGATGTCATACGCACATCGTTTTGGACATTTGTGAAAGTAAAGAGTTTTATAGAGAACTTTTGTGTCTAACACAAGATTGGAATAATGATAATAACCCAATTAGGAACCAAAGCATACCAAACTGGGTCAAAACAAAAATAATTGATTCTGGCTAAAACACGGCAATTATTTTTTGACCCAACCATTTGTAGTTTTTAGTTGTGTCCTTCCTTCCTGTCCACCCACACCGACTACATTCTACATTATATGCCCCCCCCCCCCACCCTCCGCCAGTAAGACCCCACTTCAAAGCAAAGACCACTTCAGAAGTTGATATGAACTTGAGGATGAAGCTTTATTGATCAGACTTATGCATTAGGAGTCACAAACACGCACATACACACACACACACACACGCCTGCTTTTTTAAAAACACACACACACACATAATGTGTAATAACTTTTCTTTTTTTTTTTAAATCTGCAAAGAACAATAATACAAGTCTCCAAAGGACAATGCAATTATAGCGGCACACAACAAAAAAAAAAAAATACAAATTCACCAAGATACAGTACTATCTATAATTACTTACCTGGCATGTTTTATTGACTTCAATGTCTTTTGGGTAATCTTTGTGCTGGAGATAAAGCCACACAGTAACCGGTGCATGCTGTGTATTTAGTGTCTCCGTCTCAGTCCAATTGTTTTTCTGCGAGGGAGCTAAATGCAGCTTCAGTTTTACATTTTCAGCCAATTAGATCCTTCCGCCGCTCCGTCCGGGTCGCTCGCCTGGTGCCCAATGAGTGATCAATGCACAGCTACAGCTGGTTGAAGGGGACCAAATCCATTGAACAGTTGATTTGGTTCCATTTTACCAGCTTTAGCAAAGCATTTGAGGGGCGGGTCCGGTCCGAGAGGGGACAGCGGGGAGCAGGAGGAGGAGGAGGAGGAAGTGAACGGACAAATGTGGGACCTGAAAGAGAGCGAGAAGGAGGAAATGATAAGAAAAGGGGGTTGTCCACGAGTCCACAAGCAGCATCAAATAAGAACTCGTCGCACAACGCACATCGCACACCGCACACAAACATGCAGAGACACAGTACGCACACCAGTGTCGGAGGAGACGTTGCCCTTGAAAGCGAGCGTGCCGCTGCATAGAAGACGCAAAAATATATATATATAAAAAAATGAAGGATTTAAGAAGGAAGAGGAGAGAGGAAGACAAGGAGTGTGTGTGTGTGTGTGTGTGTGTGTGTGTGTGAGGGAGAAGGAGGGATACAGGAACAATGTGGCTGATGAAGAAGAGATGAGAAAATAAACAGGGAGCAGGGCCCTGAGAGATAAGAGAGGAGTGCACATAAGCGATGGCTGCAGACAAACTTGAGAAAACAATGAATTCATCACCCGACTGCCAATACCACTAATGAAGCCAGCGGATAGGACGGCGGGGAGAATTAACTCTCATTGACCTCCACAGCGCCGCGCAGAACATCTCTCTCTCTCACTTCCTCTCCGTCCCTCTTCCACGCTCTCGCTCGTGTCTCCGAGCGTTTTTTTTTTTTTTTCCGGGGGGCCTGTGGTTTCGGGGGCCGTTCGGCCCCGCTGCTCGGCCCCCAGATGATGTACTCAGCAGTCTTCCCGCTGAGCTGCTCGTCCTCGGTGCAACTCGCTCATTTCCTGGTTCAATTAGCCCAGCTAATCATTTAATCGTTAGGAAATAAAGTGTTTTAGCAGAGGCTTGGCCCTGGAATCCAAGCTATTGATATTTTTGCCTGGATTTTTTTTTTTTGACTTCAACTTTAAAAAAAACAAAAAAAAAACTGCATTTTTGCATATCTGATCCAAAACCATACCTTCCCCTTTCGTGGACTCAAATTTGATTTAAAAGCTTAAAGCTACTATACTTTCTATGTTAATAACTAATAAAATGACTACGTGTGATGTAAAAAGACTTGCTTTGAACAACGAGTTTTTGGCGCCGATATCAAAGGTCTGTTTTTCTGACTTTAACAAAAAAAAAAAAAAGAAAAGGTCATCACTGAATTCTGCGGGTCCCACCTGCATTTTGACTTTGTCAACGTTTAGATGCTTTAATGTTTAAAAATAAAAACACATTTTACACCCGTGTTCCCCCTCTGTCTGAAACCCTCCCTATAATGTTCTAACTGTCAACAAATCTCATGAAAATAACCACAAGTATTCCGTGTGTATCAAAGCCTGACACGTCTTCTTCTGCTGCTGCACAAACACTCACTGGAGCACCAGATGCTGATTAATCCGCCGCTGAAAATAGTTCCCTGACAAATGTACCGCATCCTCCAGTTTGAGTAACGTTTGTTTAAAAAAGGTAAATGTTAAATGGGTAAATAGGTAAATATTCAAACCTGTATTAAACAGTCACAGCTCTAATGGGGGTCGCCACTCCAAAGAGGAGTGTGTGTGTGTGTGTGTGTGTGTGTGTGTGTGTGTGTGAGAGAGAGAGAGATTACACTGTCAGCCCTGTATCAAAGCTGTCCACCCTTTCTGGAGATAACAAATACATCAGCCTCACTGCACACAAATCACATTCAAAAAAATAAATGCTTAAATACTGGCAGTGCATGTAGGGAGCTCAGGAGCAAGATGGGCCCATTCACCCCCCCCGCCCCCCTCTCTCTGTTTAATAAACTTGTCACCCAAGATACAGGCAAATTGATGAGGGGGATGCATCCTTGACTGAGAAAAGAATTATAATAAAAAAAAAAGAAGAAAAGAAAGGAGGCTGGAAAAAGAGAGAGGGGGAGAGAACGAAGAAAACGAAGAAAGTGGGAAGTAGCACAAGGAGGAGGAGGAGGAGGAGGAGGAGGAGGAGGAGAGGATGGAGCTGGTGTGGCCTGAATTCTCCACCTGTCCCAGAGCTGCTGTTGTTCTACCTCTGCAACATGCAGCACTGCAGTGTGTGTGTGTGTGTGCGTGTGTGTGTGCGTGTGTGTGTGTGTGTGCTACCAAGCATGTGAGCTGTAGGGATGCTCATGATCTCCAAGGTGTGAATGGTAATGTGGCACTTCCACGGACAATGATCTATGAGTGTCCACGTGGAGATGGACAGCATTCTGAGTCTTGCGCCCCCTCCCCCGTTTGCGTGTGTGTGTGTGTGTGTGTGTGTGTGCGCGTGCGTGTGTGTTCAAGCGCGAATATCAACTTCAGAGGAGAGAGAGCGCGACACAGCAGGATTTCCAGGAGATTAGGGAGAGGATCCCTCCGCTCGCCACGCCGCCTGCACGCGCTTCACTCGTCAATCCGCGGCCCACACGCGCTCATCAAACGGGTACGACACCCTCCTTCAACCCGGCGCACCTCCGCTCAGATCCGACATCAAACAGAACCATTACACCCGTAGCCCTTTTTTTTTATTTTTCTTCTGTATCGTTAACCTCAGCGAGAGCTCTTTCAACATGACACTGAGAGGCAGCTCCGGCAACATCAAACGAAGTAGAGGCGGCGCGCGGCCGTGAGTGGAACGGCGCGCGGCCGTGAGTGGAGCAGCGCGCGGCCGTGAGTGAAGCGGCGCTAGAAGCCCCGCGTGTGGGTCGGGGTTGGCTGCTACTGTGGGTGCCCTCTATCCGGCGTGGCCGGAGATAGGGCCGGCTACTTTGTCTATTCTGGGACCGCGCTGCCCGCTGCATTCCTGCCCTTATATTGGAGACGGCGAGACGGCGAGGGGGTGAGGGGGTGAGGGACAGCTGGAGTCATGGAGGTTAGTGGTAGAGGCAGTCAGGAGTCTTAAGTGGAAGGTCAGCGGGGTGCGAGGCGTCCCCCGGGGGAGGGGGAGGGGGTGGAGCAGCTGCCAGCCCAAAACGCTCCGCGGGACGAGAGACACTTTGAAAACCGGCCCGCAGCCTTGTCACTCTCGCTCACCGTGATATATTTTCATTTCAGATGTATTGCCCGACACTGGGGGGACGGAGGGGGAGGAGGTAACACTCCCATCGCTCACCCTCTCCACTCCACGCTCTGTGTTTTCACACTCTCTCTCCCTCTCTCTCTCTCTCCCTCTCTCTCTCTCTCTCTCCCTCTCTCTCTCTCTCCCTCTCCCCTTATCAGGACAAGTGTCTCTCATTTAGTGGCTGACTTGACTGTCAGGGCCTCTGCTCTACATCTGCCCCCCCCCCCTCCGTCCGATGGCATCACTTCCTGTCACGTCAACGCCACCGAGACCGACTCCCGACCACACAAACCCTCGATGTTATTGCAAAATGAGCCATTAGAATCCACTTAAAACCGCAATAATCTCCTCCAAATGAAGCGGACTCGTCCAAAACCACCGTAATGGAGCCCCCCCTCCTTCCTCGTGTGCGTCTGATGGAGATGTTTGCTGGTTGGTAATTAGCTTAATGCAAAGTGCAGCATAGTAATGAAACAAGTTGACCCATGGTCAGGCTGTAAACTTTATCTCCTGTGGCTGGCCGTATTTATTCTCCTGCTAATTACCCGCCGACTGGAGGAGGGGGGGGGGCGGGACGTGTATATCAAACTTGAGCGCTCGAGACGTTGGGGGTGTCGCTAGTATCTCTGGGAGTTGTAACGAGCATTGCAGAGAGCGGTGTGTAAAATACATACAATTAAAAAGTCCAATCGGGGGGAGGCGAGGCTGTGAGGCCCCTCTCCCCCAGCGAGGCCCTTCGTCGTGCAGGTTAGCGGCGCTTAGTGCTGCGGCAGTCCACTGCAGACACCGGCTGGCTGGGATCCCCCCCCCACCACCCTCCTCCCCCACCCCACCACCCTCCTCCCCCTGCATTCAGACGTGAGCAGCTCCCAGCGGCTGACTCAGCACTATTCCCCCGATTGGGTTGATCATGGAAGGAGACAGGAGCATAACGGGACCCTTTATCTTCCGCTCAGTCCTCGCCCCCCCGCCCCCGCTCCCCAAAAGATAAAAACACGTCCGCCGGTTAGAAAGCGCTTCCTGACCTTGTGCGGCTGCCTGGCTCCGGTGTCACAGGCCTGGCGTTCGCCAGCCGCGGAGCTGAACCTTTTTTTTCTTCTCCGTCTTTATCAGCCGGCCCTGTCAGGGTCGCCGCGGCGATAAGCATCTCCTAAACGCTGCGGCCGCGATGTGGTTCTTATTGTGCAGCAACTTTTTACATTATCAAACAGCCGCGGGAGGGGGGAGGGAGGGGGAGGGAGGGGGGGGTGGGGGGGGGCTGCTTGACCATGTGTTCATACTTCTAAACTCTCTCTCTCCAGGTTGCCGTGCTGCTCGTGGTCCTTAAACGCATCTTTAATGCCCCTGCAGGACGTCGTTAAGCGCGTCCGCGGCGCTCGTACGTTGCGATTATTGCGGCGTTTATCTTCCGCCGCTCTTGATTTTACCTCACAATGATTTAATCCCCAAAGCGGTTTTATTCCTTAACCTTTTAATCTAACGGCAACACCCTTAAGACGATCAATACCTATTTGGATGATATATTTAATTATATCCTCTCCTCCTCCTCCCCCCCCCCTCTCTCTCTCTGAAGGCCAGCACAACGCTCTTATTTAGCCGCTTTAAAGTAGGAACCAGCGCCCGGATCCTCCGTTAATAGAACCTCTCGGGGACTTTGTCTTTTCTCAAGACTCCGCAGAGGTGAAACTCCTCACATTAATGTAAGAAGCATGGCACCGTGAGTGTCCTTAATGAAGCACTTTATTCTGTAATTTCACCAAATACATATCCAGAGACTCTTCAAGCCGGAGCACTGTTCAGCCAACACGTGTAAGGCCAACCAGCTGGGACCTGTCCTCGCCACGGTAACACGCCATCAATAACTGTAATGAGATTGGAAAATAAACCAAAACAAGCAGCAGGGCAGAACTCACCGAGCCCAAACACCGCCGTGCAGCGCTTGGGCTTTCTACGTGTCGCAAAACGCTGAGGTGTGGCTCCCAAACCCGGAACGGAGGCCGGCCGGCCGGCAGCCGCAATTATGCGCTCATAAACTAACATAAGGACGTAATGCACGCGAGCCGGTGACTCCCTGCACTGTGGCTGAACAACAAAGGGAGACGGACGGGAGGAAGCTTCACTCTCTCAAGTGGAAGGCGATCAGGAGAATGAAGGGCGCAAGTTAAATGAAACAGTGCAACGCTTTTTGTTCTGGAGAACTCTTTTCTTTTTCATTTTTTTTTTCTCTCTCTCTCAGACTGAGCGACATTAAAGACGTCATCTCGTCTTGTTGGGGAATGATGTCACGATCCATGTGGCTGCCAAACCGCAGCAGACCTGCCTCCTGCCTTCACCTCTCTCTCTCTCTCTCTCTCGCTCTCTCTCTCTCCAGCTACGCAGGCTGATTCTCACTCTGAGCACGCTCCAACCACCCCCCCCCCCCCCGCCATCCTCCCCCCTCTCCCATCCCTTAACGAACCACTGCCACCACTTAGGTATTTTAGCCGTGCATTTCATTTACAGGCCGCGGCAGGGCCCACAAAGGCTGCGTGATATACGCTCTGTCGGCAAAAAAAAAAAGAAGGAAGAAATCCAATGCAGTTTAAGTCAGAAAGGAGCTCGGGGCATAAAAGATAGCCGCCACGCTATTTTTTTCCGATTGTGAGGGGAGTGGGGGACCCCGCTCAGAGGGTGAAAGGCTTCATCATGACTCTGCTCCGTCCTAACTTGGGGGACAATGGGGATCGGGGGAAAAAAGAAAAGGCTCGGGCTAGTTAGAGCCGTCCAGATTACAATCTGTGGCAGATCACTTGTGTAAAGACGAGATGTGTCGGGGTCCGGGGAGTGTGTCGGGGATGGGGGAGTGTGTCGGGGACGGGGTACTGCCATTATAGTGAGTCAACAAAGCGGCCGGCTCGAAGGCGAACCGGGCTTCAGTGTGGACTCAGACGAGGGACTCGGGCCGAGCCCAAAGTGCTGAGTGGACGATTTCCGTGATTGGAGATGAATATCTCTGTGAGGTTAAACATTTACACATAGCTAAATAAGAAAAGGGGGTGAGGTGACAGAGTGTAATCGTTCACAGTGACACGTTTTCATTATCCACGCCGGGGAGGTTATGATCGTGTTCGATGATCCCGGTGTCTGTCCACGGGGGATAATCTGGACCCACGAGCCTCACACTCGTCGTGCTCGTTCATGACTTCACGCTCAAGCACCTCTCGTGGTATTTGAATCATATCATACCGTCATTGGCTGCTGACTCCTTCGCGGTTCACACAAAGTCATTCAATCAATCCCCACAGCCCGATGCGCCCGACAGGGCTCTGCTCTCCACTCGGCGGTTCCCCTCGCTCATTGTTTTGGTTTCACGGCGTCGCAGCTTTGCTGTCTGGGTGTTGTCCTCACGGCTCTCAGCAGACAGCGGCGTCGTTGGCTGTAGCCAGTGAGCAGCAGCAGCTAAGCGGTTGGTGGAGACCAAAACAGAGCTCTCGAGGAAGAGTGAATGTTGGGCTTACATTCTTCAGGGGGATGCAAACACAACTCAGAGTGAATGCTTATGTTGCTCCGTATCTGCTACATGGGAGTAAGCAACTGTTTGCCATATCCATTTTTTTGAACTGTCACGATATTTCAGAGTTGTGCGTTGTTTTTGAATTAACCCGCAGATGCTCCGGTTAAAATGAGAGCAAACCTTTCTTTTGGATGTCAGTTGTTGATTGCCGTTAAAAAAAAAGGCTTAAAGGTGTCCTGCACACCAGGTAAGGGTTGTCTTTAGCCTTCTGCTCCCGAAGCAGTTGGTCCTACCAGCCGGTTAACAGGAATTAGGAGTCAACAGTCAGTGACGGTATAAAACAGTTAATAAAAATACGTTTTTCAAAAATTGCTAATCACCGAAAACACAAGAGGCCCTTGAGCATACAGTCCTAAATGAGCACAAAATATAATTGTCTGATGGCTCCAGCAGTATGGGAGATTATCTACGGACAGACGGACACACACACACACACACACACACACACGACCGAACACACGCTCCTCCCCAGGCTCATGCGCCCGTCAAACCTTGCAGATTAAGACTTAAAATGATATGATGCATTGTCACAGATGAAACCAACCAACATAATAATATATAAAGCAGTTCAAATTAGCCCCCACATGCCACAACAGTAACATGCTATCGTACTCAGGTGCATTAGAAGATCCAAATATTCTTCCCTTCCCTCTCCCCCCCCCCCTCGTTCTTTCCACCTCCACCTCCTCCCCCTCCTTTAGTGGACCCTGTGGCCGGGGCCAGAACGCCCGGCTGCCCCGTGGCTTTATTGTTCCCATAACAAACCACACGAGTCCAGGAGCCCCTCTGCCGGCCACCGCTATGGCTTGGCCTCCTGGAGCTTAGGGGAGCGCTCTCCGTGTGTCCGGCCCCAGACCGAGGGCTGGAGACACGGAGGGGACTCAGGACCGACCTCACTGCAGAACTCAGGGCCATTGTTTTACTGCAGATAACACGGCCTGCCTTTTATGATCCATCTTCCTCCAGTCGTTCTGTCCTACTGCTTTGTACAGCTTCTTCAAACTGCTGGTAAAGAAATGGAGGACTGGCAAGGAGTCCGTTTTTTCATAAAAGATAAAAAGAATTAGGAATTTACTGAATTTACTAACGGCCCCGGGTCCCTACGACGGCCCCGGGTCAACGGCCCCGGGTCCCTACGATGGCCCCGGGTCCCTACGACGGCCCCGGGTCCCTACGACGGCCCCGGGTCCCTACGACGGCCCCGGGTCCCACGACAGCACCGGGTACCACGACGGCCCCGGGTCCCTATGACGGCCCCGGGTCCCTACGACAGCCCCGGGTCAACGGCCCCGGGTCCCCACGACGGCCCCGGGTCAACGGCCCCGGGTCCCCACGACGGCCCCGGGTCAACGGCCCCGGGTCCCACAATGGCCCCGGGTCCCTACGATGGCCCCGGGTCCCTACGACGGACCCGAGTCGCTACGACGGCCCCGGGTCCCCACGATGGCCCCGGGTCAACGGCCCCGGGTCCCTACAACGGCACCGGGTCCCACGACGGCCCCGGGTCCCTACGACGGACCCGAGTCCCACGACGGCCCCGGGGCCCACGACGGTCCCGGGGCCCACGTGGCCCTCCCACGCCACCCACTCAACCTATAGCTCCTGCAGTGGCCCTCACTGCTGCTGCCGTGTAAAGCCAACTGTTACAGATGGTAATCCGGCTATCATACACTGTAATAGTCTCGGCGCAACAAAATGGAAGCAATTATCTCAAAGCACACAACGATCGGTGGAACAGATCACAACGCATAACTCTTTATGGGTTTGGGGAGATTAACTTTCTCTCTCTCTCTCTGCGTCATTCATGCTCTTTACGATCCCCTCTCTTTAGTTTCTCCTTTTATTTTGTCTATTGATCATTCTTCCTGGCCTTTATTGTAAGCCCTGCAACCCCCCCCTCCACAGCCCCCCCCTCCTCCCCCCCAAACCCCCCCCCTTCCAAAACGACCACATTTTGGAGTCCTAATGACGAGTTCTAATGTGCCACGGTTCCCTTCTTTCTTCCACTCTTCTGTCCTTTACCTCTTCTAACTCCCACCTCTATCCCCTCCCCCCCCCTCCCCCCTCCTCTTCTAAGCAGGTCGGAGGGGATGACGGAGGAATGCTAACTAGCCTTGTCCTGACGCTGCACTCTCCTCTCTTAGATGGCTATGTGCTTGTTGCCCTGCCGTTTGACCGACTGCCTGCCGGGCTCGTTCGCCGCTTTCTCCCCCACGTCTTTGCGGCTGCTCTCCCTCCTCTCCCTCCTCTATCGTCTTGTGTATCAGAGGCTGCGGCTGACAACTCTGCGCTCCTGCATGCTGCTCCCAATTACACTCTTTCTCGGGGCGTACGCCGGAGGGGCGCACGGGGGCCCCCCCCGCGCAGACGGGAGACATGTTCGAACGAGCGGGCCATCGCACCTGATGTAGGACTCGTTCTATTTAGGCTGACTCTAGACCCCGAGAACCTTGAGCAAATGATGCCTGCCTTCTTGAGATTATACAATTTAAAAATGTGTACCAATTCCTTCTTTTATGCTTCAGACAGAGCTGCAACAGCAGTCGATGGATCGGGCAACAGAAAATGAATCAGTGACTACGAGTACATTTTATAGCAACTAGACCACGCAGCTTTTGTGGCCGCTAAACCTGCACAACCCCCCCCCCCCCATCCCTGGCAAAAAAAAAGTGTAATTCTCAAAGAACCCTCAAAGGGTTGAAATGCATCCATAACTGTGCTCCCAGGCCAATATCCTCATGCACTATTTGCCCATATTTACATGAGCTGACGTGAAGGAATTTGGTGCAAAACCCGGGGGCAGTAAATGTTGTAACGTTATGAAACAGTCGAGATTAATGCAATCAGACGCAACAAAAATGAGCAATCTTTATGGTCGGGCGTGTGACATCATTAGTGCAATATCTTTTGTGAACCGGACCTTGAGACGGAGCATATGACTGTTTCAAATGATGCGTAGATCCACGGTGCTAGCAGCGCCAGAGTCATCAGCAATTTTAATCGTTGCTTATTTAGTCATGAACATTTGATTTAATGCGGTTTCCAGTAACCCCGACCCCCCCTCCGCTGCTTCATGAGACATTGTTCCAAAAATGAGGCTGAAACCTCTCTGTCAGATGTCCACTGTTCTCATAATGGAAATAACAACCAGGAATGCATTATACTTTCTGAGTTATGAGATATGTATCACTGAAAGTCCACTTTATGTTTTCCCCGCGATGCCTCCCCGGGCAATTTATATCAGAAACGGTGCGGGAGATGGATGCATGTGCTGAGGGGGGGGGGGGGCTCTGTATGTTCTGCAACACAAATGTATGTTGAACTAATTAAAGAAGCCAGTGTTTGTTCTGCGGCGTAAGTGGCAGCGCTCAGTCGTCATCAGAGGCAACGCCAGGAGGGGAAATGCCTATTTTCTTTTCACCCTCATTTTTTTTGGTCAACCGACAACTACTGTGTCATAGAATTGTGGAACCGTTAGGACCTCATGAACGCAGGCGGAGTGTAATTAGAATATTGGGATTGACTGTGAACCCCGGCAGTAATTACGAGGGTGTCGTAAGGTGGGAACCTGCGTGTGAAGCTGTGTGTAATCTCCAGCGAGCAGCGGGGAGGGGGAACCGGTGCGGCGCGGACGTAGAGGAAGGGGGCCCGCTCCATCACCACCACCAACACCACCACCACCACCACCACGGTGCCCTTGTTCCTTTAATTACTTCCCTCTGCTTCGCAGCTTCACTGCATAACAATTATCCGGCGTGTTCATTTGAAAGGGAGCAGACCCTCCCTCGTCACATCGTACAGTAATGGACAGACCCCGGCGTCAGCAACATGGCTCGACGTACAGGGAACACCGGCGGGGGCCGGTAAATTACACTCGGGCTCATACAACTGTCTTTTACCCCCCCTCCCCCTCCCCCCCTCCCCCTCCCCCCTTCCCCCTCTCCTCTCTGCGCCGTGAACAAGAGGCAAAGTTGCCCGGGGGGCATTGCTCGGTCCAGGTCCGTTTCTTCCTCCACGCATTGCGTCTCGGGAGTGAAACGTGTGATCAGAGGAAACGTTAGCTGCAAAGCGATGTAATAATTAACCGCTTATAATCAATTATTCTCTGCTGGAAATGTTAGATTCCTCACCTTTTAGCCGTATGGTTGTGTGTGTTCTCACTTTCCGTGTCCACGCGAAGGACACACACACACACACACACACACAGGTATACACAGGCGGATGGGAAGGAGTTGGGCCTTCTGCAGTCTATTGGAGTCTAATTCAAGCAGATGTCTGTTTAATTGATCGAAACAAATTACCTCAACATTGATCTCTGTCCCGGGACTGATCGGCTTTTCAGAGGTGCACTGCTCGTGTGTTTGTGTGTGTGTGTGTGTGTGTGTGTGTGTGTATATATATCGAGGGGCAGGGTGAAGCTCCTCGCCTCCGAACCCACTCTCAGAGAATGTATGACTTAATTGCTAAATGATAAATCGTAATTTGGTTTCTCATTATGCTGTGTGTTGTCTTAATCGATTCCCAGTTTCCTTTTGAACCGGTGCGCCGTCGTTCTCACATTAAATCACCGGGCCAATTAACTAATTGACTTTTAAGGCTCGTGATTATGAGTAATTCATTAGGTTTTCCGAAGTCGTTCATTATCAGGGCCTTATCTGTTTTTTTATCCCTCTCTTTTCGTCAGAGTAATTTGTCAGCCGCGGTTTGGTTGACACGTCTACTGTACAGCACATGTCCCGTCTCTAATAAGCCCGGCGCCTTTAAACAAAGCAGTTGAGCATGAGCGGTTTGCCGGCGCAAACTGTGAAATTACACATTTACCTTGGCCTCAGCCCATCGCCGGTGCTACAAATACAAGCTGCTGCAGTGAGTCAGCGCTCTAGCGCGAGTCCATGTCGTGTGAGAACATAGACAAATACTGACTCTTAGGCAGGGGCCCTTGGTGTTTAGATGTAGAGACACAAGGCTCCCTTTAGCCTCTGTATGAGAGACAAACTAGTCAAGTAACTCCAACGTAAACCATCCGTATCAGATGCAGAGCAAAGGACGGTGGACGGGACAAACCAACACGGGGCCGGTGGACGGGACAAACCAACACGGGGCCGGTGGACGGGACAAACCAACACGGGGCCGGTGGACGGGACAAACCAACACGGGGCCGGTGGACGGGACAAACCAACACGGGGCCGGTGGACGGGACAAACCAACACGGGGCCGGTGGACGGGACAAACCAACACGGGCCAAACGTTCCAAACGTTATTACTTTAAGACAAAAAGTTTGGGTTGCTTCAAACCCTAACTCAGTAGTTCTGTTGCCTAAACCTAACCAATGCCTTTTGGTGGCAGCGGTCGTCCTTCAATCAGAGGATCGTCCATGACGATGCGTCCTTGGGCAAGACACTTTTCACCTTGCGTGGTAGCCCCTCCCATCAGCGTATGAATGGGTGTGATTGGGGGAATGATGACATGTAGTGTTCAAGCACTTTGAGTCGTCGGAAGAAAGTCCATTTACCATTTACCGACCGCAACAGTTTCAAAAACCTTCACGTTGTGAAGTCTGACCGCTTCACAGCGTTTACCACACGTTACGAAAAAATGTTACGTTACCTGCCGAAGTGGCAAAATATGACGAGTAGGAATTTGTTCACAACAAATATATATTTATATTTCATCACACCAAAAACACGTGGCGGTCTATGTGTGTGTATGTATGTGTGTGTGTGTGTGTGTGCGTGCGTGTTTTATGAGCCCGACTATTGTTTGAGGAATGACTTTGGGGAGATCAGATGTACTTTCCTCCTGAGATTCCCTCTAGAGACATAAACATAGAGGGATATAATAGGCCGTGTCTGTGTCCTTGTATCAGGCCGAGATGACACATACATTACCACTCCAGCGCATCTGTTTCAACTTCCATTACTCTTTACCCCTATTATATTCCGTGGATATGCTGCTGATGCACACTTACTATAAACATGATTAAAAGAGAAAAAAAACAACTCCTGGCAATAAACTCTGACACTTAATATAAAACTGACTTTGCAATCTCATCCCTCCTTCCTGCACACACCTCCTCCCTCTGTCCTCTATCATGCAAATACAGTACAGGTGTACAGCGCGTGGATACATACAGGACATGGATCATTTTATGCTTCGCACACACACACACACACACACACACACAGTCTTACAACCAGGAAAAAGTTGCTCCAACTGTCCCTTTATCCTGACAGTCGTACATGAGACAGATACGGTGGCGGGAAATGGAGACGGTTTGAGCAAATAGGGCAAAGAAGTTGTTTTCATTAAAGTGAAACTGCAGCTTTAATGATGGAGATGTCCCTGGTAGAGGTACGATACAGGTGATATGAACACTGCTTTAAGGGCAACACGTTGACAGGTCTAATGAGTGGTGAGTGGCCAACTGAGGATTCATTCAGCCCTTCATGCAGCCACGAAGCTCCATCCTGGAAGTCCTGCTCGCTTTACGCATTTTAAAAGCTTGTGATACGCAAAAAGACATCGCACAATGGTTACGGTAGTAAAGTCTTCTACCAGGAACGCGCGTTTGAAACGTAGTCGTTTGCACGTTTGCCGGATGACGTCACACGCCGTTGCGGCAAAAAAGTCGTTTTGAATTCTTTTGAAACTCAGAAGCAAGCGTGCGCGCGGCTTTAAGGACCTGACACAAGGAGAATCGTACATTCATGTGAAGTTTCATCACCTGACCCCCCGACGATCTGAAATGGTTCAGTGAGGCCGAGTGAGTTTATCAGCAGTCGGCAGAGAGCGGCAACTCAAACATCCGTTCACACCTGCGTTGGGTCGGCCGTTCCGCAGGTTTTGCATTAAATTTCCACGTTTCAGATGTTTTCCGCGCGTCAGTGTTCCGCATGGCTGATCTCTATGTAACTGCAGCTAATCCCTCACTGGGCCCGTGGATTACTAGCTTTGCCTTTTGCCCTTGTGTGGACTCCCTGATGTGTGTGGGGGGGGACCAGTCAACCAGCCGGCTGAACCAGTGGGCCAGCCGAGGAGAGCAGGGGGGGGAGGGGCAGCCCAGAGAAGAAGCCGGGCTGTGTGTGTGTGTGTGTGTGTGTGTGGATGGACGGGTGTCTAGTGCTGGTTTACTTCTAGCAGGGGCCCCCCGTCCCCACCCCCAGTCGTCCGGCTTTGGCTGTCTCAGCACGGTGCCGCAGTCAGCATTGTTGCATATTTAATGTCCTGATGAGAGCTTCCACCTGCTGACACAGGCAAAGTGACAGAACAATACCCGCCCAGCCCCCCCAGCCCCCCCAGGCCCTCCAGCCCCTCCAGCCCCCCCTCAACACACACCAGCCCTGAACGCCATCATCAATCCTGCCTCTCTCTCTCTCTCTCTGCCTCTCTCTAGCCTCGCCACAACTCCCACCGCTCCGATTCCCACTTCGGTCCGTGCCGCTCCCCTGTTTTCCTTTTTGTCCCCCCCCCCTCCCCCCTCCCCCCTCCCACTCTCAGCACCGTGCCCTTCCGTCTCTGAATTCTCCCACAGTACGACGACCTTTCCCTCCCGCTCTTACAAATCGCCGCAATAAATCCCTCCAACATAAAACACACACTTGACTCACAAACACATTTTTGTGTTTTGGCGCGGCTTTATGAATATGTCCCCCCCCCCCCGCACGCTGAAGTCGACATTCCTGGACCTGGTTTATCTCAATGGCCTCTTCACGCGCCAGCTAAGATTAGATCTGTCTCTCACACTGATGGTTAATTAGCTCCGAAACACTGTCTGGCTGCATCGCATTGTAATGTCGAACAATTCGCCTTGGCACGAGGCGGTTCTCCTCATTCATGGCGGTTCTCCTCGTTCATGATACCCCCTGTTAACATTTCTTTTTTTCTTCTTAGAGAATAACATTGGCAGGAAGTGTAATCCAACTGCGGATCGCTGTCGGCCCAGCAGCCACCACACCGGCACAACGACCCCCGGGGTGTGCACCTGATCAGGGCCAAATTAGCGCACTGAAACTGGCCCAAATAACACCTAAACAGGAACAGGTAAACCCCAACTGGGTCACATACCGTATTTATATACAAAGTAGGCCAAAATACATAGACTAAAATCTAAAAACCTGACACGGTTGTTGTACCTGCTCCCAGAGCCACACCCGGATTAGTCATTTGTTGCTGCACACACATATATACGTCCCATGCGTACTTTATCAGAGCTGAAGAGTATCCGCACAGGAGTGATGGAAGAGTGGCGCCAATGCTACGGGTTCTGCCGGCTCAGCAGGCCGAGACAGATATCGTGTCGCAGGACGTTGCGGGTTTGAACCAGAACCGTCGTCATGACTCATTTTCTCATTCTTGCGTCCCATTATTCCTGAAACCTTTGTCTCGTTGATCTATCGAGTAAACTCCATGAAACATAACCACTGCTCATGAAAAGTTCAAGTATTGTGAAAGAGCCAGGCGGCAACCTCTGGGTCGGAAAAAAGTGAAGCCAATTAAAAGTAAGGAAGTGTCTTAAACCTGCATTCTCTCTAATGTCCATCAGGGGGCGACTCCTCTGATTGTATAGAAGTCTATGGGAAAACCTTAACCCTTTCACAGTGTGTTTTCACTTCATGAAATAATTGTAACATTTTGGTCGCCTTAAAAATCGTCTTATTCAGCGTTCGGTTGTATTTAGCTCCACCCTCTCCCGTCACTTCCGGTTGCAAAAAAATCCAAGATGGCGACTGGCAGAATGCCAAACTCGAGGCTTCAAAACCAAAGACCACAAACCAATGGTCCACTTCCACTTCTTATGAACAGCCTATGAAAAGAAACAACGGCTGATCAGTGAAAATAAAAATAAAAATCATATTTTCCACTCCCCATTTGTCCGCCAAATTTTGATGGGTCAAAATCACCACGTTCCATCTGAAGCGTTCACAGCTCGAA
>JACSYO010001716.1:900000-1104777 GCA_016806645.1 Ophiodon elongatus
CCAAACACCTTCAAAATGTCATCCTGGACTCCTAAAAATTGCGTCCCCACACAAACAAACTGCACTGTCAATTATGTTTTAAGGGAAACGTATTCTCCCCTGGATTTTGTAAACATACACAGGACTTTCGCCTAGGAGACCGTGGCTTGTTTCCTGTGTGAAAGGTCAACGTTGAATTCATTTGATTTCTCTCTTTAACTAAAGAAACATAACAAACATACTTATTTTAAGCCAAAGTATGATGTTTTAATAAAATCTGACCAAGCAGTTACGGTGCCTAAACATTAGCAAAGTAATTTCATTTTGTTTTTGTTTTGTTTCAATTGACAATTTTGACCACTTGCCTGACAGTGACCGCAATACGGGAGAAAATATTTTTCCCTCGAAGTGTAACTGAGAGTGCAGTTTAGTTGTATGGGAACATAATTTCGCTAAGTGCTAACTATCAAATGTTAGCATCATAATGCGCTAAACTAAGCATGGTAAGCGCTAGGATTTTCATTGTGCGCGTGCGTTAGCATGCTAGCACAAAGCATTTAGCGTATGTAAAACTAAGCCAAACAGAACCTCCAAAGCTCACTAATTAATACGTTCTATCTTTGTTTAATCTGTTCAAAAACTGGCTTGACAAGTTGTGGTTCAATAGAGGAGAATCCCTGCACCATGGCCAAGAAATAGTCCACAGCATAAGCCCCAGTAAAACTAAGAAGTCTTTGGTGTAAAATTGTGTGAAAAGTGCCTAAAAATATACAACAAATGTTTTTCTGACTGCAGTTGCATTGTGGTTTTCACAATTATCAGATCCAAATTGAATCCAAACTGCTTGTTGTCTTATTCACTTCCTTATTTGTGTAACATTACTAATACTGTAGTTTTGTCCAGTTATTGTTAATGTTGTATACAGAATATACATCAATCTCTGAACCCATCGGCTATCAGTCTGATGACTTATTAGCCTCCGGGGGCAAGGGGCTATATTTCTGGGGTTCAGTTGTAGCCAGCGGATACCCGGGGCCAAGACTTACTTTTTTTACATGCGCTGCTCAATGCTTACAGTCCGATTAGCAACTTGAGATGTGAGACATCCAAAATGTTCCAGTTTACAAGCTAATTTCGAACCAATAAAAAGCTATATTATCATCAGACAATAACTGGATCACAGATTGCATTTTGGCCAATGCGTTCTGCCACTTTTGCTCTGCATTCAAACAAAGACTCGTGGAATGTGGTCAATACTAATTATACTCAGACTACGGAAAGAAAACCAGAATGCTTCCAATACCAAAATAATCTTGGCTCTTTGCGTTATTAGAGATTGTATGCATAACTATGGATCAAAATAAATGCTTTATTTTTTCCTCAATAATGTGCAAGGTGGGTTTGTGGTGGTGGGTAGGTGTAGGGCGGCCCTTGAGAACCACTACCATAGACCAACAAACATATTTTATGATATTCTTTCCTTTGATTAAAAATGCATCATGTTTCCAATGCATATGGACGTCCACATTTTTAACCCATGGGACTGAGTGACCTGTGTAACTCCACCTCCTCCAGAGTCTTGCCCTTCAGAGTCGAACAGTTTTTGGTTGGAGCTTCTTTAAGCCCGAGCGCCCCTCAGCGTCGGTGGCCCCCCACCGAATCTCACCCTCTGTATTTTTGGCCCGGCCAAATAAAGAGGTGCAGGCCTCTCTACAGTCAAACAGCTGCCCTGCTCCACACACACACACACACACACACACACACACACACTGACTCCACCACCACGGTGGTGCTGTGTATGTATAGATAGCATGACCCAGAGAGAGAGAAAGAGAGAGAGAGAGGGAGAGAAGGTACAGACAGCATGGCGAGAGGTGTTCACTTTGTGTGTGTGTGTGTGTGTCTGCGAGCTGATGAAGAGTCTCAGGTGAGGCGAATGTATCTGCGTGGAGGAAGAGACACAGCGAGATGGAGAGAGAGAGAGAGAGAGAGAGAGAGAGGACCCGGGAATTGAGAGGACTGGAGGAAGGGAGGAGAGACGGGGGAAAGAAAGGATATTGATTTCCACCTTAAAGAGGCAATCTCCGCTTCTCAGGAGCTCCGGGGACCAAAGCGTGCGTCTGCGCTCTTGTGTGTGT
This sequence comes from Ophiodon elongatus, assembly GCA_016806645.1. Taxonomy (NCBI): domain Eukaryota; kingdom Metazoa; phylum Chordata; class Actinopteri; order Perciformes; family Hexagrammidae; genus Ophiodon; species Ophiodon elongatus. The sequence continues at coordinate 902,118 of JACSYO010001716.1, forward strand.
GTGTGTGTGTGTGTGTGTGTGTGTGTGTGTGTGTATATGTGTGTGTGTGTGTCTCTGTGTCTGTGTGTTGAGTTTATGATCTGTCCTGGGATCAACGCCGAGACTGGAGACACCGGCGTAGACATCAAGCACACACACACACACGCACACACACACACACACACACACACAGACACGCACAGAGTTCTGGAATGTTAATGGTGTTCAAAAGAGTAAAACAGAGAGCAGAGCAAAAGACAAAATAACACCTTCAAGCTCTTCACTTTTCTGCTCCGGCTCCTTCACAGCGTCCCACTACTCCAATTAGTCCTATTACCCTTCGTCTTTTCCTTCTTTAGAGCCTTTTATTTTTTTTTTTATTTTTTTTTTCTTGTTCTTCTCACACCTATACTTCTCATCTGCTTTTTTCTTCTTTGCTCACACCAAAGATTTACATTTCTGTGACTGGTGGGTCAGAGTCTTCATTAAAAAGGCTTAAAGTGCTTTAAAACAAGACAACGGAGGCACATTTTAGTATGAATGAAAGACAAAGAATACGGAGTGAAATTTGGATCGTGACGAATATGTTTTTCATTCACAAAAAAAAAGAGAATATATATAAATTGTGGTTCCCATAGGTCCTTGTGAATGTGAGGGGTAAAAGTCAATTCCTTGAATGTTTTTGAAAATAGAAATAGAAGTTTTTTTGTTTTTACTTAATGTTTGTTAAAATTGTTGCCTTGATCTGCGTCTTTAACTATTCTGTGTTGGGTCCTCGAATTTGAGAGAATTCCTCCTGGAAAATCCCTGAAAAGTCCTCAAATTTTACGTCTCATAAGATGACAAATGTGTATGATAATTTGGGAATAAGTTCATAAATGCATACTTTTCCAATCCATAAACAACTACATGAACACCATACTTGAATGTAAAACATTTAAATACAATATTCCAAATACAACACTCCAATTTTGAGAAGTTACTACCCAACCTAACCCAGTTCAGGAAACAACACGACTCTGTGAGGTTTAGAAGAGATAATGGTTAGGGTTGAAATCACTACGTTGGTTACAAAACTTGCGACGGTGACATTGCTCTAACGTTACGGCCGTCATTTTGAGCGGCGACAAGCTCGCTAGTTCGAAGTCTGAAGTGTCCTCCGTTTGGTGGTCGTGGTGAAAGGACTATGTAAAACAAATACATAGTAGAACGACTAGACAATGAAAGGCATAGGAGTGACGCTTGTCTGCCAGACAACGGTGGTGATATGTCGTCGAGATGTTGTTGTCATAGAAACAGAAAAAAAAGTGTTCAGAGAGGTTTTTTCGATGAAACGACGGACGGTTTTCTGCCAGAAAAAGTGTCTATGTGGCCACAGGCCCTTAGTCGCTCTGCACACGGCACCACCTGACCGTGATGGGATGAGTCTTTTACAGGCTCTTCTTCCCAATGCTGTCAGGTGATTTGTGCGCACTGATTCGACAACCTGTAAATACATGCAAAGACACATCTGTGAACACTATAATGTACTCACAAAACCTCCAGGTTTGAGGATCATATAACGTGCTTCTGTCACCACTATTGGCACCGATTTCTCTCCATAAAGAGAGGCGATAAAGGGCGATATACAAACTGGCAAAATTTATTTTCTTATTTTGTCGGGGCTTTTCCTTTAATCTGCGAGGTGGGGCGCTTTGTCATTGTGAAGTATTTGTCTTCGTGATTGTTTCAGTGTGAAAAGGCTGCGTCGAGTCTTCAACTTCTGAATACACAAACGCCCAGTGAGTGAACTGTTTGCCGACCGCGTGTATTTTAAGCCCTCTGAGGCAAATTTGTAATTTGTGATTTTGGGCTGTACAAAAAATAAATAGAATTTTTAATTCATGCTTGAATGTGTGTGTGTGTGTGTGTGTGTGTGTGTGTATGTGTAAGCATTCCTGCTCCATGCCTACCTCTTACCAGTCCTACCTGCAGTGCTGCATGTGTGCGTATGCGTGTGTGTGTGTGTGTGCTGCACTTTAGAGTCTGTACGCTCATCTGATCCGGCCTGGCGAGCAGACAGAATAATAAGGTTGTGTTGTAGGACAAAAAAACAATAAGTTCCCTTGGAACTCCGTCTCTCTGTGACGGGGCGGTCCCGTCGGAGACAAACTGCAAGCCGCCGAGACTTAACACCAAAATATTTCCACGTTTGTTTTTTTGTTCCTACGGTTTCCCCCTCTACCCCCCACCCCCATGATGCAGTTAAAGTTCCCGGGGGACCATTACTTTAGCTGGCGTGTGAAATGGCCTCGGAGATGAATGCTTTCTCTGCATTACCTGGTGGCAGGGGAGAAGCAATGGATACAGTGTACAGATCCTGCACACACTTTTTTAATCTGAGGGGGAGAGAGAGAGAGAGAGAGAGAGAGCTCTGATCTGAGCCAGCGGCAGGATTGAAAAATGTGAAAAGAGAGAAGAGGGGCCAGAAGGCAGAAGTCGAGGAGGCAACAAAAAAAAAAAAGACAGAAAGAGGGACGGCAGATGTGCGATTATACTTTTAATTAGTACCACCGGAGACGAAAGTTAAACGTATGACTTTGGATAATGCTTGACAGGTTTTTCAATCTAATGAAAAAGACTCTCAATTTGGCTCCAACACTTAATTGTGTTGGACAGCGGCCGTCTGTCCCTGAGCACCTCACGGACAAGGGGACCAGAACGGGGACGAGGGGACGAGGGGCCGCTGCCCACAAACAACAGTCCGGGTCCACGCTGAGGAGCGGGAGCCGGAGGAAGCAGATGCTCTCAGAGGTCAATGGCCAACTCAATTGGTTAAGTAGTGGTTAAAATAGCAAATAGACTCATGGATGTAGCTCATATTGTCCTTAGTAGCCATTGTGTAGCAGCCAATGACCTTGTGTGATTCTGAAGTTCGGACTAAATTAAAATCTTTCGTTTATGGAGGGAGAAAATATGCTCCTGCGGGTGCTGGCCAGAGTGCCTGATTGGTATTCATTGTGCACGGAGAGTGAGATGCACCATCAACAAACCTGCTCTGCTCTGCAAAGTTATACACACACTTTCAGCTTTTTTTGATGACCTTGATGAACTTTACCACACCATCCAATACACAGGCGGCTGAGGCTAGTGTGGTGGTCCATTCTCCAATGGCGAGGCTACAGAAGTTGTGGCATTGACATGAATAAACAAGGCTAAACACGGACGTGCTGCATTTTAAAGTCAATTTCAAGGATCATGTGCTACATCATCATACTACAATTGGTTGTGTTGATTCATAAGCACTCTACACAAACAATAATAATCGCAGTTAAAAAATAGTAAAACAACAAAGAATTATAAATCAGCATTCTGGTGGGACTGGTCAGTCAACTTTAAAATTGTGGGTATTTTCATACTTATAATCTGGTTCATAATCATTGCATTTTAGTTTTGGTCCGGTTCTGCTTTTCACAAAGAAAACAAGAGGAATAAACATAAAGTTATACTATAACTGACGGGTAACTCCCTGCTCATCCTGCATCATCAGGACCAACGAGGAGGAATCCAAAAGTTCCCACGTCAATGCTTCTGATGTGGACATTCATGTTCTTTGGTGTTCTTTGATTACAGTGGGATTGCTGTCAAAATATATAAGTGTAGCTATAATTAGAATATTTCCACCGCATTATCTTGCTGTCAGACAGCCCTTTCTGACAGGAAACTGAACTACGAATAAAACGTATAAGACTCCATTGACAAAAAAAGTATAAATTTCACTTTCAGTTTAGTTCCCAATCTGAAAATATTCAAAGTATAGCATACATTTGAACTTTTATTGACTTTCTAAAGTGCTGCCCAATCTACTGTAGGTAATACACTGACTTCATACAATCACACTTCAAAACATCTAAACTATCTTCTTAAACTTGTGTTAGTGAGTGTACAATGGAAGTCGCAATAGCATCCTGCAACAGAACATCTACCTCGCATTATTAGTTCGGTTACTTAGTCAATGGCACAGTTGTGTCCAAAGCTCTTTTTATAATTCTATACAAATACAGTTGAAAAAATAAACGACTCTAGACGGACTCGGTTTTAATTAAATAGTAGTTAGATATCTAGGTAAGTATGTGAGATGCAAGTCTTGCAGATTGATTGTCCGTCCTCTGTCTTCGAATAGAAAAATGAATCAGTTCTGAGGAAATTGCTTCTAGAGAGTTGGACTGTGTAGTACCACCACTGAGCCATCCAGAGGTTTATGTCTGATATGTTATATGGAATGTCACCCATCTGTTCCCATATCACTTTTATCTTCATGGGTCTCTTTGATGAACCTGCCATAAAAGTTCAGTGAATCTGCCAAAAAGGGCGCAGGCTATGTGAACTGGGAGTGGACAGTGTAGACTGTCGCTGCTGTCAAGTTAAATGGTAATAAGTCTAAAGCGCTATTCACAGGGGACTGGTACAGCAACAGGACCTTCTAGTGGCCAGGAGTCTGTCATTTAGAGCTCTACACAGGATGGGAAACGTACCTGAACCCCATGTGCATACATATTTTGTCCTAAAAAGAGAGCCTATCTGAAAAGGCCTAACAACTGGCAGCCCGATCCTAATTGTAACAAGGATAATTAGACCAGATCCAAAATGTGGTTGACAAAAAAGACCCAACAATATAAGAACACCGAGGAGGACGGAAGGCTCAGCTCTCCGCTGGCTTCACCGTAACCCCAGATTATATAGTCCCTCGCCCTAAGACGCTTATTTCTCTTCAGACCGGAGGCCAATGGATTCCAAAACTGAAGAACTCCCAACACCTCATATGAACACAAACACTGTAGTTGTCCAAGCATCTAATCAGACGTGTCAATTATATAGTGAAACTGTAATGAGAGCAACAATATCCTATGTGATATAGGTACAGTGTAAAGACCATAACGGCATAGCTCAAAAGTTAGTGTTGTTTTTAAAACTGTCTCAGTTATCAACTAACATATAATATGAATAAATATTGCAAAAGAAAGCGCGGCGGTAGCTGAATGGTTGCAGGACATAACTGCAACGTCTACGGTTCAAATGGTCAAAAACAATTACGAAAGGTAAGACCAAAAAATGTCCCCAAACATTTTTCTGCATGCAGTCAAGTAAGGCAAGACCTTTTCATTCCAATTTTTGAATGAGAAAAGCATTTTCAGTATTTCCGGCAATTATGCACATAATCAGGAGTGTCGTCATTTTGTTATTATCACGTTGTGTTGTAACCAGAGACGCGGCACAACAAAAAGTCTAGCTATGATCAAGGACCCATCCATTGGTTTGTGGATTGCTGTTTTGAATCCTCAACTTCAGCATTTTGGCCGTCGCCATCTTGGTTTTTTGCAACCAAACGTGACAGCTAAAAACAACAAAGACATTTTAGGCGACCAAAATGTCTTTACCAAATGAACTTTCATGAAGGGAAAACACACTGTGAGAGGGTGAAAGTTGTAAGACAAAAACACGGACAACTCCCAGACCGGACAACGGCGTGGTAGCAACCTGTCAATCACTAGGTAGCCCCGCCCTAAAGCATACCCTGCTTTATGGTCTACTTGACTCGAAATGGACCATAATTTACTAAATGATCATGTTGTATTGAAGAAGACTTGAAACTAGAGTTTGACAATGATAACAATATAATAATATAACAGGAGTGATTGTGCTACATAATGACTACTTTGGATACTTTCAATAAATTTTACTTAACAATAATTCCCCACCCCAAAGGGAAATCACTTTTGATCATGTTAAGAGAGTATCAAATGCAAAACTAGTAGCTACATTAAACAAAATAAAAAATCAGCCTGTTTCTGTCCTCCTGTGTGCCGTCGACCGGCCGTGTTGTAGTGGCTGCAGGATTTGGCCAATCTCCGTGGCACAGGCAGAGTTATGGGCCGCAGACAGCCCCAGTGTAGTGTGTCAGCTGCGAATCGATGGACACATCTAAATATAAACTTGTCTCATGTAACGCTGACAAAATTGTCATCCCGTTTTATTTTTTTCAATAAAAATCCAGCCGTCCGACGGCAGCGTCTGTGTGTGTGAGAGAGAGAGTGTGTGTGTGTGTGTGTGTGTGTGTGTGTGTGTGTGTGTGTGTCGGTGAGTGAGCGAGAGAGAGAGAGAGAGAGAGACTGTTGGGTCGACGATGAACGTTCACGTTGCCGCTGCACTGCTGGGTTTTGACTAAGCCATCACTCAAAAGGTAGAGATAAAGGGAATCTCCCTCCACACACACACACACACATACACACACACACACACACACATACACGCACGCACGTACGCACGCACGCACGCACACACACACACACACACACGGTTTGAACAGAGTCAGGTGAGGCCCATGGCTTTGGGCCAAACAGATTTTTTTTTGTGTCTACATGGACTTCTTCCTTAGGCTGAGAATAGCATTGATTTGCCCTTTGTTTCACCCAGATATATAACTGTCTCAATGCCAAGGTCATGTGACAGTTCCGTGCCGCCTCTCTTCTTCGGGCCCATCCTCGCTTCCTCTCTCGATGTGCCGTCGCATTAGGGCGGGACGACAACCAATGAGAACAATGTTAAATCAAGGAAAGTTTCAATTATCCCTTATGTCAGCGAACGCGTGCCGGCGTTCACCGCTATGCTAATGCACGCCGGTCGGTGGGCCGGAGGAGGGGGAGGGGCGAGGGGAGGGGCGGGGGGAGGGGGAGAGGGGGGGGGCGGGGCCCTCAGAGGGGACTCGGGGAACAAGCCGGTGACACATTGATGGATCTCGCTCCTGCTTCGCATAATCATTCTCCTGGCCACTCGAGGACAGAGAGCGAGGGAGGAAGAGAGACAGAGGCCGGAGACAAAGACGGACAGAGGAAATAGAAAGACAGAGTGGGGAAACAGAGGAGGGGGAGGTAGGGAATGGAAACGGTGGAGAAGGAGAGAGCGCCAGAATGCCAAGCGGTGCATTATTCTCAGGGAGGGGAAGAAGAGCAGAGAGAGCTGAGCGATGCAAAGCACTCGAACGAAGCGAGAGAGAGAGAGAGGGGGGAGGGTGAAGGAGGAGAGAGAGCATGAAGTCAGAGGGTGAGAGAGAGAGAGAGAGGGGGGACGGTGAAGGAGGAGAGAGAGCATGAAGTCAGAGGGTGAGAGAGAGAGAGAGGGGGGGTACAGTGAAGGAGGAGAGAGAGCATGAAGTCAGAGGGTGAGAGAGAGAGAGGGGGGACGGTGAAGGAGGAGAGAGAGCATGAAGTCAGAGGGTGAGAGAGAGAGAGAGAGAGAGAGGGGGGGACGGTGAAGGAGGAGAGAGAGCATGAAGTCAGAGGGTGAGGGGGACGGTGAAGGAGGGAGAGAGCATGAAGTCAGAGGGTGAGAGAGAGAGAGAGAGAGAGAGAGAGAGGGGGGACGGTGAAGGAGGAGAGAGAGCATGAAGTCAGAGGGTGAGAGAGAGAGAGAGAGAGAGAGAGAGAGAGAGAGGGGGGGCTTGTAAAGGAGGGCCGAGGGAGCTGAGCGTGTCGAGGGCTGGTAGAGATCAGAGCCGCAGCTGTGGCTCGCGATAGCACCGCTTGTGTTAACACGCTACCTCGCTCCCCCCTCGTACATCTGTTCATTCATTCCCCTTTCGCTCGGAGCCGGGCCGCCGCCAGGTGATCATTTTCTCTGTGAATTAGGACTCCCGGCAGAGTACAGTCCATTAGGGCGGATCGCTGCGTATCAGTGTCTCTCACAACCAATTGAGCGTGAGAGCGCGAGCGCACACAAAGTAGCGGCTGTCGCCGAGAGCCGGCGCAGCGTTGTACAAATGTGACACTTGTTTTGTTTTCCCCACGTCGTGTTGCTTCAGGACAATTGCAATAGTTAGCAATTGTACACAGATCTAAAATAGCATATACCAAATGTTTGGGTTTCATGGCCTCAGTTTGTGTATTTGCTCTAATCTTTATGCTCTCTCCAAATGTTGTAATTTCACATCAACCACTTTTAAACAAGTGGACACAAATAGATGGCCTAATAGCAGAGAGCCCGTATTCCCGTCATATCCGGTGTCAGCTGTACCTGTCTGTGCTGTGTCGCACCACCGAGGCATTTTTTATCTGGTCTTCAAGTGGTCGGCTACCGAATACTGAAGCAAGGCTTTAAAGTCCCATTGACATGAAGGTTAGAGCATCTTAAAGGAACAGTGTGTAACATTTAGGGGAAATAATTGGCAGAAATAATATGCATAACTATGTTTTCATTAGCGTATAATGACCTGAAACTAAGAATCGTTATTGTAACGGAGGGTGGTAAGGACCCAGACGCAATACCAGTTATATTTTATTTAGCTTAGAAAAATGCCATTTATTTTTATCATCCACGGAGTCCGCCAGCTTGCTCCGCCATGTTTCTACAGCAGCCCAGAACGGACAGAGACTAACTGGCCATAGCGAGAGCCATTCACTTTTTTTTTTGCATTACCTAAAAGTATAGATGGCTACGGTCGTGTTTTGATATGCTCCGATGTTGCTGGTGATTTTTATTACTACTTTTTAATGTTTTGGTATAATTGAATGTAACGCGTAAGCGAGCATTTCCGCTGCTCTCTCTGTCGGGCGGAGCTCCTCCACGCGACGCGTCAGCGAGCAGCGAGACGGTGGTGGTGACTGAACCAGATGAAGTGAAGTGTACTCGAGTTGATGGCAACTACGATCGTTACTGCAATAAAACATTCACGCGTATGAATTCAATACATCTGTTCAACAAGCATGAACATGTAAAAGAAAGTGAAACCTAATTCAGTCATTCTGTTGTAAGGATTACTCTTGCTTCTCTAGTTATATCTAAATTATAAATAAGTTATAATCCAATTCTGAGTTTATTTGTTTTTACAATTCGATTTATGTTTTTAAACCATCCTTTAGTCATGAAAGATAACAGAGTATTGATAAGAGTAGCTCCTTGCAGTAATACAATCCTTAAGATACCTATCCCTACCTGAAGGCCACCGTAGTTTTCCAACACAGTTGGAAAGGGCGGGGCTGAGCTGAGGGTGATGTTGTTGCTTACTATATGCAACCTCACCACAAGATGCCACTAAATCTCACACACTGTTCATTTAAAACCTGTTATGGTTTTAAATGTTTGATCACTCATCCGGCACTCAGGGGCGTTTAAAAAAATTATCCAATCAAATTAGACTTTATTTCTGTGGGCCACTGCTGCTATTCACCCAAACCTTATCATCCTAGCTAGTCGTGCAGAATTTATATACAGGGAGGTCATTTTGACTAAAGTAAAATTTACAGTACTTTACTCTGTCAACAAAACTAACGTTTTTTTCAGCCAAAGTTCTCCTAAATTCACCAATTCTTTTGACACTGAAAAACATGAGTGGGTCATTAAAGGCTGCTATAATGCATAAGAACATTGGCAAGTATCGATGGAGATACCATCAATATTACTAATAAACTGATCCCTGAAAAATCATAACCCGTTTTAAGTCTGTTTTTACATCCTTTGAGTATTGTTCTTTACGCAAGTGTATCCACTTCCTATTTTAACTGACTTTTTATTGATCAGGGGCTTCACAATGGGAGCATATCTATGTTCCCTTAGCCCTAACCCCACACTCCTATGTCCTATTAGCCATATATTCCCTTAGCCCTACATTCCCTAAGGCCAATGTTCCCTCAGTCCTATGTTCCCTCAACCCTATGTTCCATCAGCCATATGTTCCTACAGCCATATGTTCCCTCAGTTCTATGTTCCCTCAATCTTATGTTCTATCAGCCCTATGTTCCCACAGCCCTATGTTCCCTCAGTCCTATATTCCCTCAGCCCTATGTTCCCTCAGTCCTATGTTCCCTCAATCCTATTTTCTATAAGCCATAAATTCCCACAGCCCTATGTTCCCTCAGTCCTATGTTCCCTCAATCCTATGTTCTATAATCCATGAATTCCCACAGCCCTATGTTCTCTAAACACTTTGTTTCCTCAGCTCTATGCCGGTGCCATGCCATTGTTCTGACGGTCGATTATTCCGAAACCCCATTCGTCCCACAAATGTCCCGAATGGACCGAAAGACCATTTTTCCGAGAGCTCCTTATCCCGAAAACAAACGTCCAATGTTCAAAAGGCCCATTGCTACATAGCTAATGGCTAATTGTTGTGCAGAATGACAATCGACGAACCTTCCTGGTTGCAGTATTTATTTTCCTAATATGGCAAAGGCATGACCCTCCCTCCACTGCCTGTCAGGTGATAATGCAAGTAAACACATGAAAGATCATTTGACCCGATGTTCATGTAAAAATACATCTTAGTGCAGCTTTAAATATCTTAACTTACTGTAAAATGTTCTAGCATTGACAGATGTTCCTCCTCCTTTTTCCCAACATTCATTGATAAAAAGATGAATTTGACTTTCTAGGGATGTAGTGCAATATAGTAGTTTGATAGTTAGGTAATAATTACAATTAATACATTCATTCAAGTGTTTAGCAGTGCAAAATAGTTCACATTCTCACCGGAATTCCAGGTCCTTCAGTGGTAACACAATTCAAGGCAAATTGCAATTGAGCAAATGTCACTTCATTCAAATGTCCTGAAGGTAAGAGAGGGGAGAGGCAGCGCACGGCTAATTACATCCATGTGCCGGTGTGTATTTGTGTGGGGAAGAAGAAAGAGAGACAAAGACCGAGAAAGAGAGATGAATAAAAGTAGAGTGCTAATCCAGTGATGAATCTGTGTGTATTTTGGCGCTGGCAGCCCTGATTTATCACCAACACTTTATTCAAGGTCCTGAAATTAGTAAGTCGCTCCGCAAGATGGAAACCCCCGACTTCAGAGGTGTTGACAAACTGGGTGTCCGCCGAGTGTGTTGAGGTAAACGTGCCTCTCCTTACGTGCATGCATTTAATGTGTTCATCGTGCGTGGGTTGCTCAAGTCATGTAAAGTGTGTCTCGGTGTGTTTTTTTAACGTGTGCGTGAGGCGCTTACCGCCGGGCGTACGAGTGCAGCTAGACTACCAGTCGTGAACAAACCTAATGGAAACACTTTTTACCCACGGGACAAAAGTTTCTTCAAGGTGCACACTTCCACTTCCCCGGAAGATGAACAAAATATTAACAGAATGATAGAGCGAAGCAGACTGAGGCTATTATAGAGGAGAAAGGTGGGAGCGCCGGGGAGGTGGGGGTGGGGGGGTTGCTCCTGAGGACATTATGGGAAAGCGGGCACGCTGATGAAAAGGCTGCAGGGTACCGGCTGGGAGAATTTGTTGAGATATAGGTGCGATACAGCAGGCCTTTGGGCTCAGAGCGGACGCTGCTGGGGCTGAGGCCGTGAGATAATATAAAGTGCCTTTCTACAACCTGAACTCCTCTCCGCTGCCGGGGGCACGGGTGGCGAGGGGTTCATTGGTGGGCAATGCCTGCCCAAATTAGCTTTTGTGCCTCCCCAATACTGTAGATTTATAATTAAAACTACACATTTGCAAAGGAAACTTAAGACCATCTTGCGATCACACCAGCCACCGCGGAACATTGGACCAGGGTCGTTAAATGGGGTGGAACGATGGCCCTTTCCCCCGCTTCCTGCATCCGCCCTCTACTTGGCGCCATTGCTCGAAACACACCCATCTTCATACTCAACTTCCATTTTACATCTCAACTCTGCACCTGTAAAGTTTTGTGACACCAAGTTGGGCGAGGGGCGCAAAGTGGGATACTCGCCAAGAGACGAAACTCTGGTGCTTTCTTGACAGCTAGATGGCGCTGCAGTAGCGCTCAGGCCATTTCGGCCTGAAAACGTCAATCAACCAGTGGTCATGGATGTATAAAAATTTGATGTATATATTTTTTTTCAATCAACTTCTGTGTCTCAGTGGTAAAGCAGGGTCGTCCTTCGCCCAAAGGATCGGTGGTTCGATCCCCGGCTACGCTAGTCCATGTCGATGTGTCCTTGGGCAAGACACTTAACCCTGATTTTCCCCCGCAGGCTGTTCCTGCGGCGTATGAATGTTAGTTAGTCCTGATGGGCAGGTGGCACCTTGCATGGTAGCCCCTCCCATCAGTGTGTGAATGGGTGAATGATGACAAGTAGAAAAGATCTATACAAGTACAGTCCATTTACCATTCCCAGTAAGACACTTAAAATAACCCTCACTTAAATCGTTATGTCCTTAAAGTTGTAAATTGCACCCATTGCCCAATCCGGAGTTATTGTCCTCTTCAGCAAGGTTGGTTAACCGATCAACAAATAAAGTGCACGAGTTGTTTTTGTTCTTGTTGGGTGATCTCAGAGAAAAATCTATTGACTAGCACTTCTCATGCTCAGACTGTGAATATGTATTTTTTATTTATAGCTTTCTAAGTGAGTCTGGAGGTTTGTATTAAGCCATTTTCTTTCTGCTTTCTGGCAATTTTTGCGTGGTAAATCAGAACAAAACTTAAATAACCCTCATTTAAATCCTTATGTCATGAAAGTTGTAAAGTTCACAAATAGCAGAGGAGTTATTCCCCTCGGCATCATGAACGTGCATCAGACTGCACCGCCCTGCACGCTCATCATTTTATGACATATATTTTTCATCTTTAGTCTGTATTTCTCCTAATTTCACCAAAAGTTGACATTAGATGATGCCTCATTTACATATTTAAACATAACATTTCAGAAAATAATTGTCTAAATATAAGTAGTCAGCTGGGGAAGTTTCATCTGAGCCAGACATCTTCACTGCACTCACAGCAAATGTTCCAGTTTCATTCCTCTCTATACTCTGAAGCTTTTTACAGAGGGGTTTGTTCATATATCATTCAGAGCCTGATTTACACAACATTTTATTACAAAAAAATGGCCTTTTGTTTTTTTAATGACTGTTGAAACTATTTTCTGACTCATGGAGTGATACAAAGAGATATCCAACATTGCCTCTATAAAAACCTTTGACTCTAACATGTCAACAACATGAACCAAGACTTTTGAACCTGGCTTCATTCAATGTCCACATTTCTGTATTTAAATAAGCAGAAATTTGATATAATAATGCCACATTTGCATACTGAAACGAAACGTAAATAACTGTCTTCGTGTAAGTAATCGACTGGGGAAGTGTCATGGTGGTATCTATTAGTTCAAGTTTTCACCCCATTCACCCTTCATCTGTGTTCTCACCGTGCCCATATTTAGTCGGATCTGGGCCTCAGTGCTTCCTGCATCCAGCCGATTGCTGCTGGAGATGGATGTGTGGCGGACGGTCGAGGAGCGGCTACTCTCTCTCTCCGCCTGACTGTACGGGAATGGGCGAGAACAGAGGGTGCTGATGAAGGAGATTAATGGACACTGGGAGAGGGAAGTGTGGAGAAGGATGTGGGCAGAGCCGAGGTGTAGTGATGGAGGGTGGGAAGGACGGGCGGTGCAGGTAAGTGAAGGAGCGGATTGTGGGGGGTGGGGTGGGGTGGGGTGGGGGTAAATCCGGATATCAGAGATTGCAGGTTCTGTGTTGAGATGGATTGGCGCTGGCTGGCTATCACGGGCCGAGCGAGAGAGAGAGGGAAGGAGGTGGACGCTTGGAGAGAAGACAAGGAGAGGAAGAGAGAGGAAGAGTTAGAGGAGGGTTAGAGGACGAGGAGAGGAACGGGAGGGAATGAAAGGGAGGGGGGGAGGGAAGGGGAAAAGAAGAGGACGGTTGTAGAGGAAGAGAAAAGTAGAATACGGGGGAGGTTTGAAGAAAAAAAAAAACAGCTCGCCAAGTTTTAGCAGATCCTCCACCGCTCTCTCTCTCTGCCTCTCGTTCGCTATGATTTATGAGCACAGAGCTCCAAAACACTCTCAGACACTGTCTTCCACTGCACTGTTGATGATGTGGGTATTTATACACACACACACACACACTGCAGTTTCCCACTCTCCTGCGCAAGTGTGTGTGTGTGGTGTGTGTGTGTGTGTGTGTGTGTGTGTGTGTGTGTGTGTGTGTGTTTGTTTGTTTGTTTGTTAGTGTACTTGTGCATCATAGATTTCCCTTGACTTAACCCAATTTCTGTGCCCTCAAAATGCTGCCCGGTGACTTTGACAGCATCAGCCCCTTTGCAGAGGGTTCTGCAGTATAGCGGCAACACACACACACACCCACACACACACACACACACACACACACACACACACACACACACACACACACACACACACACGCAGGCAGGATTACTGTGAATGCTCCGTGTTTATCCCCAAGGCCGTAATGGTTGGGGCCCACTTGACAGCTTTAAACACAAAGGGGCCCCGCTGCAGGTCGGAGGAGGAAAACATTCATTAGGAACCTTTTGACCTATTCATGGACTCTGTGTGTCCACGGAGGGGCACAGGGAGTCCTCCTCTCCCGCTCACTCCGTCTTGCGAGCACCACGACCCGCGAGACACGGAGACACGGAGACACGGAGGAGGGAATGGATGGAGGGGAGACAGAGAAACAAAACAAAAACAGTGAAAGTTTTCCATAAATCTTCTTTTATGGTTTCATCACATCATGTAATTCCCGTCCTAAAACAGCACCTCCGTGAATAAAAAAACAGGTAAACAGCAATCACAGACGATGCTCTTAACACGCCGATAATATAATACTTAATTGGTTTTAATTGAGCTTTTACTTATTCACGACCAGCTGTAGTCTCCTTTTTCCTTCCCCTCCACGTACGGGAGGTAAAGCTTTATTAATATGTGCGGTGTCTCTCCCACACACCTCATTCATTATAGATAACCTTACACAGGACTGTTAGAGTGGGAGAGGATATGGTGCCCGGGGAGGGGAGGGAGGGGGGGGTGGGGGGGGGGGCGAGGACTCGGGTGATAACTGAGCAGGTCTGAGTGCAGCTCTTTAAAAGGGAGCGATCAATGTCTCACCGTATGCCCTCAGCTGCTCCACGGACATATTCTTTTAAAAATATTTTCATATTTTTCTTACCCATGGTTCATCCGTGTCCAAGGCACTACTTAGAAGACATCCATTGTGTTCACTGTTTCCACTGTACTTCCTGCTTGCTTAATTCATAGCCAGCTTAACCTGTAAATGGGGCCCTGGGCATTGCTTTACAGCCTTATGGTTTTAATTTAATAATTCAACCATATAACATTAAAAGTACATTATAAAACTTTTAGTTGTGTTTAAACTCTGAGTGAAACAAAAAGTACACTTTCCCAGTCTTCATTTATCTCTTATGTCAAATACACGTGTAAACATTATTTTTTTTATGTCAAATCCATAGACTGTATATGAGAAGTGGACGTAGTCATGGTGACGTCACCCGTTGGTTTGTGGAATGCGGTTTTGAAGCCTCGAGTTCGGCGATTATGCCGTCGCCATCTTGAATTTCGGCAGACGCCATGTTGTTGTTTTTTGCAGCCAATGAACGGAAGTTACCTTCTCTATACGTCTCTGGCAGCGACAGCGACCTGTCAATCACAGTAAGCCCCGCCCTAAAGCATCCCCTGCATTATGGTCTGTTTGACTCTAAATGGACCATAATTTACTAAATGAACATCATGATGTATTGAAGAAGACTTGAAACTAGAGATTGAGACCATAAACTCATGTTTACAATGTTTACTGAGGGAATAAATCAAGAGAGAAGTAGAGTCATTTTCTCATAGACTTCTATACAACCAGAGGAGTCGCCCCCTGGTGGTCAGTGGAGAGAATGCAGGTTTTAAGACACTTCCACGTCGGTGGTTGCCGCCTGGTCAAATCCTCCATTTCTATCATGTATAAATGTTTCAAACGTTTGATGACTCATCCTGCTCTCAGGGGCGTTAACACAAATGTCTCCAGTCAAATGAGCCTTCGGGTGACTAGCTAGCCACGCTGGTCAAATGAAACATCGCTACAGCAGTTTGGAGGTCGTATAGCAAATAGAGCAACTTGGAGATATGGGAAAAGATATTTGTTGGATATTAAGTGGGTACAAACAATGCGGCTGAAGTCTAATTCATTCGAGGACAATTTTGCTGATTTCTAAACCGGCTTTGAGTTATTATTACATACAAATGCATTTAACTCAAGGTTTACTGAGTAAATGTGTGCTTATAACTAATTGTAAAGATTATAACACATATTATAATGCATAATAGATAAGGGCTTGCAAAAAAAGTCCATGTGTGACCATCAATTGAAGTATTAAAACACTTATAAGACATCATAATACATTTTAGAATGTGTTATGATTATTGTTATGAAGCACTGCTTATAACTATAATCACACAGGGCTGTAAGCAGGATTATGACGTATATTATGCTGCAAGCATGTTTATAATGCATTAAAGATATGGGCGTCGTAGAAAGTGCTGCCGTGATGGTGCATTCAGTAAAGTGACAGCGAGCAAAGTGAAGTGGGCCGACCAGGACAAAAGGAAGTGGAGGCTGCGGCGGGTGGAGGAGTTCCACGGAGACATAACTCAGCGTCACGGGCTCGAGGTCTGCAGACCTCTGAGCTCTTTAGAGGGAGAGCCGCGGAACATCTCACACGGTAAAGTAAAGAATCAGCAGCATTTGGCGGCCTGAAGGATCCGGATATATGGAGCAATAAAGGCTGCACGAGTTACAGAGTGCACCTGCACCGTACAGCTCCCCGGAGACGCCAGCTTTCAGGGCCCGGTCTGGGAGACGGCTCTGGGAGAGGGCTCTGGGGAGAGGGTTCTGAGAGAGGGTTCTGGGAGAGGGTTCTGGGAGAGGGTTCTGAGAGAGGGTTCTGAGAGAGGGCTCTGAGAGAGGGTTCTGAGAGAGGGCTCTGAGAGAGGGCTCTGAGAGAGGGTTCTGAGAGAGGGCTGGGAGAGGGCTCTGAGAGAGGGCTCTGGGAGAAGGTTCTGGGAGAGGGTTCTGAGAGAGGGCTGGGAGAGGGCTCTGGGAGAGGGTTCTGGGAGAGGGTTCTGAGAGAGGGCTCTGGGAGAGGGTTCTGGGAGAGGGCTCTGAGAGAGGGCTCTGGGAGAAGGTTCTGGGAGAGGGTTCTGAGAGAGGGTTCTGAGAGAGGGCTGGGAGAGGGCTCTGGGAGAGGGTTCTGAGAGAGGGTTCTGAGAGAGGGCTCTGAGAGAGGGTTCTGAGAGAGGGCTCTGGGAGAAGGTTCTGAGAGAGGGTTCTGAGAGAGGACTCTGGGAGAGGGTTCTGAGGAGGCTCTCAGAGTCTAAGGGTCAGGCAACTGTTTGTCATCTCGCTCGCTGCGTTTAAGCCATTTCAGCCGTGTTTGATCTCTCTCTCTCTCTCTCTCTCTCTCTCTCTCTCTCTCTCGGTCTCTCTCTCTCTCTCTCTCTCTCTCTCTCTCTCTCTCTCTCTCTCTCTCTCTCTCTCTCTCTCTCTCTCTCTCTCTCTCTCTCTCTCAGGAGACCTGATCAAAACCGCTGGAGCACATTTACTGCTCAATATTTTGAGGTCAAAATTTTCATTGCTTTCATTGGTTTCATTCAGAAACCAAAATGACCACTTTGCTCTTTGCGATGGTAAAAGAGGGCTCTATGGTGTTCCATCAAAAGGCACACGAGCCAAAAGACTGTTCGCTACCACGCTATGAAGCCAGTGTCTATGAAGCATTATAAACACACTAATCGGTTTATAGCACTGTATGATCATCGTTTTAAGCACTCATAAAAAGCCATGAAGTTTTACGACAATAATCATAACACATTCTAAAGTATTATATAATTACTTATACGGTCAAGTATCAGGATACGTCATGATTGCTGGTCACCAGCAATAATTCCTAATAATTCCTATCGTTGTAAGGCATTGTGATCAGTTATTATGCATTATAATAACCTTTATAAAGCATTATAATGTGATTATAAATTCCTTAGTTAAAAAATATCATTCAATCTATAACAACCCAATACACAAATTTTCCCTTTTCTCACAGTAACTCATAATCGCAATATAATTAATTATAACATGAATGCATGATAGAAAGATCACAATGTATTAAACTAGGGTAATTATAATACACTTGCAAAATATGGTCCTTGCAAAAAAAAAAAGAAGTCAGTGAGTGACCAGCATGTATGAGGTTTTTTGATATTTGACCTTAAAGTCATTATAAAATGCTTTATGATTTGTTATTATTGTTATAAAGCATTTATGAGTGCTTATAATTATTATTATACAGTGTTATGAGCAGATAATAATGCAGTCTAACTATGTTTATAATGCATTATATATATGGGTGTCATAGAAAGTGTTACCACTAACACTTTATAATGTGGGTTTTCATGTAACTGCAGGCTTTATTAATGCTTACTTAATAGTTTAGCAACGCTTTATAGATCAGCTATAACCCATAAATAAGACGTGTGGATAAATATCTCTTTAACTGGTCTGTATAACAGGTGTAATAAATATGACCCCTGACCTTTTGGAGAAGGGCTACTGAGGATCTGAACCAAATTATTACCAAAGAAAATAGAAAAAAAAGATATTGAATAATAAATGACCATTATTAAAGTCATTAGATATGAGGGGGCCTTATACAAAGTGGTACTCCCAAATATCTTTGTCACATTACTGCTGTGCCTCAGAGGCGCTTTGAGTGAATTTCTATTTTTCCTGACATTCCGCTCCATTGCATTATTGAAGCAGCCAATACACTTAGCCCACTGTGTTTCTGCTGGAAATATATCTAGTGTGTTGTGTGAAAGGAGTGATTGGCAATGTGTATTTTACACCACCGTTTAAAAGAATTTCAAGAACCACCAAATTTCTTTGGGAAGTTTAGTTTCCGCTGACAAGAAGAGCTCGTGGTCGTAGCTCTGAAATATGTGCACTGGTTTCTTCAGCAGTATTTTATGTTCAGCAGAGGACAACCTCCACTGTCTCTTTGCCCAGCATTGTTCTCTGAGCATGCACAAGGCCCCTGTTGCAGCATCAAGCAGACATTCACTTTAATTAACTAAACCATGACTCCGCTCATTGAGGGCCCTATTTAAAAGGATCCATAGTGCATGGTTTTAAAGTGCATTTAGGGCGTGTCATACTCCACTTTTGCTAGTTACATGGTGCAGCCATCCCTTCCCATTCCTTTTAAAAGCCAAGTGCATCTGCACATTGCTATTTAAAAGGTGGAGTAGAGAAGCAAGCGGTTTTCTGCAGGGAAAATGTAGCTTTTGAAAGGCTAAACACAGACAATAATTGGATTGAGGCAGATTTTTTTGTTTTTTGATTCCTCTGGTGGCAAAATTAAGTCTGGTTGTATAGAAGTCTAAGAGAAAATGACTCTACTTCTCTCTTGATTTATTACCTCAGTAAACATTGTAAACATGAGTTTATGTCTCAATCTGTAGTTTCAAGTCTTCTTCAGTACAGCATGATTTTCTTTTAGTACATTATGGTCCATTTAGAGTCAAATAGACCATAATGCATGCTTTAGGGCGGGGCTACCTTATGAGTGACACCGTTGTCCGGTCTGGGAGTTGTCTGTGTTTTTGCTCTTTGAACTTTAACCCTTTCACAGTGTGTTTTCAGCTCATGGAAGCTCATTTTAACAGTTTGGTCGCCTCGACATGTCTTATTCAGCTTTCTCTTATACTTAGCTCCACCCTCTTGTGTCACTTCTGGTTCCAAAAAAACAAGATGGTGACGGCCAACATGCCGAACTCAATGCTTGAAAACTGTAGTCGACAAACCAATGGGCGACCTCACGGTGACTACGTCCACTTCTATGGACCGCACCTAAGTTTAACACCAACTGCCCCGTCTCACACCTACACCGTCACTGTTCTGGCCTCCCACTTTGAACCTCCAGACTGACACATTTGACATTGTTCGCCTTTTTTGAAGTCGTAAAAAGCTTTTGATGACCTGCAGACAGTCTTGCCAGGTGATCATGTTGGAAATACAATACAGCGTCATCCAGTCTCCCCCTCTCACTGTCCTTTTTTCTCTCTCTCTCCCTCTCTCTTCCCCCCTCTGCGTCTTCGGAGCCGGTGCTGAAATGTGATGCTGTCAGCCGCTGTAAGCAGAGCTCCGTCACCGAGGCTCCTAACAGCCGTACGGTGGCTATTTTAGCGCGGACTCCCGACTGGTTGTGGCTGTCACGTCTGATGGCGAGGGAGGCGCTGATCGCTCCTCCGGTCCCACTGCACACTCACCACACTGCTGGTTTGCAGCTTCAAACAGACACACACACACACACACACACACTGAATGTGCCTCTTGTGCTGCGTGACCTCTGCTTTGTATGAGCACATGTACACTAACATGCATGAACGCACGCCCATATATGGTAGATGCGCCATCATCCACATACACACAAGTGGTGTGCACAAATGCACAGGAATGCAAACACACACTAACAAGTGCACACGAAGCACACTGACGCTCGCTCACACACACACACACACACACACACACACACACACACACACACACACACACGTGGTGCGGCGCAGCACCGCAGTAAGGTCGCCATGCTGCCATTACTTACAACGCTGAGCACTCACTTCTCTGCCTCTCCCTCTCTGTCTCCCCCCCACACACACACTTGGTTCTCCTCCCCCTCCTCCCTCCTTTCTCTGAGCATCTTATTTCCTTTTTATCTGACTGACTTTCTCTTCTCTCTCACCTTCCCATTTTTCATTCATTCCCTTGTTCATTTAGCTCAGTGATTTATTCTTCATGACTTCTAGTTCTCTCCCACTCTCTCTCCCTTCTTGTTCTCATTATGAGCTCTCTCTCTCTCTCTCGCTCTCTCTCTCTCTCTCCCTCCCCCCTGCTCTCGTTCCCCTCACGCTCACCTGACTCGCCTTCCCTTACTCAGCCGCTCACATTCACACAAGAGTGGCTCTTTTGTGGCGAGAGGATCGTATAACCCTTACACGCTATTTGAAGTGTTACAGCCCTCTCCCGCTCGCCCTCCCCCGTCGGGTCGAGTCCAGCCTTTTCTGGCCCACAGCGAGCGACCGGGCCTCGGCGCTATACAGCGGCTATCCCCGGCTACTCGTGTCTATACCCCCGAGGCTTCGGCGGATCAGAGGAGAGATAGACCTGCAGCCCTCCTCAAACAGCTTCTGCTGTTGAATACTAAAACCGCTGACAGCACCGACTCTCACACGTAGAGCCGCGGACACACGCTCAGCTCCGTGCCAGCATTTACTAGAACAGGTTTCTGTGTTAAACTGTGGAAGTTAAATGAAGGTCTCCGCGTGGTGCTGGTCCTTTGTTTTGTTGTTGTTTGCGTCTGTTACACACTTTTGTAAAATTCTGCCTTGAAAACCAGGTTAACCTGAGACTTAACTCAGTTAAAAAAGCAGAACTGGGACGAGATCAGGTCGAAGTGGAGTTTATTCAAACTAGTCAGCGTGGAGGCTTCAGTCGGCTGGGCGGCGAACTGACCGTAAACAACGTAACTTCAGTACATAAAATCTGTCACAGACATCACTGATGTCGCTTCACATGAACTCGTTAACACATTGGGACCCGGACAGCGGCTTCCTCGTTAGTGTGCTTTGACCCGTCGGCCTCCCCCTCCCATCAACCATGAGCTCACGTTTTAAACTTTTTAAAGTGCGTAGCATATTCACGCGCGTGCGTTCACATTGGAGTCAGAACAGACCACACGTGTGAAAATGCTGTTGTTATTGCACGCTAAGGGACTTACACGTTGTCGTGTCATTCATACGCCATGTGGTGAGACCTGGCTGGGCGTCTTGGTCAGTGGGTTCTACGTTTACATGCACACACACACACACACACACACACACACACACACACTGTCCTCTCAAGGTAAACTAAGGCGTTCACAGGAACTCGGTTAGGCTCCGGAAAAGAATCGTGGTTTGGATAAAAACAAGGATGTTTGTTACGTAGTGCAGTAGACTACGTTACGTACATGTCGCAAGGTCAGTACGTTACTTGACCTACTAAACGGTACGTTGTAAAACGGGATGGTCATTTTTTGTTTCACACGGGACATGAACAGCAGTCTCCTAAGTGAAAGTCTTTCTTAACTCATCAATCACACGACCTCCTCTGCTGACTTCATCGCTCTTTAGACTCCGTCACCTGACTTCCTCCTTTACTCTCGCCATAACTACGGCCCCCGACCAAGCTGCCAAACAAAGCTCCTCAGCTGACCAGCTGCTGTCGTGACCTTTTGAAGCTCTTCAAACTCAACAGGGCGATGGAAGGGAAGCGCTATCGGTGTGTGTTCACTTCGTCTGCACCGTTGTTTGACAAAGAATGCAAACTGTGCCTATAGGTGTGTGTGTGTGTGTGTGAGTGTGTGTGTGTGTGTGTGTGTGTGTGTGGTGTGTGTGTGTGGGGGTAGGGGGTATGGGGAGGGGGGGGGTTTCACGCCCACAAACTCACACACCTACCACACACACACACACACACACACACACACACACTCTCCAATAGTGCCACTCAGCCATCTGTGTTACACCCCTGTCCATGACCTAGTCCCTGCACATGATTAATTCCGCTTTATTCCACTTTATGCATTAAAGTCCATTTCATAAAGGTCAGCAAAGGGGTGGCACAGGCAGGAATAGAGCACACACCCCCCCCGGCCCCCCACCCTCCACACCGCCCCTCCTCCGAGGATCGTTTTGTGGACTCAAGGCCAGTTTCCTCTCAGTGAGCTCACATTCAATTCACTCAACATTCTTTTTTAGCCCCCTCCCTTTTCTGTTCATGAGAAAAATTATGCAGAGCAGTGCTACCCATTCAATTACTGTTAAGCCCTACTTGCCCAGCATAGAGAAAAAAGGGATTCTAATTCATTAGGTGGGATTAAATGACGGTTTAAAAAGGCATCTTGGTGTCTGGTGAGAGCGGTGACTCTACTAAGGAGTGGTAGGTAGCGAAGCGATGAGGGGTGTAATTCGAGTCCTCCGCATTTTCCGCCCTCGGATGTCTTCCTCTCACATTTCACGCCTGTTGGGCTGCCTCAGATGGACTTTTTATATGTCTGTTAAAAATGAAGGCGTCATCAGGCCCGACTCCTTAACAGATGGATGTCAGCGAAGGAACCAGATTGTGAATACTGTAGATATCACTGACAACCCTGGGAAAACCCTGTATCATCAAGAGGCAACTACTCGTTTATAGTTATGGTTTTGTTCTAAATGCATTTGAAGACACTTCATCCCCACGTTGAGGCTTCTCTAATCGAATCTTGATATTAACAATGGATCAAATGACTAAGTAACGGAAAGGAGTTGCTCGTAGTGAATTACCACCTGACTGCAGTTCATCTCAGCTCTATAGGGCGTTTCATTGTCTCGCAGCTCGTTTTTTTTCAGCCTCCACAGCCAGCGACCTCACAAAACACAAACAAAACAACTGATTAAATTAAATTGAATTAATTTTGTATCGCCCAAAATCACACATTTGCCTCAGAGGGCTGATAAAGTGGTGACATTTTTGGACAGTGAACTGCAAACAATCGCAAGGTGGTGAGTTTAGTTTTTAGTTAAAACCCAATTTGCGCTGCTTAGATATGGATATTTCCCTCAGGATTTGGTGAAGAGCAATAAACAAATCTAAAAGGATAGTGAAGGACAAAACTTTTTTTTAAAAATGTTGATTAAAAAAGAATGTTAATGTCTGCTCAATGTTTAGAAAAGCCACGTTTAGCCAGAACCGAGCCCTAGGAAGAGCGCCAGGCTTTTTACATGGTGACCAAACAGTAGAATAACAATTTCCAAGTCTGTCATGTGATGCCAATGGGCCTAAAAATACTTTTCCCCATAGACTTAAATTGGGAAAGACACATCTGTAACTAAGGACGTCTTTTTTTTATTTGTTGTTAAATCAACTTCCCAATATAAACACATGAATAGCCCTTGTTTAAATCATTTGGTCCTAAAAGTTGTAAAATGCGCTAATAACTGATTCCAGAATTATCTTCTGTCCTCTGTTCATGTGAATAATAACGAGGCTGGACGGAGGGCTGGGAGGCGGGGTTAAAGGAAACGCTAGGGCACTTGCTCTCTGGGCCCATTGATGCCGAAGATCGCCACAAGATTCGGGTATTTCCCGGCTAAAGTCAAACTTTTTTTGTTCGATGTTCGAACTGAGCAACTTTCAGGACTGGAATGGAATGAACGGGCGCCCCCTCCAACGCTGGATCCAGTTCTCTTCATACCTCCATGTCTAGAACATTCAGACAGAAAAATCCCTCCATTCATCCAGCGGGAATGCTGTGGCAAAACAATGCAGAAAGATAAAGCTTTTGCGGCAATGCAACGAGACAGTGGCCAATCATCTACTACCAACAACTTCCTGGTGGATTACTTCGTAACGTGACAGCTGTATTTCAACGGTTTACCTTACAATAGTCGTGATGGAAGATGAAATAGTTACTGTGATTATTTTCCAGGTAAGCTTTGAAATGGATGTATTACTCAAACTGGACCTGGATCATATTGCATTGTCTGGCCAGTGCTTGCAGCAACAGGCCCTGAGCACTTAATGCCAGTTGGAAGAATAAAGGGGCATCTCTGAATCAAGCAAAAAAAAAAACACTTAAGAAGACTGCCTACGCTTGATTGATATCGATATGGCGTTATGTTTCACTCAGGTGGTCTTGTCCTCAGATCCTCAGATTCTATTTTCAGTCACGGCAAAGTGCGTAAATCATAGATAAAGAATACGGTGCGGCACTCTAATTTAAGTTTTTATTGCAGTGTAGATGATTCGGGCAAGATGCCATCTTTCAGCGTGCTTTTCAGGCAATAATAGTGTCAAACCTCAATTAATATTCATAAATCGACAATACAACCATTCACGCAGCTGTGTCAAGAATACCATCCCTCATGCACTGATTCACTCCCACTCCCCGAGATGGTGGCTCGAAGAAGAGCTAGAGGCTCTGCACAAACTGCTTTCTGGGTAATAATTTCTTTTTAGGGGCAGAGAAGAAGAAAAACAACCCCCACATAGATTCATAATCATTTTATGACCCGCTCAAATGGGGGGTGGGGAAGTTGGTCCTCCAGCTTTGAAATATTTGGGAAACTTGCTAAGAAATTCACTTGATGTTGTCTACAGCGTATTCAAGCTGGCGGTAGAGAAAGGGGCAAGGGTAGAGGGAGAGAGGCGAGTGATGAGAATTTCACTTTTGCATGTACGGACAAATATACATTTTGACCTGATGAAAAGTCAGGGCTCAGCAAAGGGATTGCAAATCATCCTCAGGGGAACACGAATACCTTTACAAAATGCCATTGCAACGCATCCAATAGTTAATTCAAAGTGTTAAGATATTTCAGTCAAAACCACAAATGTCAACCTCATGGTGGCGCTAAAGTCAGGCAGTTACCAAAATCCTCTCCAATATAAGAAGAAGACACACAGACTTGTTTAGCCTGTTTTGGGTTGTTGTTTTGTCTCTGTGGTCATTTTGAGTCGCTTTTTTGTCTGTGTATTTATAGTTCTTTTGTGTTCCTTTGTGGACATTTTGTGTCTTTGTAGTTGTTTCATGTATCTTTGTGTTTTTTTTGCCCCTTTTCATACTCACTGTTAGTCTCTTTGTAGTCGCTTTGTGTCTCATTTGGTTTATTTGCCATTTTTCAAAGTCGTTGTGAGTCTATTTGTAGTTTTTTTGTGGATATTTTTGGTCTCTGGGCCTCTGTGCCTGTGCCCATGCCCGTTCAGTAATCCATTCACAACTACTTTGTAGCGAGACACGTGGCACAGATCAGGAAAGCCTTGCCGATAGCAAAGAATCGGTATCGCCGGCCACTGTGGCTATGTGCCTGGAGATGATTGGGAGGCTGCTGTGAAAAAACGGTTGGCAGTCCCCAACAAACAAACAAATGAACAAACACCGTGAGTCTGCAAATTTCAGGTACAGCGTGGGACTTACAGACCCAGGTTGTGGAAAGAATAAAAAGTAGCCCATTTTTTCTTCACAACAGGATGATTCCACGGACGTCAGCAATGCAACATTATTGCTTTAATGTTGCATCTTGCACACCCATCCAACTTTAACAAACCGGTTGGTTTGTATGTTACTTATTCAATTTGAGGGCTCCCGTCTGTATAACAGGGAGTAGCTTTGTAGCTCATTAATACAATTACAATAAATGAACCGATTAGATTATAAGAATACAATAGAGTAACCAAAATTATTTGGGATACGTGTTTGAGTTGGTGGGCCTTAAAGTAGAAAATGTTGAGAAGCCGCAGAGAGTGTAAGATGTATCTACTGACACGAATCCTAATTTCCATCATTTATTCAACGTTTTCTTTTACTATTTTTTTTTACAAACATACAGATTCTTAAAATGTTGGTTTAACTATGTTGCCTACCTATACCTGACATAAACCAGACTATGTCTTTAGGCTCCCCAGCTCCTAGCTGAAAGTACTTTATTACTGGGGCTTAGGAACGCTTTTAAATTAAATAGCTGATAACTTCCGCCAAAGTAATTAAATAAACTAACTCGATCTTTCTGCAATGTGCATTTGGGTTGCCACTGCATCATAACATTTGCTTTGATTCTTTTTCTCTGTGCATTTATGCATCCCTCTGAAAACAACTTTGGATCGGTTGCCCTCAACTTGTTTGGGCTCATACACGAGGCGTCCAGGTCACAGATGGACTGGATCAATCAAAAAGGCAATTTTACTGTAACTGTACATAGCAATATCCTAAATGTCCCATTGGAGACAATCTAGTTCTTAGTTCAAAATCACAACTGCAAGAACATTTTTCACAACTCTATGGACTTATTGACAAAAGCCTGCAGTATCAAGGGATGGGCGTAATGAGGAGAGGACTTCTGCAAGATCCCGGAGTGCACCGGGAGTCTTCCTGTCACATGCTACACTGCTCTCTGACATCTGAAAGCGGTTTGTCAACTATAATCACAGAGCTGTCCAGAATTACAGCTGTAAAAGGCTGTCTTTTTTAATGGTGGAGTGTGTATGTGAGATTGTACATTTGTGCCTGGGAGCAAAAGCACCACCGTCAGCAGGGGGATAGTTCTACAAGTTTTCTGGTTTCTTGCTTTGTTATGGCTCATAATTCTAATACAGCTTGACATTGGGTTTTTTGGTACAAGGTGGGGCACAGTTTTTTTTATCTCTATTTTGCCCTAACCAAGCATGTCCACCTTCAACTACAATCGGCAGTGCTGGGCAGCCGATGAGGGATAATTTCCTGGTCACGCCACTCGCGATTCCTGCTTGTTGGTTTTGATGTAGGTGGGTGTGCTCTTGGAGTGAACACCATGAACGTCTTGTTTGTTATTTAACCACCTTTTTTCACTCAGGATCACACAAACCTTCTATTGCAACCAGAGACGGTATCTAACAAATAGACGTAGTTATCGGGAAGTCACCCATTGGTTTGTAGACTGCCGTTTTGAAGCCTTGAATTTGGCCATTTCGCTGTCGCCATCTTGGTATATGGCCATCGCCATGTTGTTTTTTTGCAACCGATGAACGGAAGTTGCCATAACTGGAATGTGGAGGAGTGACGTAATGATGACAGATACGGCTCTGGTAGCGGCAGCGACCTCAGTAAGCCCACAGTAATCACACTAAGCCCGCCCTAAAGCATACTCTGCTTTATGGTCTATTTGACTCTAAATGGACCATAATTTACTAAATGAACATCATGATGTATTGAAGAAGACTTGAAACTAGAGATTGAGACATAAACTCATGTCATTGTCAGATATCTACGCCTAGTCAGTGCTTCTCTGCTTCTGATACAATGCACGAGGCACCCTTTAGTGTCTGTATGAGACACATTGCTTTCTCCAATCTAAACCCAACCGCATTATTATCAGACATTCAGGGTAACTGATGGAGCAAGAAAGTCTGCAGAGGGTGGGTGGGCAAACAAACATAAGACTTTCACCCAGGAAACCTGTCAACTTATTTTAATCTTAGTTTTGTTATGTAACAAGCGTACTTAACTCACGGCAGTTACATAACAAACATACCCTTTTCACCCAAATTATGATCTTTTCCTAAACCTAACCAAGTAGATTTGTTGCTTAAAAACAAAGCAAACCCACCTAAGGGACTCTGTGATTGTAACGATTGGAAACTGACATACTGTACGTCTCTGACACGTCCAAAACTGACGCTCGAGAGGTACCTGGAACGTTATTACATGATGTCAAAGGCCACTGACCAAGAGTTGGTACTCGACAAGTTGAGAGAGAGAACAGTTTATATATTGGCAGAAAAATAGTTGTGAAGAGCGAAAAGGTTATAGAATATGTTAAAACAAAATTTTTTAAAGATACAGACGTGTATTTTTTTAAATACAAAAATTGTAATAAGCTTTTTACTGATCTGCCATGAAGTGGCAAGTGTTTGCAGGTTGTCAATCAAAGTCATCCTGTCGGTGATTTCAGTTAATTGTTTCTGGTTAGGGGAAGCTACTGATTAGAGTTAGAGGTTGGAGTACAATTTGTCAAATAAATAAATGAAAATTACCTATTGTTGGCAAAAAAAAGTTGATTAAGTTTCCTAAATATTAGTCAATTAATTGGATGCATGTCAAGATGATGAGTGAATCTGAAATCCAACATTAACAAACAAACATAATCAGTTCAGTAGACAGCTTGAGTCACTAAGAAACACAGCTTTATCCACTTATTTCCCAGCCTCCACTCTTTTCTATCAATTAACCTTTAAGCTCTCACTCCCTTCACAGACAACATTCATAGAAGATTGAGGAAGGGGTCTGTAAAACCAAATAAGTGCAAAGGTGCAGTCGGCATTTCCTGAGCTGAAATAATCAATAGTCTATGAATATTCTGATC
This sequence comes from Ophiodon elongatus, assembly GCA_016806645.1. Lineage (NCBI taxonomy): Eukaryota > Metazoa > Chordata > Actinopteri > Perciformes > Hexagrammidae > Ophiodon > Ophiodon elongatus. The sequence continues at coordinate 930,830 of JACSYO010001716.1, forward strand.
AGAGTCCTCGGGCCTGAGAAAAATGTCAATGTTAGGTCTACTGGAGCTACTAACCGAAGGGGCACAGAAAAACAGAAACATAAATCACAAGAGAGAGAGAAGGCAGAGATAGAAGAAAAAAGCTGGAGGAGGCGAGGTGGTGTTGCTGGCCCTGGATGCGTTCATCACATACAGTATCAGTGCCATCGTTTTCGCTATAAACTCTGCTGGAGTTTCTGCTCAACTTCCATTAAAAAAACAACTGACCCAACACATTTTCTAGTTTCCCCTTTAACATACCAAAACTACAAAATTACAACCACAGAAGGATATAATCAATGTACCTGAAGGTCGGGCAGTTTGGTCAGTGTGTTCTCTAATATAAAATATAAAGCAAAAGTAGTCACTGCACAAAAAAAACATTGCATGCAGGAGAGGTCTGTCCTTACTGCAGCATGATATGAGAATGCAAGGTTTTGGATTTGCCAAGATGCAGTCGTACTGCACCTGAATCTGATCAACTAAAAGTGGTTGAGGTGATAGAAAACATTTACTGTACTTTTTGGGTTTTACTTTTCAACCAAAAAGAACCCAAATCGTATTTGCTTTCAACATATGTTGGTTTCTTGTCTTGAGCTCGAGCCATTAAAAAGAAGTCATTCTACACAAAGGGATCATCCTGAATGTTTCCTCAAATAGAAGATAACCGCAGCAACATCCTTTCCAGGAAAAAGAATGTCTTTGCCACCAACATTAATGTTCATTTCTGCTGCCAGAAATCAGAGAAGTGTGAAGAAAGACACCACTTCCATTCAAAGTTCTCAGGCAGATATATTAATGTTCATATGGCAGTTTTCAAAATCCAATTGCTGACGTCAAGTTCACAGTGATAAATTACTTTTACTGAATGAATCGGAAGTCTCCACAGGGAATCGATTGGGGCCGAATGAGCCCAAGTGGCTTAGCATGTGTTTATTCATGCCACAATTGACATTAAGGGGAGGAACCACCTCTAAAAAGTGATTCATGTGCTGCTTAATTCAGCATTCAGAGTTCAAATTAAAGTTGTTTTATAATTCTGTAATATGTTACTCATGTATCTACACAAATCCATATTCTAGATAACTCTGTCAAGTCATGTAAAAAGGCAGAGAAGATAATTTGTAAAGATGCAATTATCACTCTGACCACTGTAATACAGTTTGAGTGACCAATGATTTGCTTTGATTAGAACACGTAGCGCTCTAATCACTTGTGGCACTGGCTGAATGAAGTCCAGGGAGGATTTAACTGATCATTGTTCCAAATCACTGGTTCCACAAAGATGACAACTACCGTCTTGCCGCCCCTCAAAGTTCTAATGTGTTCCGCGGCTGTTTTTACCCTGGCTCCAACATGGCTTTTTTCACGAATCACTATCTTTCTACATAGATCACAGTGCTCGCGCATGGACAGTTGCAATTAGCTGATGTTACAGCTGGTACCATGCTGCAATGGGCACAATAAGCTGCTTCCCACAAGTAGGTTTCTGTTTCTGTAAGGGCCACACGAGAAAGTTGATTAGTTCACTTTGGACTGGGACATCAGGGGGAGACACACAGGTAAACTTAATACTGAGGTAATGTATTGAACCAAGACAAACAAATAAATAGGTGTGAGGGATCTGTTAGGCCAGTACTGTAGTTTGGAGGGTGGGGTGGTGGATGCATTGTGCTTTAAAAATAAAGAAAAGGAAACAAAAGCCACAAAACAAAGGTGAGGCGATCTGACCAGAGGACTGGCTGCTGCTCTGGCTTAGAGTCATGGGGCACACCGGGCACAGGTGGGTCCCATCCTGCTGATTACCTTCCAACAGGTCCTGGGATAGGACAAGTGAAGCCAATATTGAAGAGCCTTAAACTTGCATTCTCTCTAATGGCCATCAGGGGGCGACTCCTCTGGTTGCTAAAAGAAGTCTGTTTGTATAGAAGTCTATGAGAAAAGACTTTACATCTCTCTTGATTTATTCCCTCAGTAAACATTGTAAACATGAGTTTATGTCTCAATCTCTAGTTTCAAGTCTTCTTCAATACAGCATGATGTTCATTTAGTAAATGATGGTCCATTTAGAGTCAAATAGATCATAATGCAGAGTATGCTTTATGGCGGGGTTACCATGTGATTGACAGGTTGCTACCAGACCCGTATAGGGTGTCTGTAAGTCACTCCTCCACATTCAAAATATGGTCACTTCCGTTAACTGGTTGCAAGAAACCCCAAGATAGCTACGGCTAAAATGCAGCGGCTTCAATGCGGTAGTCCATAAGCCAATGGATGACGTCACGACGACTACATCTACTTCTTATATACAATCTATGCAGATTTCATGTCCCTGAACCTGGCAATCTTGGAAAGATTCTGTAACATGAAAGAGCTGAAGGTTAACCCAGTCGAGGAGCTAACAACCTGATATAAATCAGGGAACAGTACTTTGGTGCCTACCACTTGCGAGTTGGACGGTTTGTCAGGAGTAACAGCTACTTTAGGGTGAGTCTTATAATGTGCGCAACAAGTGCGTAACTGTTAAGCGTGGTAATCAACAAATGGGAGCATTTCTATTGTCTCTCAATGGTTCTCAACATGGCAACTGCTGAGTCGGAGGCTAGAAGCTAACAGCCCTAACAGTGCTAGCCACAGCAACAATGCTGACAAAGCTAACAGTGTTTACCTGAGGAGGAACCTGAGTGCGGGTGCTTCGCTTACTTGACGACTACATCTTTACATAGCAAATTATTTAATTTAACATGTATTCACGATGGTTGTTATGAAGTGTTACCGATAATACTAGTCAATCTGTGTGTATGTGTGTGTGACAATATGCTCCCTATAGCCTGAAGGGCATACTATTCTTTGGCTGGTTTCATCTCCTAAGTGATGTCAACCATCCCCTCTCCATTTAATCTGAGTATCTCTCGCTCCATCCCTCCCTCCATTCTCTCTCTCTCTTTCTTTCTCACTCTCTCCTCAAGCCAACACCTTTTAGAACCCAGCTATCTGCTCTTATCACTGAAAAACCGCCATAAAGTGTGGGATAATATCAGAGTATTTCTTGCTCATACACATCACTCTCTATCTCCTCTACTCTCTGTGTTATGTTGATCACACACCCATCTATCTTTCTGGCTATTTTTGTCTTCTGTTTGCTCCCTATGACTTTTTTCTCCCCTCTCTCAACCTTATTTTTTTCAACTCACTCATTCCTTTGGCCCTCTTTCTCTCATGGTATGCTCCGTAGTTGAGTTAAACCATTATACCTCTCTCTTTGCGTTTCTCTTCTCCTTGACCCCCAAGTGGTTTCCTCTTGATTTTTTGGGGATCAGCATTTTATTCCCTTACGCTGTTCAGTTTCACTTTGTGAGGGGGCAGGGGTGGGGTTGAAGTGCCAATCCCACAATCCCTCACTCCAGGGGTTGGGGGTTTGCAAAAGGAGGGACTTGATCATCGTTGGACTGTCCTTCAAGAATCACTTCCTCTCTCTCTCGGAACCTGAGTCAGCAGGAGATCACCTTTTAGAGAGAAAGGTGTTAATGGGCTCCGTTCATTTCAGACTTCATACCGACAAGCCAGAAATTCAAGGTGACACATGAAGACAAACATACATGTGATCACATACACACTGGGACACACACAAAAACTAAGTACCACTCCAGTAAAGCACAAGTTACAATACGTGGACTGATCAATCACAGCTCCTTCGCGGTGAGCTCATGTATACTTTTGTATGGGGCAACAAGGACTGGCAGCGCATGAATCAAACATGCCAACGCTCACAATGGACACAAAAGACTGAAGCAAGCCGAACCATTAACACTGAATCAATTATCAAACAGCTAATTCCCTGATTTGATACGTCCAAGGACATTTAGCTGATTTGTCCATGCTCTCCCTTGGCAGACGATTCGAGAGTAGCCTCCATTATTGTAATCGCTTTTGTTGCAATGAACAGGTTCATTAAATAAACACAATGCAGCTAATATGTAAGGTAGGTTTAATTTAGAGCTTCATTCATTTAGAGCTTTGTAGTATCTAAGGGCAAGTTTCAAAACAAGTTGGTGATGTTGTTGCATTTCCATTTTATATGTTGTTTTTTGTTTTAAGTCCAATTGAATGCAGGTTCCCAGTCCGCATGGAGAGCAAAATAGGTGGAATGCATTGGCTACAATGAAACCGCTACGAGTTTATTAACTGAAACTTAGCTTGTTAACCGGCTGCTTGTGAAATCTTCTAGTCAAACATGACATCTTGCACATGAAGTTGCTAATCGGACTGTAAACAATGAGTAGCTTACAGAAAAGGAAGTCTTGGCCCAGATATCAGTTGGCTACACCTGAACCCCAGAAATATAACCCCTTGCGCCCAGAGGCTCATCAGATGGATTGCCCTGAAATTTTGGACAGACATTTGGGGTCCAGACGATGAATTCTTCTGTTCACTTACACAGTAAAGTATCTAAATCTACTAAATGGATTGGCATATCATTTTTTATGACATTTAAGGTCACTAAAAGACTGGTGATCCCTTAACTTTTCCTCTAGCATCATCAGCAAGTCATAACATTTCACTTCATTCAGTACTTTGGTTGATTACCAAATACCTGCAGAACTGATGACATCAGCCTCAACTGTGTTTACTGCTAATTAGCTGATATAGGCATGCTAACATGCTAAAACAAGATGTTGAACATGGTGAACAGAATACTTGCTAAACATCAGCATGAATATTGTCATTGTTAGCATTTAACTCGCTGTTCTAGGTATAGCCTCTCAGAGAGGCTAGCATGAGTCTTGTGTTGTGTTTTTGTTGATATATGATCATACAGGTCACATCAATTTTATTTACACATTAAAACTAGTCATGTGCATGTGATACGAGCACACAGGACAGTATCCCGAAGTGGAAAAGCAGCCTTTTGAGGGAGCATCTCTGCTACTCCTGCAAAGATGCGTTTCCAGCAAGCACAGGGCTGTGACAAGTGCAACCTCCTCCCTGCACGCTTGGAACTATTCATCACGCACACACACTCTAGCTCATCAAGCTTTTGACTTGAGTTTCTTTTGACTTTGGAGACTTTGGAGACTTTGGACATGAATATGGAATAGACAGCGGTTGATGTCCCCGTTCCTTTGATTGCAGGAGCCATGTCGGCATGTCGGGTGCCGTAAATCCTATAGCTGCCGTAAAACACAGTACGAGAGCGTTGTTAACTCTTGGGAGAGTTCCCCAGAGGATGAATTCTACTAACTTTGGTGATTCCTTAATGGTTCTTCTACCACCACCATGAGGTTGACATTTCTTGATAACCAGTGGATGGATTGCCATGATTTGACACCCACATTCACGACTATCCTTAGGTTGAATTGCAATGACTGGTGAACATGAGTTTACAGTCTCAATCGCTAGTTTTAGGTTTTTGCCACTGTCGCCTAGGTGACAACCTCCAGTTTCTGCCGAGTGAAGCCGATGTGGAAGTGTCTTAAAACTTGCATTCTCTCTACTAACCAGCAGGGGGCGACTGCTCTGTTTACAAAAAGAAGTCAGATTGTATAGAAGTCTATGAGAAAATAACTCTACTTCTCTCTTGATTTATTCCCTCAGTAAACATTGTAAACATGAGTTTATGTCTCAATCTCTAGTTTCAAGTCTTCTTCAATGCAGCAGGATGTTCATTTAGTTAATTATCGTCCATTTAGAGTCAAATAGACCATAAAGCAGAGTATTATTTAGGGCGGGCTTACTGTGATTGACAGGTCGCTGCTGCTACCAGAGCGTCACTACGTCATTTCTCCACATTCCAAATATGGTATCTTTCGTTCATCGGTTGCAAAAAAGCCAAGATGGCGATGGCAAAATCGTTGAATTGGAGTTTTCAAATAGGTAGTCCACAAACCAATGGGTGACGTCAGAATTACTACGTCCACTTCTTCGATGGCCAAAGTGCAAAACCTCCTATCTGCAAAATTATCCAGGAAAGTGGGGAATAACCTCCCATCTGCACTTTGCATATTTTTTTTGTTTTTTGTATTTTTGTATTTTTTGGTATTTTGTATTATGTATTGGGTATCTTTAACAAATAGCATTCTGCAAGAAAACAACAAGTTTTTTTTAGTATTCTCAAAAAAGTGCATTTTTCAGATAGGTTTTGCTCTTCAAAACCATCGATATACAGTCTATGGCAGCATGTGTATCTGCTATGTGCTTGAATGTCCACCTGTAGTTATTTCAGTCTATAGGTCAATCTGCAACGCTTATCTTAACATTGTTAACAATTTCCCATCTGATTGCCTACCCGTTTCATAATAAATATTTATATATATGAAAAGAATGCTTTTCCCATCTGTTCAGTCCTGCTTCTTATTGACAGAGCAATGGAGTCACCTTCACCTCCGACCTGTGTGGCGGGAATGTAAAAGACGTGTGGACGCTCTACGTCTAAAGACAGCGTCTCAGCGAGTTGCGGGGCCCCATTGATTTTTTGATCTCCTAAAGCACTGTGTCATTATTGCAACAAAAACAAAAGGTCCCCTGCTTTTCCTTGATGATCTCTCTAATGTTTATTGACAATAAGTGCAGATTGAGTTTGTGTGGATTCCACCGTCCCCTCGCTCCATCGCCACCGCGTCCGCCAGTGTTTCTTTATTATAGAAAGTATCACTTAAGGTGAGCACGCACATACGCACACATAACAGCCTCGTTCACATCCACCGGCTGCTGCATGCATACGCACTCGCACGTATGCGCCGGTGCGGGTCGACCTCCGCATTACACCGCCCCCACCCCACCCCTCCTCCCCCCCCCCGCCCCCCCCCACCGCCCCCTCAGCGCTGAGAGGCCAGCTCCTGCCAGCAGCAGCACTTTAGGGTTAATAAATGAAGCCCTAAATGGGTTTGACCTCCAGGAGAGACACAAAGCGATGAAAAATGGCACTTTGACACGGCACGGATACAGGTTCTATCACCGTACGGCGACCTTGATATTTTAACCAAGTGCTTTGTGAGCCGTAATTGACTTTCTCCTCTAAAGATCCATCCTCTCCTAACAATCAGATCCTTCACACGCCTCCTCTCTCTCTCCGCCTCTAGCCTCGCTGTCCCTTCATCCATATGTTACAGCGGACCGCTGCTCATATATGTTGGAGAGGCCAGATTGATGTTACTGTTCATACTAATGTTGTCATGCACTACACAGGCCAGTACATATATCAAGCACACAGGACGCCCATGTGTCTCAACAGTGTGAGGTGGCTCTCAGTTCATACATGAGCTTTTCATACTCTGGAGACAATGATGGATGGTGAGAATAACTGAAGTCATAGAATAGAAAAGATAACTGAAGGTGGACATTCAAATGCTTTTTGTCCAGCTCAGTTCAAAGCCTAATGGTTAATAAATTTGCACAGTGTGTTCAGTGCATCTTAACTTTTAAAGGGGTGATTTAGTGCTTTAGCTTCCAATGAAAATGTGAGTAGGGAAAAAAAAGCACATTTTATGTTCTTCCTATATTGAAGCTAACCCTAAAACAATTAAGATGGAAATTATTTGACTTGAATAATTTACCAACCCCAAATATGGGCGTCAACTCGGCTGTGTCCTAAAAATGACATTTCCGTTCAATGAAACTGTGACCGCAGTTTCAGGAGAATTGCGGTCACAGTTTACGTTTCACTTGAAACATAATTTAAAATACAGTTTAGTTGTAGTTGGAAACTTGGAGACAGTGTTGTTCACACTAAAGGCCAATACAAATAACATTATTCTTGTAGAAAGAAACATTTAGAAAAATATATATATTTTTAAACACTGTATTCATTTAACATTCCACTGATGTTGGTCCCCAAAGTGAGAATAGGGTTAGGCAAAAAAAAGTTTTTAAATAATCTGGAATAACACAAAGAAGGACCTGATACTATCTGGGGATTTAAATCAATTTTAAAGGGTTGAACAAATGGCCCGCTTGGTCAATGTGATTGCTCTTAAATTTTCAAGTAAAAATGTAACCTGTTCATGCATTATAATACTTCTTCATTTTTCCTGCTTAAATAGAGGAAAAAAAAGTTGGGGGACGAGAAGAAGAGAATCCACAGTCGTGCTAGCAGCTCTGTGAGGCTCGGACACGGTGGTGCTTTGAGCTAAATGCAAATTAAAATGTCAACATGCACACAATGGTAATGCTAACATGTGCTAAAATTCAGGGACAAACAAAAGTCATTAGGATACATCCGCTGGGGGTCACGGATGTGTGTACCAAAAATTGTATCAATCCATGTTGTAGATGTTCAAATATTTGAATGGATAAGTGAACGTTGACCTGCTTATTAATAGGATTCATCTTCTGGGAATCACAAATTATGGTACAACATTGCATGTAAATCTGTCAATAGGCTGTTGAGATATATCAGTCTGGACCAAAGTAGTGGAGTGGAATTTCTAGTTTTTATTTTCGTAACACAAAAAATTTGTTGTTCTGACTTGAAATGATGAGTTGAACTCATAAGCCGACTTAACAGACTCTTCAAATTTAGTTCAGTTAACTCACATTTTTAAGCTGAATCAGCTTACAATGATTTTGGTTGAACTTTGGTTTTTGCAGCTGACAATCTCAGATTGTTATTATAAGTGACAACATTATGGAAAGGACCCTAGAGAGAAATACAACGTGTGTCTTTACCTTTTGCTCGAGAGGCTTAGGCCTTATCCTCAAACTCTTCCTGGCCAAACTCTCATGCCAACATGTCACCTCCTGCAAGACTTCAGAACGAGACTTCTCCTTGAGTTGGACACAATAACAAGCAGACTGGATCAAGACAAACGTAGGGTCCTTTCCATAATGTTACAACAATCTGATCCTGTCAACAGCAAAAAAAAACTTTATTGGACGTACATTGGCGTACATGTGTCAAATCAGTGCACCCAGTTCCCTTTAAGGTTAAACTCCCAGCAACCATCTACCTGCACAGGCTGGTCTCATCCAGCATTCATAGCAATACCTACGAAAAACTAATGTGCCATGATTCGTAGATATTCCACTCAATCAATTTTTCCATTGTCCATGTAATCATGAACGAGGAAGTATAAATATACCGCTAAAGCACAGGGAGCGTGAGAGGGGAGGGGGATGGCAGCCACAGAGCGCTGTTCGTTCCCCACGTGAAACGACGAGTCAACATTCATGTATTTGTTTATAACTACTTCAGTAACGACACTTCTGAACTTCTTTTGACTCAAATCAAACCCAATCACTTCCAAAACCTAACTAAGTAGTTTTGTTGCCTAAACTTAAAGTATTTCCCCAAAGACGGAAGTTTATTTTGAAAAGACTGTATGCCTGTAACGAGAGGGAATAGACAGGAAAACGCAGTACAAACGAGGAGTAACCTTTCGTAACATATTACACAAACGGTTGTATGAGGTGTTGTCACGCCATCATGTCTAGCTTTTGATGAGGATGTTATTAACCCTTTCCTCCCATTAACCGAGCAACGCTGCCAGCCTCTGTGACCACACTGGCATGAGATGGTTCACCAGTGTCTCCGCTGCTCAGACGGCTTCTTCTCACATTACTCTATCGCTTTATTGAGGCATAATTAAAGACAAGAACACCTTATAAAAGTTAGATACTTCCAAACTCAACACGAGCTATTTAGACAAAGCTTAATCCCTCTCATGCAAACATCCACCGGGCCATAACTGTGGCTGCAAGGATTCTAATGGGCTTTGTTATCGAGGCAGGATGGATGATGATGGTTACTGTTCCACACTGGAAAACAGCTATGGCATGAAGGGGGCTATAATTCTCATGATAATTGGGTTAATACCTGTCATGATATCCCCTATTACCACTGCAGTAAACAGAGGAGCGGTAGGAATTATCGTTGTTAATTAGAAAACATGTAGATCAGCAGCACGAAGAGGAACTGTATATCTCAGCTTAATGCAGAGCAGAGATCACCTTTATTGTTATGGCCACACGAATGTGTGTGACCTTTGTGTGTGTGTGTGTGTGTGTGTGTGTGTGTGTGTGTGTGTGTGTGTGTGTGTGTGTGTCCCACCAAGAGGTTACAGTATACTTTTACATGTTGCTATTTGCGTGCGCATCTGTGTTTGCACGCATTCAAATATCGCCGCAGATTGTGTGCACCGCATGCGCGAGTGTGTGTGTGTGTGTGTGTGTGTCAGAGCGTGCGTCTTACCCAGCAGGTGTGTGAAAATGTGACACGGTGTCTGTCCCCCTCCCCACCCCATCCCCCCCCCTCCCCCCCGTCCGCTTCCCTTTTCTGGGCTGGTTACTCGGGGGGCATGCTATAAAAGGAAAGGGCTCTGTCAGCCTGTGTGATGTAGCTGGCCGTGTTACACACAGACACACACACACACACACACACACACACACACACACACACACACAAAAGCTAAGGATAAGGCAGCAAGAGGATATGGGCCAAAGGGCCAGCTGAGTTTACTAAACTTTCACAGGAGACTAAAATAGGTCCTGCCAATTTGTAGAGTTAATAACATCTCTGAGCATGTGTGTGTGTGTGTGTGTGTGTGTGTGTGAGTGTGTGTCTTAGTGTGTGTAAAAGAGAAAAAGACAAGTGAGTTCTGGTTCATATTACTCATGAAAGATGAACGACAGACTGCGATTCGGGGTCTTTGACTACAGAAGCAAAAAGTGGAGGCGGAGAGAACGAAAAGACGGGGAAAGGAAACATTTGAAAAGAGCAGAAGAAACGTCAGGAAACAAGAAGGAAAACACGAGAGCACTGATCGGGGCCGGCCGGCAGGAGGAGGAAGAGGGGGATGAGACGGAGTCGTTGGGGGAGCAACAGGTTGCAGTGGGCCGTTGTCAGCCGAGTGATTGCTGTTGAATTGACCTGCGTCCCCCTGTGGCCGTGATGAGACAGAGTGGACGTCCCCCGCCTTCTATTCTTTCTGCTTCCCCGTTCTTCTCTCTTCCTCTCGACCCCGACGTCCTCATCCTCCACCCCCTTGCTCCCCTCCTGTCGGTCTTCCACATTAGGCCTGTAGGCGAGGCCGATCGCTCATCACGGAGAAGACAGTTTGACTGATACCAGACCTTCAGCGGCTCCCCTCTCCCGCGCACACGCAGCACATTCTCCCTGGGAATGTTAATGCTTCGATCTGCTGCTAACGTCTGAGTGTGCCAAGTGGGAGGAGGTCGGCCCCGAGAGGCCCGAGCGCTAACGCAAGCTGCTGCTTAATAAAGCCCATGTGACCTTGTCCCCGGGTGGTTAAAACTACAATCCAACGCAAAAGGGGGAAAAAAGAAAAATCAGCTGGAGGGAATCGTGCGCATTATCATCTCCATCAGTCAAACGCTGTCGTCTGGCGTCGGCCAGAACTACTCTCCAGCAGCTTAACACCACACATAGTGACTCTGTATTGTGGCGTCTTCGATGTATTTATCCTGCGTATGAATGGCGTCACAAATATTCTTCCCTGAAGGACAACATCGAATGACTCTAAAAGCAGTTGCCAGATCATTCTTTAATCAATTATATTTATTTATATTGCCTCAAATCATAACAGCGGTTATCTTAAGACAACTTTTCATATAGAGCAGGTCGAGTTACATAGACCATACATTCCTTTATGAGCAAGCACTGGGGCGACAGCATGGAAGGGTTATAAGAAGTGGACGTAGTCATGGTAACGTTATTTATAGGGCATCAACATCGGGTTTACGTACGTGTATTGTTGAAAAAATGGACTTGAAGACTAAATATATGTTTTAAGTCGCATTTATTCTGTGAGACGCAGCTGAGATGCGAACCTGCACTGAGCCAGGCTTCTGCAGAGATTAAAATGAGAATGTATATGTTGCATTGAGAAAAATGTTTGTGATACACGTGAGGTCTTGACGGGGGGAAGTTGAGGTTCATATGCATTCAATCAAACATTGCAGTGTTTTTCTAGACATACCTGGTGGTGATCTGCACAGTTTATTGTTTCTTGTCATGGTCGCACCAAAAGGCCATCGTAACTCTTTACATTTTTTTTTTGGCAGATTAATGTGTTATCAGTTTACTTTCAGGGAGAGAGCAGAGGTTATTTGTCATTTCATGGAGAATAAACAACGGTCAGTTATGTTAGTTATAACTCATTCAACCAAGTGTGCTCACATAATAATGAAAAAAAAAAAAAAAAATACAAGGGAGCTGTTACAGTGTTCCGTTTATGGACTACTTTGTTGTCATAATTACCTCAGAGACAATGTGCGTGTGCAAACAAAGATAGCTACCAGGAAACCTCTCTGGGGCCGTGTGAGCAAGTGCAGTAAACCGACCGTATACAATCAGCATGAAACACGGAGACAGAGACAAACCGCAACGAGGAAAAAAGAAATGCTGAGTGAGAGGGAAAAGTTTGCCAATTGGTGCTGTCACTCCCGTCACCGCTCTGTGAAACCACGACTCGTTTATAACCTCGGCTCCTCTGTTAATAATCACCGAAGGGTTGGGGGGTTGAGGGGGGGTTATGAGGGGGGGGGGGCAGTGTCGATGTCTCGTACGGCACGGAGAAGGTTTCCACGGCTGCGAGGCGACAGGAGGCTGCGGCCCTCGCCAGTCGGGACGGATCTCCTGCAATGCAGTGAACAGCCGATGCAGATATATACTGCACACACACACACACACACACACACACACACACGCACACATACACACACGCACACATACACGCACACGCACGCACGCACATACGCACACGCACACACACACACACACGTGCAAACACATGCACACAGCAGCAGAAATTTAATCGTGCACATAAGTGCATGCAGAGAACACACAGCATCCTGCATGGATCCACTCACTCGCAAAAAATCAACGGAATTGTTTCCTGGTGCGGACAGTTAAAATGATCTATAATGTTTTCAGTTGATTTAATGGTGTTAAACTACTACTTATACTAATAAAGACACAGTTATCATCACTGTACTTATACTAATAAAAACACAGTTATCATCACTGTACTAATACTAATAAAGACAGTTATCCTCACTGTAGTAATACTAATAAAGACACAGTTATCCTCACTGTATTAAAACTAATAAAGACACAGTTATCATCACTGTATTAATACTAATAAAGACACAGTTATCATCACTGTACTAATACTAATAAAGACACAGTTATCATCACTGTACTAATACTAATAAAGACACAGTTATCATCTCTGTATTAATACTAATAAAGACACAGTTATCATCTCTGTATTAATACTAATAAAGACACAGTTATCATCTCTGTATTAATACTAATAAAGACACAGTTATCATCTCTGTATTAATACTAATAAAGACACAGTTAGCATCACTAACAGATAGAGATGTTTCTCTCTGTAGCCTATTACCTTTTTAACAAACTGCATTAAGTATTTATACACAGTGTGTGGTATTTATACTGTGTTCTGTGTCCTGCATAAATGAGGGGGCGTGTCGAGCATAAAAACACTTCCTGGAATTCTGCTCTCGTGCTTCCTCGCTCCTTGCTCATGGCTCCTCTGAGATGCCTCCTCGCTCATGGCTCCTCTGAGATGCCTCCTCGCTCCTCAGAGCAGAAATAAGAGCTTTGGCGCGGCCGTCAAGATGGCGGCTCAGAACAACTTCCGGTTCAAGCGAGGAGCGAGAAAATGACAAAATGACAATTGTACTGCATTTAGTTTACAGTCCAATACGGTAATATGTTCATGTCATCGTCAGTCAAAGAAATTATGTCTGATTCTGTTGAATATATAAGTATTGAAAAATAAAGACATTGCATTCATTTTCATGGTCTAAATTAATAGCATGCCGCAGATTCAAATTATTTTATTTAGTTTGCATGTAAAGTTGTGATGCAAAATAATCTTTTTTAGAAGAGTTAGTACAGTTTTGAATGATGTGTTTGCTTTTGCAAGATATGTAAATATATTTTGTGTACATGTTTTTCATTTATTTTTTGTGTGTAGATTTTCGACAAAGAGGGCCCCATTTTGGAAATTGTGTTTTAGCAATTTCAAAGAAAAAAACTATTACTGGCTGGTTTAGCTGCCTCCCCCCTCACCCCCCCACACCTCCCTCCCCCACTCCCCTCCCCCAACCAAAGCTCCACTGTATTACTTCAGCTCACTGAGCTGAGTTCATCTAAAAAATGTAATCACGGTAGGATGTATAAATTCTATGCATCATGCTCTTCAATTATTGTGAGCGAAAATAAAACACTTGATATGAATTGCTGAAACGTGTCTTATGCCGTATTGCTTTTCTGCACTACTTTAATCATTTATTACATGTGATATTTGGTGTGCTTGGCTTGGGATTAAGATTTTAAAAATCCTGTTGCGTTTTTCAATAAAACCTTTTTGTTCACAAATTGTTACAGAATTCTGCGCAGATCCAGAATGACTGAGTGTTTGGCTCAGAGAGAGAGAGAGAGAGAGAGAGAGAGAGAGAGAGAGGCTGAGGAGGGAAGACCTTGGTGGGAAGCAGAGGGCGTCCAGGAAAACATCAATGAAACTCAACTGATGAGGGCTAAAAAAACTGAGCGAGAGCGGAAAAAACCTTGACTTTGATGAAGAGTTGGGCAAAGATGTGGAGGACTTCAGAAAACAGACAGTGAAAGAGTGAGCGGGGTGAGAGAGAGAGAGAGAGAGAGAGAGAGAGAGAGAGAGTGAGCGAGTGATGGTAGTGAGTTGGAGGAGACGGGCCGAGAGAGTGATAGAGACAGAGATGGATGGGTGACAGGCAGAGAGCATAAATAGACAGGCAGCCTGGCAGAGAGAGATGGACAGAGACGGATAGCTGACACGGAGAGAGAGATGTCCATTTGGACGGAGCGTATGTCGGCGTCGGGGTCGCTGGCTGTCATCACTGGCCGCCGCCCAATGTCAGCACAACTAAGTCAGGCACAGTACCCGAGCCCCTAAGCATGGCCCCTCATCCCATTGTGTGTGTGTTACATGTGTAGAGAGACACACAGACTGTAAGAAGTGGCCGTTATCGTGACGTCCCCGTTGGTTTGTGGACTGACATTTCCAAGCCTTGAGTTTGGCATTTCGCCGTCGCCATCTTGGATTGCAGCCGTCGCCATGTTGTTGTTTTTGCAACCAATGAACAGAAGTTACCATATCTGGAATGTGTAGGAGTGACGTAGAGACACTGTATACGTCTCTGGTAGCGGCAGCAACCTGTCAATCACAGTAAGCCCGCCTTAAAGCATACCCTGCTTTATGGTCTATTTGACTCTAAATGGACCATAATTTACTAAATGAACATCATGCTGTATTGAAGACGACTTGAAACTAGAGATTGGGACCATAAACAATGTTTACTGAGGGAATAAATCAAGAGAGAAGTAGAGTTATTTTCTCATAGACTTCTATACAATCTGACTTCTTTTTGTAAACAGAGCAGTCGCCCCCTGCTGGTTAGTAGAGAGAATGCAAGTTTTAAGACACTTCCACATCGGCTTCACTCGGCAAAAACTGGAGGTTGTCACCTAGGCGACAGTGGCAAAAAAAAAATCCCCTTTAATTAATGGGTTTAAACATTGGGTTGAGAGAGACAGAGCTGCTTCTGTACTACTACAGAGCAGTAATAATAATAGAAATATGACCACGGGGCCACGGCAACAGGTGCTATCACGGACCAGGTGTAACCAGGATCCATGGAGACCTACGAGAAGATACATACATGATTGACATTGTAAACTGAAACAAAATAAATAAAAAATGCGACAAAATTACAATATGTTTGTTATGTTTCGGCAAAATAAATACTTGGTTAAATTTAGTAAAACATCTCGGTTTGGCTTAAAATGAGTGTTTGTTACGTTATTAAAGTTACGGACATACATAAGAATTAGTCAACGATTACTTTAGGTTTTACACGGAACACGAACAGCGTTGCCATATGGGAATTGTTCCAGAGTCTTGAATTCATCGTGTTTTGAAGAACGTTATCGTACACGAGTCATAACCACAATATTTAAAATACTTTTTGACATGGCTGCTCTAACATCAACTCTGCCCTGCTCTTTGCTTCTACGCTGTCCTCCTCACTTCCGAGTTCATCAGTCATAGCCTACACCAACCATGATTGGCAACAGACGGATGATCCATATTTGCTATACGGAAATTTATTTAAAGGAGACAACACAGACTAAAAAGAGCCATTTTGTAACCGCAACACAATACTTTTTGGCAGTATTGATCGCATATTGTACAAATAGGTTAATTATAGTGCATCTAGCAAAACTAGTCCACTCCTCCCTACGCGAACTTCCTCGGACTATGATGAGAAACGTATTTGTGATGTGTCAAAAACAATCTGGGATAAAATAAGTTTCCCTTGAAACATAATTGACAATTGTAATTTCGTTTTAAAGGAATTTTTAGGAGACCAGCCTAGAAATGAAGGGTTTTGTAACAAAATACCTGATGTTCATTTTGCAATATCTGTTACAGTCTTTAATATGTTGCTGATACAGATTTAGGCCATTTAATACAAATCCCTTGTAGTTATCACAGCAAATTTGCAAACCATACAAATTTAGAGAAACTCCATCAGTCCAAGCATCCATTGGATTCCATTATTTTTGAATAAATATAAAAATAATCATTAGCGCACACTTGAATGATTGTTATGAGGTACCGCAGTGCAGACTGTTTAAATATATGCTTGCATTGCCATACTGAGCAACATTAATGTAACACTGACACACATTTAGGCTATGCAGAGGTTCACTGTAATGGAATACACAACGATTAAAGAGTACGCTAATTTTAATAATGTGCAGAAATGACTGGAAGCAAACGGCAGCCTACAATGTTAGGATAATAAAAGAAATCTGTGTAGCCTGTATCTGGAAATGGTTGATTCATAATTAGAAAGCTCAAACTAGCTTAGTATATAGTTCTTTAAATATCACCAAAGTGACAACCAACATAATTTTAATACGAATTATGGAACATTTCTTAATCATCAGATGTGTATGATTTGCAGCCTTTTTTGGCACGAAGGGCATTTGAAGGAGTTATATATTACTCACAGCACTCTGCTGCACTTACAGACAGGCTGTTTGTGGAAAATGCTGACCAATTACACGTCATCGCCGTGTAAAAACACATCAGAGGGGACGTACATTAGTGTGCCATTTTTCAAATTCTGGGCCGCGGTCCAGGACTGAGTCACAGAAAGATTTAAAACCGTCCTCAAATTATTGTAAAATTAGTATCCAAAGCTATTAGCCAGTGTGACGTTGCCAAATCCTTCCCAACAAATAACATAGGGGAAAAAAAATCCTGTGTCACAGTAGGTCATATCTCTGAGAAAAAAACAAAACAGCAGTGTAACACTGTAATGTAGAATCTGCATCACAGTCATCAAAAGCAGCAGATGGGAAACTGGAAGAAAAAATACAGCCTCTCCTGAGAAAAAAAAAAAAGTTTGAACTCCCCCCCCCCACCCCCCCCGTGATAAAATGCAGGGGACAAATTGATGGGGAGATGGAGAGATGAGAGGGGAGTGAAGGGGAGGGCAAAGGAATAGCAGAGAATGATTATAGTGGATGTCTTATCACTCATATTCCTCAGTAGCTTTGTCCCCGCCCCCAAGCCCCGTCCTAAAACACAAGTCCATTCTTCATCAGCAAGCAGCCGGAGTGGGTTTGTGTGTTCAATGTGCGTGTGCCTAAATTCCCCAGTCCAGAGCATGAATGGGCTTCTGCATCATGTGCACAACTCTGCGTTTGAGTTTGATTTGAGGAATCTGTCAGTAATATGGACTGTCCTCAAAATCACTTCATTAATCTAAGGCGCTGTACATTCATCTCCTGGCTCCTGTTTAATACTCAGGATGTGTACAGGCCGTCAGGGCGCAGAGACACGCCATCTTGCTTCAATAGGCCACAATCAGCAAGAGAGAAAGAGAGAGAGAGAGAGAGAGAGAGAGAGAGAGAGAGAGAGAGAGAGAGAGAGAGATAAGTGGGAGAAAGAGGGAGAAGCAAAAGAGCAAAAGGTCAGAGAAAGTGGAGTCGGTGAGCGTTAGAGAGGAAAGACAAGACGACAACAGGAGTGGGACAGAGAAGAGAGTCAAGCAGACAGATGGATAAACAGACGGATTAATGTAGACAAGCTAAAGAGACAGAACTTAGCAAGAGATGACAGAGACAGAGAGATAACACAGATAGAGCGAGCAGGCAAGGGGGAAAAAAAGAAGAAGAGCAATCCGCTCGAGAGGGGGAGAGACAGATGAGACGAGCTGAGAAAAGAGATGACATATTGCTGTATATAAAGGTGGCAACAGCTGGCATAGTCTGCTGTTGTCAGGGCCTTCGCGGTGCTGGAAAAGTAAAGTTCCCTGCCAATGCATCCTTGAATAGCCAGGGCTAAAGACAGACTGCTAATATAGCCTGCTGAACCAACGGGGCTAAAGAAAGACCCAAACATTGGAGCCATTCAGGGACACAGACGGGGATTTTGAGGGGGAAAGCAGCTGGGATTCAGTGGTGGAGAGTCGGTTGATGGGTAGAGGCCTATGGGACACCCTGCCAGGGACAATGTCACCTTAATGTTAGGTAACAGCAGGACAGCAGCCTGTCATTATACTTATACTCCCCTCACACCTGTCTCACCCTACTCCTCTTCTCTGCTATTCTATGGATGGATTGTACTGTATGTTAAACATGTGTTTGAACTCTCAGCTCATATGTCTTAATGTTGAAGTTGTTGGCTATAAAAAACATAATTAAATCTTTCTTTCTTAATCCTTTAGACTAAACCTTAGATTATATGATGTACAGCGTAACGTAACTAATGTACGGGGTAAATAATTGATGGAGTAACTAACCACAGAGTAACTAACATACTGCAGAGTAACTACCGAATGGATTCATGTTTGGTGTCAGAGTAGCTAACATACCAAGTAATGTATAACGTACAGAGTAACTAAAGTACAGAGTAACTAAAGTACGGAGTGACGTGCGGCATGAACAGAATACAGAGTAACATACGAAGTAACTAATGTACGGAGTAATTGCTGTACGGAGTAAGTAACGTTTGGAGTAATGTGCGGGGTAACGTACAGAGTTAGTGTACGGAGTTATGTATGGAGTAACATATGAAGTAATGCACCGAGTAACTAGTAGGGAGTAACTAGTGTTCAGAGTAACTATGGTGTGGAGTCACTAAAGTATGGAGTTAAGTACGGAAGTAGATACAGAGTAACTAGCGTAAGGTGTAACTAGCGTAGGGAGTAACTAGCGTAGGGAGTAACTAGCGTAGGGA
Source organism: Ophiodon elongatus (assembly GCA_016806645.1). Taxonomy (NCBI): domain Eukaryota; kingdom Metazoa; phylum Chordata; class Actinopteri; order Perciformes; family Hexagrammidae; genus Ophiodon; species Ophiodon elongatus. The sequence goes on from JACSYO010001716.1 coordinate 950,125, forward strand.
GTAACTAGCGTAGGGCGTAACTAGCGTAAGGTGTAACTAGCGTAGGGAGTAACTAGCGTAGGGAGTAACTAGCGTAGGGAGTAACTAGCGTAAGGAGTAACTAGTGTTCAGAGTAACTATGGTGTGGAGTCACTAAAGTATGGAGTTAAATACGGAAGTAGATACAGAGTAACTAGCGTAAGGTGTAACTAGCGTAGGGAGTAACTAGCGTAGGGAGTAACTAGCGTAGGGAGTAACTAGCGTAAGGTGTAACTAGCGTAGGGAGTAACTAGCGTAGGGAGTAACTAGCGTAGGGAGTAACTAGCGTAGGGAGTAACTAGCGTAAGGTGTAACTAGCGTAGGGAGTAACTAGCGTAGGGAGTAACTAGCGTAGGGAGTAACTAGCGTAAGGTGTAACTAGTGTTCAGAGTAACTATGGTGTGGAGTCACTAAAGTATGGAGTTAAGTACGGATGTAGCTACAGAGTAACTAGCGTAGGGAGTAACTAGCGTATGTAGTAATTATAAGGTGAAGTAACTATAATGCGGAGCAACTACAGTTTGGAGTATCATACAGAGTATCATACGGAACAGAGCATTTGGACACAATTCAAAATGGCTGAAAATCAGTCCAACTGCGTATGGCTTATGTGGATGGATTCATCTGGACAGAATCAGGAAGATCTTTGTTTCTGAGACTTATTCTGGAATCAGGCAGACGGTTGACATAGGATGACCAACACCTTCTGGACAGCAGGGGAAAACAAACAAACAAACGGCTTAATGAAAGTTGCATGACAATATGTTGCTATGGTGATGGCAAAAATTATATTAATTAAAATCATGGTGTGTTAACTGATCTAATTTTTATAGTAACGCAATTAACTATGAAATGCAAATTTCTGGTAATATTTTATTGCTAAATCAAGATGGCAAAAAAGTTAGAATATTGAAACTTTCAACGGCAATGCTGTCTGTCTATTCTCTGCCAGCCTCAAACTTAGAGGCCACAACATAAAGTTAGATGTTATAGCGCCACCATCAGGCCAAATTGCACCAACTTCGACACAGCATATGCTTTTCTCCCTAGCAAAGCACCCACCAGTGTGAAGTAGATCGGATGAATGATTGTCGAGATGTGTGATGGACATACCCACATACAGACAGACCACAGACAGGGATTCCGTGCTTTATAGCTCAATGTGTTGACAATAAGATTAGTATCGAATATTCCCAGCTCTATCCTTTAAAATCCTATTCTATTCTTGTTGGCATGTCTTCCGGTTTCAGATTATATCAAACTGCACAGCGACCCCAGCCCCACCTCATTCTCTAGTGCCAATGATTGAGACCAGCTGTTGTGACAGCATTGCAATGATGGGAATTGTGGTGGCTAATTTGAGGCAGATAATCAGGCCAGGTACCAAATGAGTCTAAAATAAAACTGTCCACTCTCTTCTTCAAAATGCTCAAAATGATGCAGCTGAACAGGAAAGAAAAAAAAGTCTAATAAATCCATTGTGAGCACGTCATACTGTCGGCTCACACTTGTCCAAACATTACTTAGAACATGAAAATGCTGATGTGGGCAATTGTATTTTTGTACTTATATCTTTGCAAGACAGTGAAAATATACCAGTTTAGACAGCTGCAGTTTGTAAAGATGAATAATTCCCTTTGGGGGAAAAAAAGTCAAAAGGGAGATAGTATTTGGACCCGTCCATCATGACAAACTGAAACACAAAACACGATTTCTCCAAAACAAGATACAGGACAGAAGCATTATTCCAAACGCGTAGCGGCTTTAGGAGAAGGCTAAAGGAAGTTGTAAATGTGACATTGAGATGAGCTGTGAAGGCCTGTGATATCATCAGCCTAATAATGCATTGTGATATCCTGATTATAATGTTCATGGAGTTACACATATGTGCTGAATATCAGTGGATCTTTAAGTTGAAATAATTAACTGGCGGCCAGGAATTTTTTTTTATGGAATTGCAGAATGGGGTAAAAACACTTCCGGAACCAGCGCTCTCTCCGCTTCTTACTAAAAAGCTGTCGTTTGTTCCCAGGATACAGTCGTGATGTTAATTTCAGCAACCCATATTGTCATTGTCAGTAAGTTTAACGCCAGCACACACGTATTCCTAATAAATGAGGTCTCCTACGGGCATATTTTATGATACTGCTGCATGTTTTGATGATTGCAAACACCCACCAGATAGCCAGCAGTCTTAGTGTCCGAGCACGATGCAAATGGGGAACATGCGGGCAAGGCTTTCCCAGCTTCCCCTAACTCACTCCCCAAAAGTTCCACCGAACAGAAGGAATTAGGTATAGCAGTTTTTATGCTTTTTGTGCGCATTTTTTACACAGGCCATGGCTATGTTGGAAAACATGGGGCAAGGGAAGGACAGCCAGCAGACGGCAGTAATTAAACTCAACGGATGAAGGAAAAGATTGGGCAAGGCCAGATGTACGTTTATCAGGCTGAAACGCGGAAGTGCCTTGAACTTGTATTGTCTTTGATGGCCATCGGGGGCACCACCTCTGATAGTATAGAAGTCTATGAGAAAATGACTCTACTTCTCACCTAATTAATTCCCTCAGTAAACATTGTAAACATGAGTTTATGGTCTCAATCTCTAGTTTCAAGTCTTCTTCAATACAGTATGATGTTCATTTAGTAAATTATGGTCCATTTAGAGTCAAACAGACCATAAAGCAGGGTATGCTTTAGGACGGGGTGACCTTCTGATTGAAAGGTTGCTACCACAGCTTTTTCTGGTCATGGAGTTGTCCGTTGTTTTTGTCTTAGAACTTGTAACATTTTGCTCGCCTAAAAATGTCTTACTTACTTAGCCACACCTTCTTGTGTCAATTCTGGTTGCAAAAAATGAAGAACTTGAAACCACAGTCCACAAACCAATGGGGGATGTCACTGTGATTACATCCACTTCTTACAAACAGCCTATGGCGAGTATGCGCCATAAGATGTCTCTTATTATTTTCAGGAACATAGCAACCGAGGAGATTTGTTTGTGCAGGGTCAATGTCTTTGCAATAAATTCAATATTCAACGAGTCTGCTAGACAAGTAAAAAAAAAGACTTACAAACTAACAAAATGAAAGCATTGGCGTGGTGCTGAACGGTAAACAAGTCGCAGATTCAAATATGTCGTGAGTGCCGTCAGACATGACGGAGCTTGTCCCTGCAATGTTACTGCTTTCATTCACAACACAGATGTACCGGTATTTTCCCTGCAAAGTTACGAGGTGTTGAGGTGGGAAACTGACGGTACAGATTTCCCTGAATATAGATCCCTGCTCCCGTTCACACACGACCCCATACAGTAAATGTTCCTCAACACTTGACTGCAAATGTGAAAAGGAATATGGTTGATATCTGAGGTACTTTACTCTAATGCATCGAACCTGTGTGTAAATTGCCCATCCTGTTCATCTTCAGTCCGTAATGGCCTTAAAAAATAAATTATAAATGACCATGCCACTGTTGTTGCTGTTATTATTTGTCCTGCCATGTCTTCTTCCTTTCCTCGTCTTTGTCCTTTTCTTCTCCTTCACACACTTTTTAATTATTTCCCTGCCACATTTCCCTATAGCCGGCTATCAGATTAAATGGGACGTGTTGAAGAGAATGGGTGTGATGTGTTGAGTGGTACATCAGTGTGTGTGTGTGTGTGTGTGTGTGTGTGTGTGTGTGTGTGTGTGTGTGTGTGTGTGTGGCTGAATCTGTCCATATGTCTGCCTGTCTGTTTCTGTGCCTATGTGAGTTTATGTCAGTGTTCCTGCATCTTACTGTGTGTGTGTGTGTGTGTGTGTGTGTGTGTGTGTGTGTGTGTGTGTGTGTGTGTGTGTGTGTGTGTGTGTGTGTGTGTGTGTGTGTGTGTGCGAGGGCTGTCCTCGCGCTCCTAGAGAGGTGATGAAAATGTCATTTTATCAACATTATCTGACAGAAGAGCTGAGTGAATACCGATGCATGCAGGCTGCTCAGTACTGAGTGGCTCTTATGGTGTGTGTGTGTGTGTGTGTGTGTGTGTGTGTGTGTGTGTGTGTGTGTGTGTGTGTGTGTGTGTGTGTGTGTGTGTGTTCAGAGAGCAGGTAAACAGTTGTGAAGGCTGATCTCTGCAGCTGTTGGAAGCCTGTGAGTCCTGTCGATGGACCCAGCGTGGACGAGCTGAAATGTGTTTGGTTAAACCGTCTCTTTGCGTTCACAAAGACGGTTTAGTGAGATGCCTTTTCCAGTGAAGGCTGCACAAGTTAGAGGTGTAGAACTTAGTGGTTTGATTTAAAAAATCCCATAAGATAGTGGATTAAAAAAAAGTAGTTTATAGGACCACAACAAGTGACTGATAATCGTATTAGCAATTAGATTTAATACCCAACAGCCAATAAGAGTTCATGTCCCCTATCCATTCTAACACCTGGATAACACCAGGTACGTCTGTGCCATGTTCCGACTGCACTGCGGCCGCCGTAATAATGTCAGTGCATCTAGACAATGTTGTGACCCGGCACTCTCAGAAGTGAGCAGAGGCTCTCTGCTAAGAATACGCGCCTATTGGAATCGAGCCGGGCAAGGAACAGCTTGAGCTTCCGGTCAGATCTCCAAATAAACACCCTTTGCAAACTTCCGATCGTATCACTTTGATCCGTGTCATTCATAACTGGACTTTGAACAGTGTTGTCTGTACAGCACTCCTGTCATTTCTGGTAGCAGAAAAAAGAAGATGGCGACGGCAAAAATTACTCGAAGCTATAAAACTGTAGTCCACAAACCAATTGGCGACGTCACGGTGACTACATCCAATTTTATATACCCATGACGTGACCCGGGTTGATGAAAGTGAGAGTAGTGGGTTCAATGAGAGGGAGAGGTCAACAGGGGTGAGCCATGACTCAGTGATAAAGAAAATGTCACAATAAAATCTTGACGGATAATTAATTTGATCGACAGCAATCTCATATTAATAGACCAAATTTGGAGGGCAGGGGAGGCAAGGTTGGAATTATAGTGTGTGTAATGATAATGAGATTGTCATAATTTACTGAACGGGATACTTTTGAGACAGAATTACGGTGTCTGAGTGTTAGACAGATCGGGATGTGATTTACAGGCAGATCAGCTGAATGTGAGTTTGACAATCCATGCCCCATGAGTGGCAGGGGATGAATTTGGCCAGATGTTGCAGAAATGTAACAGTACCAAGAAATTTTAAGTGGCAAGGGGCATTTCTTGATTGTGTGTGTGAATTACCTCGTGGTGGCATGACTGTCTTAGACAGTCTGACAGGCATTTTGTAGGTTAACCAATGCATAGTCAATGTTTGCAGAGAGTAGCTTTGCCCCATGCAGGTTCTGGATAGAATCCAACAGGTCTGTGCAGCAGAAGATTCCAGATCAGGTCAAAATTGTCAAGGAAGTCCAGATTAATTCGAGCTGCACTCGATTGTCCTCTCAGCCAGGTTTGCGTTGACTGGTAAACTGGAAAAACGGCCATAGCCACGCCCAAGGGACGGGATTGGACCAGATATAAGAATGCGTTTCCCAGTGTCCTGGAAATCCACACTGAGGATTTTTGACTGTTGTTGACTGACATCATTTGATCGCATTCTGGATGGGCCCCAAGAAGCAGTATACGTGTGGGCACCTTTGGCTCTGATGTTCCTTGCCGTGGAGTTTACTGTGTTGAGGGACAAGGCTGCCATCGGGATTATGGCAGATCTAACTGTGGATGTACTGATTATGCTCCAATTATTTTGCTTGGGGAGGCGAGACCTGGAATTACGAGGCTGTGATGTGGAAGAGGAGCCAGTTGAGGGGACCACAGGAGGATCAGCAGTGGTAAGACAGCAGAGGAGGAACCTGGTGCTCTGTTGCCTTTGTTGCCTAGCGGTGGATTGAGCTGTTTACAGCACTAGCAGCTGCGGGTACAGCTCTTCCGGACCTCGGACCAGCAGCAGAGTGCTTGTCAATGGTTGCATCCACGGAGAGATCCGCTGGATGTATCGGTACTTCACCCTAAAATAGCAAAGGTATTTGAAAGGTCGAGGGGTGGTGATGAGACTGCCTGATTACCATTCTTCTTTTCTTCTTTTCTTCTTGTGACCCTTTACCACTACCTCTGACCAGGTAGCCAGGTGATTGGGAGTCGAGCAGGACGAGGGGCGCGTATGGGTTAATGGATCTAACAGGAGGGTGTCGGATATAGCCAAGTTCATCTCTACCAACGTCCTCCTTGAGGTCAGTTCGCCTTCTGTTCGCCTTTTGAGCAGCTGGCAGTCTTAACAGCGCATTGCTGTGAGAAGCATACCGTGAGGTGCAACACCGAGGTTTTAGATGAATGCTTTTTGATTCTTATTGTCAAACAGTATATTTCACTTTTACAAAAGAAAATGCTTTGAGGATGAGTTCTAAGCAATGCGATTCAGAAACATAAAGCTATCTGGGGTAACATGTTGAGCTGGAGTTGCTGAGTGTGATCTAACTAACCCTTCCATAAAAAATCCATAAAGACCAGTCAAATACATATGAGCATCCTGGACCAGAGAGTGAATGAGTCAGTCCATAGCCAGGCTTTTTTGGAGAGTTTCCGGTAACCCCACAAAATAAGGAATCTTGCTACTGCACTGCTTCGCTTAGAAATGCTAAGTAACTCCTGTAGGTAGATTGTTTGTTGGCTGGACATGCTACAATTTTGCAGCCTACAGTAGAGCAGATAAACACATTGTTTAATCAATTCTTCCAACTTTTGGAAGGTTTTAAAAAAGGCTGAAAAAGCAGCACATTCTCACTCCCAACTTGTCAAATAAAGACGCTTGGTCAGTGGCCCTATACTTCAAACTATTACACTTTAGATACTCCTCGAGCGAGAGTTTTAGACGTGTAGGGGATGACATGTCAGTTTCTGCTTGTACCATGCATACCGTCTCATTTCAAAATGTTTAGGTGTACTTAGGCAACAAAACTACTTAGTTAGGTTTCGGCAGCAAAAGTATTTAGTTAGGCGACTAGTAGATGGATTCAGTTCAGCTTTTGAAGTCGTGCTGAAATTGCATATAAAAGTCCTGCAGTTGGTTCACTTTGACGTTACGAACAAACAGCACCAGAGTCTCAGTCCGGTTATTTGGTTCGCACAAGAGTTCGAATGATGGTAATGATCTCTTATAAGCCTTAATACCAGCCATCATTTTGGGATACAGACGATTTTATATGTCACATTTCTCAATTTGTATTGAATTTCTTCACCTGCGTTAATGATAACATCATCCAGGATTTTACAAGAATTTCAAATTGTAGATTAATAATATTATTCTATATAAGTCCCAACACCAAATACACAACTTACCAAAGTGAGGGACAAATAGTGAATCACTCAGTGGATCAAATACATCAGTGAAATTACTCAAATCACGCTCTTATGGAGTCCTCTTGAGTTTTTGTTTTTCTCCCAGTATGAGGAAGATTACTATCTAAAAGTCAGATTTCTCTGTGTACTTGAGAGTCTTCCAAGAAGACATTTTACTTACTGCACTTCATAAATAAACTGTCGTTGCTTTCCCATGGCATCTCATCCAGATTGCCAATATTGCTGAATCAAGCAGTAAGAGCAGCTTTACATCCCCTAATGAGCACCAGCAGCCCTGCTCCTCCCGTCCATACCGTCACACACACACACACACACACACACACGTTAGACATGCAAACACATGACTGTTGAGGAGGTGAGCGTATTGATTCATTAATTCCTGCCTGTGTGACCCTGCGGTCTGAGTCGATGAGGACTGGACGAGGCCTCGGCTCAGCCCCTCCATCTCATGAGCCCCAAGTGGAAACGTCGGCCCTCAGAGACAAGGTTTCAACACCGCCCTTCCCCGTTGATTCGATTTTAATAGGGTCATTATCTTTCAGATTTTTCCACTTTAATGTACGAGAGCTACATCGTTTCTTTCAAATCTTTCACTCTTGAGTAAAACCCTCCAGCGGTTCTTGAGAAGTATTGAGTTTCTTCTCTGTAGTCTCCCTGTAAATTAATAATCTGGAACTTCACTAATGTCATACCCGCGTCAGAATATGTTTAGGCCGGATGTCTGGTCCTGTGTAGCTTAACACAGGCTTGTGAAACTGAAATTAGAGCCGATATTCCACAATTACAAATTATAAAGTCCCATAAAAAAAAAAAATTAGATCTGAGTTCAACTGCAATATGTATCGTTTCAGAGGATATGTCCAGGATGTAATTACTTGTGTGTATGTGTGTGCGTGTGTGTGTGTGTGTGTGTGTGTGTGTGTGTGTGTGTGTGTGTGTGTGTGTGTGTGTGTATATAACTCCCCAGCAACAGGGACGCAGTGGTGTAATGATACAATACCCTGTGTCAGTGGATGCAGGAAGATATCAGGACAGGAGGGTGACAGAAGGGCATGAGGACTCCGTGTGTGCGTGTGGTCCATGCAGGGAGCGTGCAGGGTGAGGGGGCTGGTAATGAGAGCAGAGGAGGAAGGTGGAGGTGGAGGTGGTGGTGGTGGTGGTGCGGCTCTGATATCCGAACAGCTGTCAGCAATTTGGCTCCGCCACTCGTACAGCTTTGAACAAATCTGCCTCAGCTGCTGAATTGCAAAGTGTGTGTGTCAGTGGAGTGTGTTTGTGTGTTGTGTGTGTGTGTGTGTCAGTGGAGTGTGTTTGTGTGTTGTGTGTGTGTGTGTGTGTGTGTGTGTGTGTGTGTGTGTGTGTGTGTGTGTGCACGTGTGGACATGCAAACCAAATGTGTTTCACTGCGCTCCATAAGTGAATTCAAGGTCACCATTTATTAAAATATGTTTTATCTTTTAATGCATTTGTTAATGCAACTTTCATCGTACCATCTGCAGTAAAAAAATAAAAAAATTAAATAAACCAGCCAACATGCTTGTAATGCTACTATCCTATCTAGTTCCTGATCATATTTAAAATAAGGACTTGGTAAACTGATTGTCTAACAGAAATTCTTTCTTTCAATATGAATATATGAATGGACAGCAGGGGAAATGGTTCTGATTTTCCTATGAGATTTTTATTGAGATTTGGTCTCAATTCCTTTTTTAATTTAAAATAATCTCAACAAACTCAATCTTCTTAAGACCATGATGGTGTCACTTTGTGATTTTTTATCCAATAGAATTTCAACAAAGATTTTTATAAAATTGAAAATAATCAATATGGTGCAAATAAGCGACATGTGCATTACAGACTCTACCTTTGACAACCAACACTGCTCCCAATAGATCGCAAATACCAAATAAAAACCCGGTAAATTACTCATGAATTCATTCATGTGCAATATCAGTATCAATATCAATGCATGTATCAGCAATTTAAATACTCTGTGCTCTACAAACACTTTATATTTCCTACCTCATATATGCAATAATGTGTATCCAAACACTCAATCTGATTATATGGTATTTTTAATGTTTGGTTATTTATTGTACTTGTTTGGGTGGTGGATTGGCCTCTAGCGCATGCATCAAACTTTCTCGCATAAGATTAGCATTAGCGTCCTGTCACACACTTGCAATTGACATTTAAATGAACTGTAAACACAATATTTTTCTGTGTGTTGGAGGAATTACTCCGATCTTACATATACGCAAAGCAACAATACTACAATGTATAAATACCACATCAAAAATAGGCTCACGTTGGAAAGCCAAACGACATCGCCCAGAGGTGCACACAGCTCGGTGAATTTGAGATATTTCTACCTGCATGAATGTGCGAATTGGGGTGAATTCTGCATATCAGTGTCGCTTAATTTGTGTTGCCCGCCGCAAATCCGTACCTTTTGCCTCAGAGGTTCGCTCGGTCTGGCGTATTCATCATGTTCTGTGATTTGCTCCTGCGTTAAGCGCAGCTTTCTATCTGTCCCCCCGAACACATGGTCCAGAGTCACCGCTGAGAGGATCTTTTAACTTCTAAATTGGTCTGGCAATTTCCCCTGTCGCATGTTGAGTGATAATAGTGAGGTCAGCCTCTGGTCAGCCAAATAGTTATGGGAGAATAGAGACGTTCCAATCTGTTTTACTGTTCCACCCCGATCAGCAAGTTTACACCATTTCAGTGAGACAGAGAGTAAGTAAGACAGAGAGGGAGATGTAGAAGAAGAAGTAGAAGAAGAAGAAGAAGAAGAAGAAGAAGAAGAAGAAGAAGAAGAAGACGAAGGGGTGCTCTCTTCTCTGCACAACGCGACAGTCGGCTCATTAAAATTAATTGTTTGGTAAAACGTTGAAAGTTTTTTGGCTGAGGAGATTCTCCGTTCAATTTGTAATTTGGACAGTTTCCAGTTTGTCTTTCCGCTCCTCCAATCGATTATGGTGACACTTTTAGCCGCAAAGAGCCCGAGGTGTATCACTCAGACCGGTATGTGTGTGTGTGTGTGTGTGTGTGTGTGTGTGTGTGTGTGTGTGTGTGAGCGAGCCACACCAGTGAGGGCTGCTGCCTCAGTAGTAATGAATGTCAAGAGGCGTGCGTTAATAAATTAGCCATGCGTGTGTTTTACCTTATTAATGGCCTCCGAGGCAAATCACAACCTCTTTAATGCATTTCACTTAGTGTAGCTTATGGGTGCATTTCATAAAACATGGCAGCATTTTAGACACTTATTCGGGGCGTAAATTTATCACCCTCTCTTTTTTCCTTCCAGGCCTCCCTCCTTTCCCCGCATGTGCTGCTCCACACGTTCTCTCCCTTATTTCCGCGTGAAATATGATTAAGCTATGATTTAACCTGGGACACTTTGTCATAATAAGCGATTTTCACGAGGGCAAAGATGAGAAAGATGTTGAAACAAGAAGCACAGGCCACCGATCCTTTAATTCAATAAACAAATCGTTATTTACATTTTCTATTCACGAATAATGACTTCACTGTTGCTGCTCTCTGCCCAATAAGGACTCCACCGATAGCTTTTTCAATAAAGGTCTTGTATTTGTGGTTCTGAACACACTACTGCCCCGGTGATCCCATGCCCCCCTCCAGAAGCCCCGCCCTCGCGGTGAAGCGTTGGGCTTCCTAGCTTCTAGATACTTGAAGAAGTGTTCCTTCATAAACTCTCTCATCCAATAACTAACTGGGTGTCACCGCGATCACCAGCCGGGACATAGACGCCGGTATTGCTTTCACCTTTTGAGTCTGTGTGTCCTCATGGCGAAATATGGTGCTGGAGACACAGCTACCTACTGAGGAGAAGAGAAGACGTTTTAGAGCACTTTGCCTGTTTTATTTTGAATTTTTTTTAATGCGTCTGTGGGCAGAACCTGTCCCCACCGTAGCGTCACAGCAAATGAAGGTCAAGTTCAGAGATGGGCGTGACCCGGGCAAGGGTTCCCGAAGGTCAGGGGTAGGAAGTGGGGAAGGGGTTCATTGGTTCCCCCCACTTTATGCCACTGGCCCTATTTATTGTGGTTGGTGTGATTACATTGCAAGAAGGTATCAAGTTAATAACTGTGATGTAATTACTGCAATATCAACTCAGTAGCCCGAGCTCGTCCTGTCAAAGATCTGCAATAAACATTTGCTTTTTTAGTAACTGTCACCGTGATGTTTCCCTAACCTTTAACACACTCTGGTTGCTAGCAGAGATTATCAAAAAACATGTTAAATATTCTGAAAAACATTGTCTTTGTATGTAATCCAGGCTTTTGCAGACTCGTCAAAATTTGAAATTTGAACTACACGTAATGTAAAAAAAGTAATCGCAAAACAGTAGCAAGCATTTGGTTGTTAGCAGGAGCCTGCTAGCCATGACCTCTGACCTGATAAACTCAGGTTCCACCAGCTTAAAATCCCTCCCTCTCTGCTTCCTCTCTCCTTCCTCCCCTATACGTCCCTCCCTCCTCAGAAGTGCCCCCCCCCCTCCACAGATCCTGAAGGTCAGCTCCTGGTGAGCGATCTCCCATTCTGCTGATCCTGCCAAACGCTGGAGCAGAGTGGCGCTGCGCTGCGACCCGGCCGGCCACTGACGTCCATAAACCAAACCAGGAATGACAGGTGTCGCTGGGTCCCCCCCCCCACACACACTTTTCCTTTCCCTTTTTCTTTCTTCGCCCTCTTTTTTTCTTCCATGCCGTTGATTTATGGTTTATTGTTCCTTGTCGTGTTTCAAGGTCGCTGCTAACGTGGGCCAAACTAGGCCCAGGGGGGGCGTCTTTCAGCGTACCTGCCAGGGAGCCACTGACGCGGCTGTGGCTTCCATCACAGCTCCTTCTGCCAGCGAAGAGGCTAAAAAATAAGGCGGTCCCACTGAGTCTCCCCAACACTCTCCCTCCACGGTTCACACACTACACCCTAAGAGGTGACGGCAATCGATAGGAACAAGGTCACAGGTTGTACGCCAGCGCCGCACCTTTGAAAAACCCACGAGAGCAGAGCCGTACAGGAGATCACTGTTGCCATGTGTCGTTGCCAGACTGGAATCATTTTTCAGATACACTTTTCGCTCTCTTTTCTTTTTATGAAATCCTTTTTATTTACAATTGATTTCCAGATTTTTTCGAATTAGTGTCAAATCGCCCAGGGAGACGGAGAACAAGGAACATTAAAGGGAGAAACGCACGCTCACTGCGGCAGACGTGGTTCCTCCCTGAACTGTACTCAGTGAAGGAAAGATCCATCACGGGGCTCCCAGGGGACTCGCAGACATCTAAATAGAAATTAGCAGGACGCTACCCGGCAGTATAGATATGTCTGCTCCACTGGTGGAGTCACTGGTGGGGAGAGAAACAGGGAGGAGGAAAAAGCTGGGCTCAATTAGCTTACACTTTACCACTGTTGGAGTGTGTGTGTGTGTGTGTGTGTGTGTGTGTGTGTGTGTGTGTGTGTGTGTGTGTGCTGTGGTGGCGTCCTGCTTCCAAGGGATCTCAGTTGTTTCCTGGTTGACTCTGGATCTCTGCTGCTAAATGGAACCTGTCAGGGCATTAACATCCGTGATGGGCGTCAAGAGGAGAGTGCATGGCGGAGGGTGGGATTGTCTTTGCGTCTGTGTGTGTCTGTGTGTTCGTGCGTGTGTGTGTGTGTGTGTGTGTGTGTGTGTGTGTGTGTGTGTGTGTGTGAGTCAGACTCTCCACCCAGACATGCATACAAATGTCCATTGCGGGCTTGTATCGCTGCAGAGAGCTGTCACTAGGACTTTGATAGAGTGTGCTTGCTCGTGTGTATGCCCATGCATGCTCATGAGAGTGAGCCTCCGTGTGTGGCACGAGGTGCACGTCACATGATGCTCACAGGCGTTAACCTCCGGTTCTGCCGAGCGGACCAGCAGGGGGCGACTCCTCCGGTTGTAAAAAGAAGTCTGGTTGTATAGAAGTCTATGAGAAAATGACTCTCTTTTCTCTTGATTTATTACCTCAGTAAACATTGTAAACATGAGTTTATGTCTCAATCTCTAGTTTCAAGTCTTCTTCAATACAGCATGATGTTCATTTAGTAAATGATGATCCATTTAGAGTCACATAGACCATAAAGCAGAGTATGCTTTAGGCTTACTGTGATTGACAGGTCTCTGCTGCTACCAGAGACGTATACGGAGTCTCTACATCACTCCTTTGCATTCCAAATATGGTAACTTCTGTTCATTGGCTGCAAAAAAAAACATATGGCAACGGCTGTAGTTCAAGATGGCGACGGCAAAATTGATGACTTTATTGTCTGTCAGTGGAAATCTGTATGTGCTACTGCGTATACCTCTACAGATGTCACCGTACCAGAATTCCAGTAGTCAATATCAATACCAGAGAAATTGCATGATTGGCGATACCCAATACCAATAAATCCAACGACTTTCAACATACACAGTACACTCCTTTAATACGGTTTGCATGCTAGTTTTTACTATTTTAACTCAAACAATTATTTTATTTTATTTTTTTTTTATTTATTTTTTTAAGTAGTTTAGTTATCCTAAACCTAACCAATCGTTTAACAACATTGACCTTTTGACATCAAGCGTTTCGGCAAGCGTGATATGAAACATATTTATTAATCTTTTTTGGGGGGGTTCAGAAACGTGGATGTTCAACCCGAACATTTTTCCTGCCGGTTGGTTTGAAATATTGTAAGGAGTAGCCACAGTGAGCTAATGGAATGATGGGTAAAAACTGTAAAACTCTTATTTTGTACATCTAAGAAAGCAGCAGAAATCTAGATCCATTTTTAGATTAAAGGAAACTCATTATTACAGGTAACAGGTGTGTGCAAGTCCCTCCTGTTCTCAGGAGTTCGGACTCCTAAAGTTGAACTTGACAGGCCGAACTGTGTACTGAGACCGGCCTTTGTTTCGGGGAGTTTTGGTGGAGCAAACCAGGAAGTGTGAGGGTCGTCTCTGACCTCTTTGTGTTCTTTTTATCTGGTCTCTTCTTTACCCCTCTATTCCCTTTTCCCCTGTAGTCTTTTCCCTCTTTTCCCTACATTTCCCGTCCATCTCTTCAGCCCTCTCCCTGTTCTTGTCATATTCCCATCCTTCCTGTTCTTCTGATCTCTGATCCTCTCCCTCCCAGCCCTTACCTTTCCCTTTCCTCCAATCCCTTTGACCCGCCCCCGTCACCCTCTTCCACTTTTCTTCCTCTTCTTAAATGTTTTTATTTTTTGGACCACGGGATGCTTCCTCTCCCTCCTCCCCTGTTTGAAATGTGCGTGTGAGAGGAGCAGCCCTTCCTGAGCTTTCCAGGTCACGCTCTCCCTACAGACAAATCAACCTCTGGTTTCCCTCTTTTTTTCTCTTCCGAGCTCACCTTTGTTACACTTATTCAGACTGAGCGCTTCTTCTTCTTTTGCCCCTTTACTTTTAGCTTGATACCTTGGCTTGGAAGAAAGATACATTGTCAAATGGATAAATCACTTGTGATGACATCATTTGAGAGAGGAGCCAAGGTAATAGTCCTGCCAATGTTGCTATACTTAGAGGCCAGCCTTCTATTTTAGGAAACTTGGGAGCTTTGCAGCCCTAAATTTGAGCTGCAGATAAGTGTTAGATTTGTCTTCTGTATTCACGGAAACATTTTATATTCTGACAATTCTGCAAGTGGCCGCGGCACTTGGTCGTGCACCACTGAAGTTTTGTAACTTGCCTCGCGCAATCACATGACTGTCACAAATAATTCCCTTATGAAAGCACTATTTACATGTGTAGCGATTATACAAAGAAGATCAATTCGTCTTTTTAGGCGCTTTAGAAACAGGAGGTCGTAAAAATCTACATTTGATTTAAATATTTTGCAGCCAAATCAAATTGTTTACAGGATACTTAGTTTCTTTATAATGCATTTAATACTTGACCTTTTTCTTTACATGGCTGGTACAAAGGCGTTAAAGTAGTTCATGAATATGAGATATGCGTTTACAGATACGTACAATGCCTCCTCGGCCCTGTGGAGGTCGGTTTATGGCTGTTTGTCTGTGGGCATAGAGTTACACTCTTTTTGATTCCTCACAGTTCATTTTGTTTCTACACCCTCTGGCGTTTCGGAGGAGTATAAACGCTGCTGTTCATGCTCGGAGCTCGCGCGCCATCTGCGGAGGCTCGCGCTACGGCGCCAAGCCCGAGTACAAACAAAACTTAGGATGTGGTCAGGATTTCATTATCACCAGAATGCGAGGAGGTCACAGTGTTGACGTCTTTATATTGAGTTGCAGGGATATCTACAGAAATGAGCATGCTAACTAGCTAGCAGTACATCCTATCTCCTAATACTACAGTGGCAGACATTTAAAAAAAAAAAAAAAGGACTCATATTTTAGTTTGGTCCTCCCTGCCGAGAAGTGCTGCCCCCTACTTGTTCGGAGCATGTGACCAGTTCTTATGCATTGCCCCTCTAAATGTGCCGCGCCCTACAGTGAGAATGGAGCACCTTTGCCAATGCAGCGTTGCAGCGTTGCAGCGCATTTGGGGTGCGGCATTGCATGGTTAAATGTTTAAACACTCATTTTCACAGGTAGACGGTGGCTGTGAGAACATCACCAGTTTACCTGAAAAAAAAAAAAACACAAGCCGTTAAAATGTCCAGGCTACGCGCATGAAGTAAGGCTCGTTTATTTATAAAGAAAGCATTTCGCAGTGTGGTCGTGTTGCTATATTTGACTGTGCTGCCTGTGCAGCTGCTGCATTCCTCTGATTGGTCCGTCCAGACTGTCATTGACTGCTTGATTCAACACCCTGGGATGGCTGTATTCGGTGTCCCAAAATCTGATTTAAACATCAAAATACAGTTTATTCATGGGGAAACCCTGCATGCGCACCAACACCATCTGAGAAGAAGAGACGTGTTCATACTAAAGTCGTTTTCTGTCTCTGAAACGGTGCCGGCTGTCTGGGATGGTTTGAGGAGTGATGACTTCACTCTGTGTTTTCAGCTTCCTGTGTGGAGATCGAGCTGTCCGCCTGGTATCTGCTTGTGATGCGCCACGCCACTAACTTGTCTGTCAACTTCTGTGCGGTCACACGGGACAGCTGTTATCAATAACCTTGTTATTGTTGTTGATTGTTAATTTTGTCTTTTTTGATGGATGCCTCAGAGCAGGAGTTTATGAAATCGTTATGAAAAATGACCCAAAACCGCCTGTTTCCTTTTTTTTTTTAGAATTGAACTGGTTTAAGTCCCTAAAGAGGCAGCAAACAGGACGTAAATCCTCAGCTGTGGACGGATGATGAAAATGTATAACAACACTACGCATTTGAATGATTTAATTATTACAAGTACTATAGATTACTCAGAAATGAGTCCAATTTAGTGTCAATTGAAACTCAATATATAGCCAACACTAGAGGGGTTTCCTGTCCAAATTTAGAACAACAAATACATCTCATGCACCAGTCTTGGGAAGCAGCATTACCACTGTCATATTTGGGGAACTAAGTTTGTGCAAACATACCGTGCAGATGTCACTTTGGAGTGTTATGGCTCAATTTATTTATTTTCCCCTCAGAACAGTCCGGGTAATCTTCAAGTCGTACTTCAAATGATCGGCTTTCATTTTTACTGCTGCTGTCGTTAGATTCTTTGCTCAGCGGAGAACGATGTCCTCTGCGATGAAATTAATTTATTTACATCACTCTTTTCACCAAATAGATGAGTTAAATGTGGGCTGATCTGCAAACTGCAGACATTTCCCTCTGACCTCAATTCACAAGATTCATTGGAGATGTTTACATCCACTCTCAGTACAAATTGTTTCATGTTCAATTTAATCGCCCATTACATACCAAAGAAAAATGCAGTTATTTTGCCAGTCCCCTCTGGAGAAATCACCAAAAAACCACACACTTTTTGCCGTGCCTCTGTATCCTCACACCTGCTAGAGGAAACCCTTAACTGTGTATATTTGGTGATCCGTTTGTCCCCATTGTGCTCACCAACGTAATCTTTTATTTAAACGAGCGGTCGACATGTCGTGATGCATCATTCAAAAGAGAAGCGGGAAATGGCACAGGACGTCTTTGCGCTCCTCTGCGACTGTGAGCGAGCGGATGGCTGCTGCAGACCCGAAAGCACAGGGGGTTGATCAAGGGCCATCTCAAATTTATGCTCTCCTCTCTCTCTCACTCCCTCTCCACTCCCCACTCCCTCCCCCCTCCCCCCCTCGCGCTCTAACACACACGCTCTAGTTGGAGGTTAAACTCGAGCAGCAGAGCAACTGAGGGGGAACCCAAATGTCAAAAGAGAGACATTTCTATGCTGAAGTCCACCTCCATGTGAACGCGCCCCCGCAGAAGTAATTGATTTTCATTTTTGGCAAACCGCTGTGCGCGCTGCTCTGGGGTCTGATGTTGAGTGTTTGTTGGCATCTACATATCAGGCCATGCACCACCGATGACTCAACTTAGAACAAAATGTTGAAGTCCGGCAGCGAGCCCTCTGAGAGTTTGGCAGGACCTCTATTCTGTATCCCTTTACCTTTGATCAGCTCGGGCACATGAATGCATGAAAACATGTAAAACGGTTTAAAAGGTACAGTGAGGAACTTTCAACTGGTTATGAAATGAATGGTTGTGAATTTAATGTAATAAGTGCTGGATTGTATTTTAACTGGGCAGCAAAGTCAGCAGTATATTTAACATAATTGTAGGAAAGGTGTGTTGAAGGAAAGACATATATTCTGCTTAAAACAGGCATCTCAAAGTTGCCTCGTATAATTCGTATTCAGTTACATATACAAACTGGTATGATATCGCATGGTTTATTATCTTTCTAATACTGTATGTGTATTTTATTTCCCAAGATCATGATGGGGACGTTTTATTAAAAGCCTGAATCTCTGCAATGTCTATATGAAAATCCAATCACATTGTATTCAGTTACATATACAAACTGGTCACATGAGAAAAGAATGATCAACAGTGAACATTAAAGAAAATGGTTACATAGCTTATGTATCTCAAGGATACATAAAATATGTTTGGAGAGAATAATTAAATGTAAACACAAACTAATTAATTAAGTATAAAAAAAGAAAGTCCACCATCTATCCTTTAAAGAAGTACTCCACCAATTAGGTTTTGCAAGATTGAACTGTGTCTTGTCTTTTGTACTCCATTCTTCTTCCTCTTCAAGACCTGGCGCTTACATTAAGCCTCGGGCAGACTTTGAGTGTCTGGCGCTCCACGCATGTGCATTTCCCGATCCACGCTCCTCTCCAGGCGGCAGCGCCAATGCACCAAACCGTTGTTTGCCAGGAGTTCAGAGCCATTTGGCTCTCTTTGTAGTCCTTAAAATGTGGCTAACAGCGGATCTCTCTTTAGTTATCTTTCTGTTATCGTCGTCTTCTTCTTCTTCTTGGCATATCATCTAGAGTTACACACGCCACCAACTGGACTGGAGTGTGGAACGAATCTGGAGCGTGTGGCGCTCTTGCTTTGGTTCAGGAACCTCGTGGACGTGGAGAGTGTTAGTTGGCCTTCACCCACAATGCAACTTCACCCCAAACAGTTCAGTCTGAGATCTGGGTGAGTTATGCTATTAGTGGCTACTGTAGCCTGCAAGATACAGAGCAAAGTTAGGGACTTGGACTCAGGGTTAGGGTTAGATACTTGTCTCGTGACTTGAGACTTCATTTGGGAGTTTAAAACATGTTTTGTGAGCATCTCTGGCTTTGAGAGGCTATGGAATGTGTTAATTTACAGTTATGTCATCAGTTAGAGACTCTAGCTCACACACTAGCTCAAAGAGTTGAGACTTGACTAGGACTTGTGACCAAAGACTTGAGATTATTATTATTGAGATAGTTTGTATTCTCTGCATCGTGACAAAATGTAACCGCTCTCTACAATTTTTACTTTTTGAATCCGAAGGATCTTCATATTGACTAATGATCGGGTGGGGTCGGCCTCTTATTTCCCTGACTTACTCTGAAATGCACAAATATGCACACATTAATCTGTGGGTTTGCATGGTGACAGTGCAACATCTGACTGACGGGCCTCGCTCTGGAAGAATCAATGGCTCAAGCCGAGATGTCAGGGAGGAGAGGCAGCATTAGCTGAAGTCAGCACTCTCTACGGCTGTGTTTGAAATATTAATATTAACATACTTTCATACTAAGTAGAAAGTAAAATTGAGTAAGTAGTGCATTCACACGGCATAGTATGTGGATTTTGTGTCCGCGAGAACCGCCCCGGATGTATACATCAGCAAGAATGAGACATGGGTACACTGCGCATTCTCAACTGCCCCACAATGCATTGCGTCTGGGTGCCTTGAGACCGGCTGTCCGTCTTGTTAGATTCTGGACCAGGATAAAAAAAAACCTTAAGATATGTTACTTTAAGTTTTGATATGTTTTCATGCGAGAAAGTAACCGTTTAGACTCCCTATATGTGGTCGGTCAAGACATTAGCTACGACCGTCTTTTTAATAGATGTGAGTGAGCCGCTGGCGTGGCGCCCTGAGACTGTGTGAACCGTCTGCTGGTGAAATCTTACTCAATCGTTCCTTTCGTAGGCAGGAAGCAGCAGTGTGCAGCATGAAGAATGTGATTTCAAACACAGCCAAATATCTATCTCTCTGGCACTAGCTTCCTCTCTGTTTACACACACACACACACACACACACACACACACACACACACACACTCACACACACCCACACACGCCATTTTATAATCAGAAGCACTTCAACATGATTTGTTGGTCAGAAGAAAAACCTGCTCTGTGTTTCACTGAGATGCTCTTACTTCAGTCAGGGTGATTAGTTGCAGTCTCCCTCTACTGGCACTGAAGCCTTACTGCAGCAGGCGGGCACTATTGAATGCTATTAAACCAGCATCTAAAGTGGGCTTTTATGTGTTCCTTAGATATGAGGACTATACATATTGGAAAAAAAGGGAACATCGGGGAAAGACTTGACAGAGTTTAAATGGAGGAGCAAGAGGAATGACAGTTAAAATGGCTGTAGGAATCACATCTGAAAGAAAGGAATAAATGTTTAAAGAAAGACAAATTGATCGAGAAAGCTGTGTTGAACTACAAAAGTAAAGATGTGAAAAAGACTGAGTGAGAAGGACGTGATATGCACCCTGTCCGTCATGAGCCTGAGCTGGCAGGTCAGAACTATTTGTATTTTTAACCTGCACAGAGGCTTAGCAGGTTGAATCCTGTCATGTCAGGTCTCCATATTCTTGATGGATGCCCTGTTCCCCCTCCGGCTCCGAGCATGTAGACGGGGCTCAGTGGAATTCCTCTATCTGCTATTCACAAGTCCTCCATTTTCACGACATATCCATTTTCCACCTACACCCTTCGGTCCCACCGTACCTGTCTTTGCAATGATCCATCCATCCCCATTATCCATCCTAATGTGGCAGATACCTGCCTGTTCTCAGAAGGCCTGAGGAGGAGATTTCGCTCTCTGATTGAGTGCAGCAGAAAAGTGGGGGTTGTGGAACATGGGCCGTGTTTAAAATGTAATAAGGTCTATATCATTTCTGCATATAAATATGACCGTCGTCAACGCAACTTTTAATCTCCATGTCGTGCCGTGATTCTCAAAAATGAAGACGTCTCCCAGTAAAATCTTGAAGTTGTGGAGAAATGGGTGAAAAAAGTTACAATTTGTGTCAACCTCGTCAAGGTTCTCAGTACGGAACGAGGCTGAGCCGGCGGCAAGCAGCTAACGGTGCTAACGGCACGGACAGCGCAAACAACGGGAACAGTGCTGACGGAGCTAACGGTGTTAAACGTGATCTCATCCTCTTAGCGTCAGATTTAGCTGCTCGGGCAGAAGCCTCCCGGCGTCATTGTAGAGTTTCTCGACGCTGAAGGTTGTCGCATGGTTGATGTTGTAGACCTGTCACGTCGTCGTCAGTGAAAAACGTTTGGTTTCACACGCCGGTCCCCTGAGTAACGGTCCTGTGTTTGTTTGTCCCACCAGGCCCGAGCGGACTTGGATACAGTTTGTCTGACCATCTAAAGACACGGATGGGTTTACATTGGAGTTACTTGAAGGTTGGAAGACTAGAAAAGATCTGTACAAGTATTTTACACTTCCCCAAGCTTTGTTGATATAAATTATGTTTTTATCTTGTACTTTTAATTCAACTGCTAATGGTGACATGATGTTTACGGGTGCAAACAGCTGCTGATCTCAAATGATTATATCAATAATAACATACTCTTGCATTTACAGTTATTTTCTGTTTTTCATGCTGTCATAGAGACAGGAGTGTACACAGTGTTTGTGTGAATTTATGTGTCATTATGCCACGTTGTGAATTTAATTAATAGGAAACATATAAGTTGTCATGGACACTGAAGAAAGGATGTCCCATTTTATTGAAAACCTGATGCCTCCACCCCTCTCTCCTCGCCTCCTCTGCTCACATCGCCTGTTGGCGGGACGAAGACGCCAGGAGAGGAGGAGAGGAAAGGAATCGAGGATGTTCAAATTGGATAAGGTCCCTCAAGTTACAGCTCATTTAATTCCTGTCGTGGAAAAGGCCTATTTATGATATGTACAAGGTGCACGGGTCGATTATGAGAAAATGGGCCCCTGGGCATAGACAAGTAAAAGGACCAAGCACCTCTCCTACATAGAAGACACACAGACTTTGTAGTTGTGATCTCCTTTCGATGTGGTTTAGTGTCTCTGTAGTTACGCATCCCTCTGTGGTTTAGTGTCTCTAGTTACGCATCCCTCTGTGGTTTAGTGTCTTTGTGGTCATTTAGTCTCTTTAGAGCTCTTTGTCGTCATTTTGAGTCGTCTTTGAATTACATTTTGTAGGTTAGGGCTGGGAGGAATAAAATACTTGACAAATTAAATACTGAGTATTTTCTCATTTTATTAAAAACTTACAAGTTTAAGAAATTACAGAGAAAATATTTTTTCGTACATGCATGCTCACAAATACAGCGTAAAGATAGTAGTTTTACTTACACATGGGTATTCCCATAAGCAGAATTCATATTAATTCAGAGTTTCTGAGAGGTTTTAGTTGGTGTGTGTGTTGGTTATGATCAATTTAGACAACAGAACTATTATTCATGATATCTTGTTATATCATTTTATCACGATATGAACGACAATAAATTATCAGATTGAACCTCTGGTTCTGAAAAGTGAAGCCAAAATGCTTTATGCTTCAATGTTAAAAATCAGGGGACGACATCTTTGGTTGCAATCTGTCCGATCTGGGAGTTCATTTTTACAAATTCAACCATTTCACAGTGTGTTTCCACTTCATGAAAGTTAATTGTAAAATTTTGGTTGCGCAAAAATGTCTTCAAACAGTGTTTGGTTGCCCTTCGCCCTTAGCTTGGTAACCCTCTCGTGTCACGTCTGGTTGCAAAAAAAAATCAAAAGATGGCGACGGACAAAATGTCGAACTTGAGGCTTCAAAAAAGCAGTCCACAAACCAATGAGTGACGCCACTGTGACCACGTTCACTTCTTATATACAGTCTATGCACCCGGCCATAGCTGCAGGTTGACAGTCGCCAAAACTGTCAGTCCGCATGCCTTCATGTTTACTCCTCGTGGTTTGTCAGGGTGAACATGGACCGGACCAAATATTAAAACGCAACAATGTATATATTTTTTCCTTGGTCCAGACCAATTGAACCTCATTGAGGCGACACAGTCCTGCAGTGTGACACACAAATACACTTAAATGTATTTGTAAATGGTCAGAGGTTTATTTCTTCTACATTAATATTTGCACACAACGATTCTTCATCAAACTGATCTAAAATGACTCAGCCAACTCACTGCAACTCAGCGGTTCAATACGGCTCGCATTAGAGAATCAGTGTGTTTACAGAACACAGGGAGTGGAGAGACGCTAGCAAACAAAGGCTCAGGTATAGATAGATACAGTGGGTGAAGGCTTGGTTTATTTGTTTTCTAACGAAGCACCAATCCAATCTAATAAGTGATTTGGTGCACCGCGCCGCCATATCTTTTGGCCCAGACACCAGCATCAGCAATAAAGGGAGGGATTTATGACAGAGGCATTACAAAGAAGTGAGTGTCCGCGTCTCCATTTGAGAAGGGAGGAGCTGATGGCAGTGTGAGTGGTAACATCTAGGAGGGTTAGGTGTGGCTCGGAAGGGGGAGAAAGGGGAAGGGGGATGGGGGGAAGATTGGAGGGAAGCAGGGGTGGAAAAACACTTAGAGAGATTAAACACAGTGGGATGAGTGAGGACTTTGTTTTTATGTGCATGTCTGCAAATGTATGTGTGTGTGTGTGTGTGTGTGTGTGTGTGTGTGTGGTGGTCTGGGGGCGGGGGGGTAGACAGGGTTTTGGATCAGTTTCAGGTCCTGCCTGGCAATCCATTACGGATCGGTGGTGGGTCTGCCCCGTTTTTTTATTATGTATGGAATCTATCATTAATGGACATCTAGAGGACTTCATCGGTATTCAATGAGAAAGACATCACTCCGCTGTCAGCGCTAACAGTGTTTGCCTCAGTGGCGCTCGGTGTTGTGGAACCAGGAAACGGTGTTAAACTACTATTATTGGGATAAAGCGTGATACTGGGCCTGGGTTACTCCATTCATCACATATGGTGGCATCAGTGGGAACACACGGCGGTCCACCAGGGTGGGTGGACTAAACAGTGGAAGGATATCAGAGAAACTGAGAGGTATAAGGGTTTTACTTACATGAGTTAGATCACACAAAACACAAAACCATGGGTAGACGAAAGCAGGCTTCTCATTTCTAGCCCTGACCGTCAGAAAAAGACAACCGTCGCTGCCAGATATTGTCAGCCTTAGCTAGCTAGCTAGCTAATTAAGTTAACACCATAGACTGTATTTAAGAAGTGGACGTAGTCATTGTGACCTCCCCCATTGGTTTGTGGACTGTCGTTTTGAAGCCTTGAGTTTGGAGCTTTAGCTTTCGCCATCTTGGATTACGACCTTCGCCATGTTGTTTTTTTTCACAACCAATGAACAGAAGTTACCATATTTGGAATGCGGAGGAGTGTAGTAAAGACGGCTCTTAGTGCCAGTGACCTGTCAATCACAGTAAGCCCGCCCTAAAGCATACCCTGCTTTATGGTCTATTTGACTCTAAATGGACCATAATTTACTAAATGAACATCATGCTGTTTTGAAGAAGACTTGAAACTAGAGATTGAGACATAAACTCATGTTTATAATGTTTACTGAGGTAATAAGTCAGTAGAGAGAATGCAAGTTTTAAGACACTTCCGCATTGACTTCATTCGGCAGAACAGGAGGTTGCTACCTGGTTAACACTAGCTCCGTGAGTTGGTTGGATGGAGGATGTATGTTGTCCTCAAGGATGGTTACATTGTGTTTTTGGTTTTAGAAAGGTTAATAAAAAAACACAACTCTCCAAACCCTCAATGCCAAGTCAACGCCTACTAGAGCCCCTTAGACACTGCTACTACAACATATGAAGACAAAGCTAAGGTTGCTAAGCAATGTGAAGAGTCACATCGACCATGACCATACTCTCATGAGATCGTCATCTGTAATCAAACCATCTGCAGCCGTGTTGCCAGGAACGAATGTTTGCTTTGTACATTTATACGTTGAATGTGGATGTTGCATTGGGTGAGTTAAAGTGATAAAACTATATCGGGCAACTGCTATTAAAAGTTAGTATGAAAGTTACGGTGATATAATAACGATTATAACAAGCAAACACCAAAGTGTGGTCAGGATAGGTGGTGGATGAGTCAAACAAAGACAGGACTTTCACTCAGGAGACCAGTGTGAAAAGCAGATGTTGAGTTTATGCATGTTAAGTTTGTTACATTACGGTCAGGAGGCTACCTCCGGTTTTGCCGAGTGAAGCCAAAGCACAAGTGTCATAAAACTTGTCTCTACTGGCCATCAGGGGGCGCCTCCTCTGGTTGCAAAAAGAAGTCAGATTGTATGGATGTCTTTGTCAACACAGCATGATGTTCATTTAGTAAATTGTGTCCATTTAGAGTCTAATAGACCTTAAAGCAGAGTATGCTTTAAGGCGGGTTTACTGTGATTGACAGGTCACTGACGCTACCAGAGCCATATACGCCATCTCTACGTCACTCCTCCGCATTCCAAATATGGTAACTTCTGTTTATTGATTCTGATAAGTGTTGTGTTAGAACATGGCTTCATACTCGATTCTGATTGGTCAATTACGGTCTGTTATTTCTGCATAGAAGAAGTTGCTATGGACGCTGTTCTGATGTCAGCCAGAGAACTATTTTTCTTTTTAGCCAAAGTAATAAAATAATTTTTAAAACATTTGTGTCAAATTATCGATCTCTCTTTTATGAGCTGTGGTACATGCAGGATAATGAACAGCAAGCAGGTTATCATTGCGGAATGAACCCCAACAGGCCAAGCAGGACTTCAAACATCCTGAAGGCTCACTGTACATTATACCTCACTTGATAGTCATCACAGTTATGCTGTCCTAAATCTTTTTTGACATTGCATTACCTTACATTCAGTTAGTGACTTGCAATTTCTGTCATCTAGCTCTTGGAGGTTGAATCCACTTATTATAAGTGCACATGGATAAAGATTGGTATTCTCTCTGCCAGGTCAAGAAATAGAATGAAAAAATGTCAGTGCCATTATATCCTTAGATAATTCTAGTCAAGTGTAAAACATGGTTAAATATGCACATGGGCCCAAATTCCTTCCTTTCTTCTTGGCTGCGAAATCCAACATCACAATACAAACAAGCAGATAAAATAAAAGCTTTCTAGTGGGTAATAGAAGTGCACACCAAAAACAGCCTTGCATCTAATGGCTCATTTTATTTTCTGATAACTGCTATAGAAATAAACTCTACCCCTATGCACCATGGCTAAGTCTCCTCAGACATTTATTAATTTGGTAAAATCCTAATTAAGTTTACTGGTGCGTTTTTCTCACAGCCCTTTCTAATCAATTTATTTGATAGTTTAATGGCTCAGCTGGGCAGCTAGTGACACAAAAGGAACATTTGAGAAAGCCTTGAGTATTTAATTAAGTTAATAATTTTACCATTTTGACTACTTGATTTTGTTGGCCCAGAGTACTGACCCAGAGAGTGATTGCCCCTCCACCACTGATTGGGGAAGAAGCCCACATGCAAATACGCTACACTAGCCTTAATTGCAAGTCAATTTATGTACTCCTCTTTGTAAAAAAAATAAATAAATGCAGTTATTTACCAAAAGTGACTGTACAAATGCTTTCCCTTTTTTCATATAATCTGAAATGCCCCACTGCTCAGTTGTTTCCACATTGAAAGGCTCGGGCAAAAAAAAAAGAATAGGGTAAAAAAACGGAACTTTTGCCACAATACATCGTCATCTGGCAACACGGTAGATTACTAACGTGTAACGTGAATGGAGAATTGTATTCTTTAACTTGTGATCATTAAGACAGAATATTAAATGATTGCTCTCATGATAATATTCCAACAGTTGTAAAATACTTCCTCATTGCATAACAAACTGCTATGCAGTATTTTTGGCATCCAACAAGCTTTTGAACTCACGGATCTCATATTTTATTGCCTCTGCACCGGCAAAAGCCGTGACTGGAGTTATAATATTTTCGGGGTTGTCTGTCCCTTAAATTCTCCATTCTTCTAAAGCGATACCTCAGGAATGCCTGGAGGGAATTTCTTCAAATTTGTCACAAAAGTCCACTTGGACTAAAGAATGAACTGATCAGATCTTTTGATGGTTATTAGCCTCTGCAGCGGTAGCCAATGGCTTTAGTGCCATTCAAATTAAACTATGAGACACAACTTTTAATTCTAATTCTAAATTCTTTAGTGGATCAACATCTATACTCTATGAGTAAACATAAACTAATATCACCACCTCGCGGTTGTATGTCTCCGGTGTTTCAGTTTACATCCACGTCTGTCCAAAATGTCTTATTCAACATTTTTTTGAAATTATCATAATTATCATATGCATTTTATATGCAAGTTATGGCCAAAACAGGTTTTGCAAAGTCAGAGTAATCTTTGACTCACAAATTCTAATCAGTTCATCCTTGTGTCCAGTTTATGCCAAATTTGAAGAAATCCCTTCCAGGCCATCCTGAGATATCACGCTCACAAGAAAAGGACGGACAGATGGACACCCCAAAAATATTATTTACTTTTCAGGGCATACACTATACAAACATGAACCTGACATTCACACACATCAAACAGCCTTGAAGTTTGTCCCAGTCTTTTGTTGCTTGCATGAATATTTCAGTAGTGATATGACAGAAGGACAGTGGTGTGTGGAGAGTAATACTACACTGGAAAAAAAGTTGCAGTGGCATTTGCTTAAAAAAAGCTAAAGAAAACAATTTCAACACAGAAATTCTTTATATTTTTTATTCAGGAAATTCTCAAATTAAGTGTACTCACCAGTAAGAATTGTTTTTTATCAAACATATTGAAGTAAATTTTACTTGCAACTTTCTTCCTTAGACATACAATGTACTCACCCTTTTATTGTAATTTTTACTCGAGCTACTTTTGCATCTAATTACAAAACCCCTGTAAAATGATTTGATATTTCATGGTTATTTGGCTAGCTTTTAACTTTTTCAATTAAAAAATTATGAAGTAACATTTACATAATATGTCGTGCATCTACCACTACTCTACACCACTATTAAAATATTGATGTGTTGTTATTTTTGATCTGGGCTACTTTTTATTCAATAAAATTGTCTTAACATAAAGCTTCCACAAAACATGAAACAGCAGCTGGTTAAACTACAGCACCTTCATTTGCTAACACTTGGAAGGAGGTAACTGCTTACATACACTGATACCAACATATAGTCAGGAGAGATATCTTCAGGACATCATGCTCAACAAAGAGCTTCTGAAACAGCTTTGGTGGGAAACTCAAGTTCACTGCATAGATGAAGCCCATGTGCAGAAGGCCTTTTCCACATGTTTACGGTCATCAAGAACTTCTTTTCCCTCGATGTTCAACCGACACGTGGGCAGGGGGGAAGCGTTCCTGAGCTGCATTTCCATGTAGGACAAATATCTTCAAGACATGATGAGCATAACCTCTTAGATGTTCTCTTTGCTGACGTCCTGTCAAAACATGTGAATCAGAGGTCAACAGACGACAGATATGTTCTATATGTTCTGTAAGTTCTATAAGTTACTGCTTATGCAATTCCCTCAGTTGAAGTGGCCATTTACTACAGTCTGCAGATACAATAATGCAACAGAAATAAGATGCTCACAGCAAGACATTGGTTCAATGCTGGGTATGTATTTAGGTAACTGATTAATTTACTTTTACAGAGATAAAGACTGAAGGTAAGTAAGATGTACTATTGAGCAGCAACACAAACTACAGCCTCCATTATGACAATAGATTTAAACCAATAACTCTGTTAAACAGCTTCAACAAAAGATACAAGCTGCACCCATAAAGCTGAACAACTTCTTAAGGGAAACCCTATTGGTGAATGGCTCCTACGGGTTCAGTAAAATCCGTTAAAATCAGCACCAAAATGTAACGCTGTGAGCCATGTCTATAGATCGACTGTACTGTATAGATCTTTTCTTGTCTTCCGACCACTCAAAGCTCTTTAACACTTCTTGTCATCATTCACACACTGATGGGAGGGGCTACCATGCAGGGTGCCACCTGCCCATCAGGACTAGCTAACTATCACACACCACAGGAACAGCCTGTGGGGACAAGGGTTAAATGTCTTCCCCAAGGACACATCAACATGGACTAGCGGAGCCGGGAGTCGAACCTCTGAGCCGCTGATTGAAGGACGACCCTGCTCTACCACTGAGCCACAGTCACCATAAAGCAGGCCCACGTTAACAAGCACCATAGCCTAACTGGCTAGCAACCTAAACTGACCAGTTCACATTCCTGTGAGCGTTGAGTATTCAGTGCTCAAACACTGACTGTCACTGACGACTCAACAGGAATGTACAGCGTTTATTAAACATGTAACCTAAGCCGGTGGCTCCACGTCCATGAATGTTCTCTCCTCCGGTTACACTCGGCCGTCCTCACCCAGTTTCTGCCGTTTTGTTGTTTTGCTGAAGGAAAAAGCGCAAATTCTCCTCTGACATCGTCCTGTGAGCGGGGGCAAGGTTGCCCAGTTCACTTGTATTACCCAAGTACATTTTACGTTGTTGTGTCAGGTTGTACAGTTATTACAGTACTTAAGTTAATATTATTTGGTGTGAATGATCAAATTTACTGATCAAAGGAGGATATAGTATTACAAACAAACACCAAGTAATACATCAAATAAAAGGGGACATTTTAAAGTAAAATCACGGAACTAATAATTTCTTGTATAGAATTTAAACACTGAAAACTGTATGTGTATTCATCACCTTCTCCAATAAAGGAATTAAAAAA
This sequence comes from Ophiodon elongatus, assembly GCA_016806645.1. Taxonomy (NCBI): domain Eukaryota; kingdom Metazoa; phylum Chordata; class Actinopteri; order Perciformes; family Hexagrammidae; genus Ophiodon; species Ophiodon elongatus. The sequence goes on from JACSYO010001716.1 coordinate 979,966, forward strand.
GGAAAGGATGAAAACTCCAAGAGGAGAGTGAGTGCGTGTGTGTGTGTGTGTGTGTGTGTGTGTGTGTGTGTGTGTGTGTGTGTGTGTGTGTGTGTGAGAGTGTGTGTGTGTGGGTGGGGTCTGGTGGAGGTCCTCAGTGGTGAGAAAAAAAAAGATGAGCCGGTTCGGGTGAACGTATCGATTGTGGCTATGCTGAGGCTAAAAACTATTAAAAATACCATCAGGCCGCTTATAAGAATGGGCTCGGCTCAAGTTTTATCATGGCACATTGTTACGTTTGAGGCTATTGCACTTTGTGACAAGTCATATAGCAAGGACCTAGAGGTTTTTCAATTATTCCAACCAATTTGGAATAATGTAACTGTGACCTGAAGCCGTTTACGATGAAGGCGTTATTACAGGGGAAAGCAAAGACTGAGTGCAGACGGAGGCAAAATGCAGAGCAGGGTGCTTTTTTTACCCTTGGATTGCCCTAATTATACAGAGCATTGATTTTACAATGCATCCATGGATTGATTAGAAGAGCCCTGCACCTCCCCTAAGGAGAGAGGGCGCTTCGCTCTCCGGTCTCCTGCTCACTGTTCTGCTCCCCGCTCGTCCTTTGCTCCCTTCTACTTTAATTGCATTATTTCTTCTCTTTTCCTTTTATAATTGTTGTATCCTTCATCTACCTATCCCTTCTTTCCTTTCCTGTGCTCCCCTCGATCTCTATTCTGATACTTCCTGATTGCGCAGTTGCACATAGTGAACCCACTGAAACGAGTACCTTCTATTTGACTTTTAGAGCTCCATTCATAGTTGACACAAGGGCTTAGCAGCGACCCCGTCATAGATAGGACTACAGTTCAGTGGATTTGTCCCGTTGATAGATCCATTGCATTGATCGGGCTGCATTGTGCTTTTCCTTACATTCCCCGCTGTCATTACGTTTATGATCACTCACTCTGTGGTACGAGAGACATTGGGAAGGTCCATGTGAGACTATTCTGTCCAGTCTTTGTATTTACATTTATACTTGCTTGATATTGTCTTCACTCTCAGCAATCTCCATCAGAATCCGAAGTGTGTTGGAGAACAACTACAAGCAGTCCGTGCTGACCAATCACAGTTCTTGCAGTCCCCATATGGTACCATACCTTAGGCCCAATGTGTAGGCACGTTTTTTAAGGAGGCGATATATCTACAGTGACTGTATGCGTAAGCTCCATTAAGCTACGGCGCTACCCCTTAGAAGGTTTTCATATCAGTGACCCGGTCCCAGACCTATGGAAGCCCATTCCGCCACAGTGATGGGGGGAAAAGAAAGATCCTGTAAAAACACTGATCTCACTGAGATCGCAACAGGCGCCGAGGCTTAAAAACGCTCCTTGGCAAAGAGTGTCGGACAAAACAGCCGATGAGCCGAGCTCTTGCCATTGTTCTGCTGTGAAATGAGGAGGTGAAAATGATATTGTTCATCGTAATAACTATCGCTAACATCAATGTCCGTTCCAATCACATCTACCGGCATACAAACAGGAAGTCATTGGTCGTAAAGCCTACCTCTTTGCTTGATTTGATTGGCTGCCTCGGTCAACTGCGCCTGGCGCTGAATATTTTTACTTTTATGCGCGTCTTAAAACAGCCTGAAAAACGTGCCGCAGGAGAGGAGCGCACACCAGGCGCCGTACCATAGGACAACAATGGTTTTGCAGGCGACGCGTTTCTAGTGATGGGTCTCGGTGTGATCGGCCCCAGTCCATTATGATGAGAAACTATCTCAAAATAATGAGGAAGCGGCTCAAAATGAAGAATTGTATCAAAATAATGAGAAATGTTTACTATATTGACAATAATGAGATACTAGTAATTGTTTGAGATACTAATGTATTATTTTGAGAGACTCAGTATTTTGAAATACTTGGTATGAGAGAGCATGCAGGATTCTAACTTATTTCTCAAGCTCTATTTTTAGCCATGCTAGCAGCTCTAGAGTTGGCAATGTCATCCCTCTGGTGTCAGATCTGTTGGTCAACTGGCTCACCCCATTTAGTCCAGACAGAAATATCTCAGCAACTATTTGATATATGTTATATGTTGATGGATGGATGGGGAACATGAATGTCTGTTCCAAATTACTAAGTTGCCAAATACATTAAAGTTATTAGGATTCATCCACTGGGGAACATAAATGTCTAAACAAAATTATAACTTGAGTATCTGATTTTTCCTCTTGTCATTATGAGTTGAGTTTGAGTGAAACTTCTCAACAACTATTGGATGGGTTGCCATGAAGTTGTTTCCCACAGGATGAATTATAACTATAGTTAAACCATAACTTTTTATCTTACGACATTATAAAACAAATTTCACTTTGTCCAAAAAAATAGATCTCTGGCTAAATAATACTTCTAAAACAAATGTTATTCCCATCAGCCTCAGCTGTATTTTGTGTTTATTGCTAATTAGATAATGTTAAGACATTAGTCTAAGGTGGTGAACGGGCTAAACATTATACCTTCTTAACATCAGCATTGTCACTGAGCATGTTAGCATACTGGCATTAGCATTAAGCTAACAAAGCACTGCTATCCCTAAGTACATCCCCTTTAGACTTTTACTCTTGTTATTCTTTCACTTATTGCTTACATTTTGTGAACATCTGTCCTTACAAAGTGTCTGAAACGACACATTCTGACTCCCAACACGACAAATACAGCAGCGTGGTCAGCGGCCCAGTGCATCAAACTGTGACCCTCCAGGTACAGTTCTAGCATCAGTTTTGGACGTATCAGGGACAGCGTGTCAATATACGCTCATTACATACATAGTGTCTCCTCAATATAAACCTCCGTCTTTACAGGAAGGTCAGGTTGAGGCAACAAAACCACTTAGATTCAGGAAAAGATTGACGTTTACATGACTGGCGTTAACGTGACAAAGTCACGTGACAAAATAACTAAATGTTGACTTTAAACTTCGCATGGCACACGGACAGTGGTTCCTGGGTGAAAGTCCTGTGTTTGTTTGACCCGTCCATCCACCTCCCTCCCCAATCACACCAAGCGGACCGTCGCACACTATAGACTACGTCAGTTGCTCTGAGCAATAATGATGCGGATGGGTTTACACTGGATGCAGTTCAGTGCGTCTCATGCAGATGCTAAAGGGGTCGGTATCGGACGGCGAGGGGCACTGACCAAGCCTCTATCTTTGACGAGTTGGGAGTGAGACTTGTTTGAAAGTGTTCTCTGGCCTTCAAGCCTCTTCCCCTCTTTCAGTCCCCCTCCGTCTCTCCGTCCGTCCTCTTTGGTCCTCCTCATCCATGCCCTCCCTTCTTCTCGTCCACCCTTCACTCCATCCACCCTCGCCGTCTTCCTCCTCTCCCACCCTCCCCATGCGCAATAAGGTGCTCCTGTCAGACAGCAGGGAGGGGCTGAAGAGAAGCCAATACATAATGAAAGACAGAAATGCCGTGATGATGATGTTTATCTTATAATGAAGAGATGAATATAGAGGTACACAGTCAGATTGGAAGGATCAATTGCCGTGGGCAACAGGGGAAGGTGGAGAGAAAAAAAATTGTCGTGCAGGAATGGAGAGAGACTAGTGTTTAAAAATCAATTACACAGTAAATATGACACGAGTCAGCAACGACGCCCTCGGGGGAACCCAGGAAATATGTTCCTGCCCGCGCGTCGGTAAATCTGCTCTCCCTACAAATGAATTACTAATTTTATGTACAGGAGTGGGAAGAAAAAACCCACCCTGTGTGGATGCGAGTGTGCTGCTTATGTACACAAGCTATAATTCCCACAAGAGAGTATTATTAATTGATGAAGTAGAGTGAAGGAAGTTTTTTTTTCTCTTTTTTTCTGCGGCGGCAGAGGAGGAAGGAGCTGGGCTCAGACCCGGCGTTACCTCTGATCTTTGGCGGTGTCAGCAGGTCGGCGAGCCAAAGGGAAACACTGCAGCAGCTGCCGCTTTGAAACCAGCCTCAAAGATTGACCTGAGGAGGCTGGGGGAAGGGGATGAGAGGACAGGGAGGGAAGAGAGAGGCAGAGAGGGGGAGAGATGAGGGGAAAGCCAGGAATAACTGTCCACGGGGAGACATTGGGTGGGATAATGTGGGAACAGAGAGCATGATGGGAGTTGAAATTAAAAGCCGAGACAATGAGATGACAAGAAATATTTGCGGACGTGCCAGCACTAAACACCTAGGAGGCCCACGAAGAGCATCGAGACAAGAAAAGGGAAGAAAGAAGGAGACACAAGGACAGTTTCTTCCCTCTGATGAATTCCCTGTCATAGAATAAAACATCCATTCACTTTCATTATGGATTTGATTTTTACAGCTAAAATGCACACTTTGAACATAAATGTGTGTGTGTGTATATATATATATATATATATATATATATATATATATATATTCCACTATTGACATAATTTACAACTTGCAGAAACACTTGACTTGCATGAAGGCTTTTATGTTGTTGGCTATTGGTGCTTCTATGTAAACTAGTGCAGTGCCCGTTCGTGGCACGGCCGATTGCTTTAGATCTATACTACTCAATTCCATTTTAGCTGATTCTGAGAACATTTTACCACGTTCATTTTTTCATACTTTATATTTATACTTACACCCTTTGTGACTTCCCGACATTGTAAGTGGCCCCCAAGACCATTGGTTCCCATTTATTTTCTTCAAAAGGCTCAATAGGTATAATTCCACACCTTGGTGAACACACTTCGCAATCGCTTTCTTGTTAGTTACGCAACAACTGAGACTTAACTGACTTTAAAGGCGGACGCCAAATTGTGCGTCGCGTCGCGACACAAAAGAGAAGCACAAGCTAAAATAGACAGCATGAGAGACTGCGTGGTCAGTGGACTGAGAGCTGCACTGTATGGTCCATCTAAAGCTATACATCCAGCACATCATTAGCACAATCGCTGCATCTCCTCCCATTAATATGTAAGGATCATTTCCTCCCCAAGAAACTCTAAAATACAAAGTGACACACCCGCAGAATCACACAAACACACTGCCAGTCATTCTCTCTCTCTCTCTCTCTCTCTCTCTCTCTCTCTCTCTCTCTCTCTCTCTCTCTCTCTCTCTCTCTCTCCCTCTCTCCCTGCATTTCCACCAGCTCTGCATTTCCCCTACGGTCTTCATTTGGGTGGCTGGGCCGGCTTGGCAGGGCAGCAGTATCGGGTCCGGCCCCTAATGAAGAGCATTGATCCTTGTTGGGTTATGAGCAGGCTTTAGTGGCTGCGTCGAGATGTTAATAAGCCTGGCCTTATTCCGGAGGAGCTTTAATTAGCCTGTTGGAAATGTGCTTACGGGGCGCGCTGTCACTCTGTTGTGGCACACAATGCTGAACACGACCACACACACACACACACACACACACACACACGCGTAGGTCGTGCACAAGCAAATGCACGCAAGGACACACACGCACACACATATACAGTACAGTCACTCATTTCATGGACCACCGAGATGGCGATCAAAACAACATTCCCCATTTATTCAATTAATAGTTTCATTAGCAAGCCAGGCAGTGTGAATTTAGTTACTCGTGCCGCCCACACACACACACACACACACACACACACACCACTCTCTGTATGTTCTTTTATTCTCCGTCCTCATTGCCACCCTCCTTTTCTAACTTCTAACGTCTTCTTTTGTTAACTTTGGTTGAGGGACCCATAACCCAAGAAAGGCTCTCTTAATTCCTAATTCCTGCATCTTGCTTTGGGTTACACGCCCCTCTTTGTTGTCTAGGAATATTGAGATTATTTTTCTTTGTGTCATATGTTATGTCTTCCTACATGCTGTGCTGTACGAAAACCGAATTCCACCAACTCCAGGCGTGGGGACATTAAAGTGAAGTTGGTCTTATATTGATCAGAGGTGTATTCATGTGGTTTACGTAAAAGAAGTAATACCACAATGTGAAAAAAAGACATGTAAAAAAGCAATGCATCTTGCAAGTAATTACAATTTACATTATAAGTTATTTACTGCCGTTGCGTTAATGGAGCATGATTTTAATATAGCTGGTCTTGTTGGAGCTAATTTTAACTACTTTTGTGGCATCATAACTCACTAGGGAGCAGAAACAAGCTTTGGGCCCAAAATTCTGACAATCTACAAGACCATCGAGTCCTCCAAATGAAACTCCAGAAGGACATAATTGGTTTGTGTCTTCCAAAACCGTTGAAAATCACTGTTGCCAAATCAAAACTGCTTTCTGATCTCACATCGCTGTGCTTCAGGTTTGGTTAATTCAGGCACAAAAACAGCTTGATTAAGGTGGTTAAGGTTAGCGCAACCTTGTGGTTACGTTGAAATTACTACTTATAGGAGTTTATTGTTTTGTTTAAAATAGTAATCACTTGGTTAAGAATGACTGATGGAAGAAAAAGAACATAATGGGAGAAGGAAAACAACAGCTTCCCATGACAAAGTCGGACGTTTTGTTGAACCATCCATCCACGCCAGCCTCCTCCTGTTCAGGACATAGTGTCTCTGTAAGAGCATCTCACTATTTCTCCCTTTGTTCCAGCTGGATAAGAGTCACTTTAACAGAAATAAAATACATTTTGTCATTGTCCATTTCCTGAAATGACTTCATGCCAACGTGTTTCTTTGGAAGACAGTCTCATAAGACCGGTACTTTGTACTGTGAAGAAGTCTCTCTTTTTGCAGGAATGCCTTGATCACATTCACACAGTTCAACCACAGTCTACCTGCTGGCCACTGAGCAGCACCACTTGAGCTGTTGGAGTTAAGGGCCTTGATCAAGAGCAATTCAGTGGTGGTAATTTACTTTCCCCACACAGAGTTATCCTGACTCTACAGGGATTTAGCCATCACAAACTTGCTTCTTCTTTAGGCCACCTCTGCCCACATAGTTGTTAATCTAGCTGTTCATATAAGATGGTGGTAGGTCCTAAATGTTCATTCTGTAAAGTAATTGACCTCACCCAGCACTGACTTCAAAGAAGTCAGATAGAAGATGTTTTGAGGATCACTGTACATGGAGTATAAAACCTCAGCCATGTAGCAGTTCTCACTGGACTTGGTTACTGCGAAATGCAGTTTAAGCGCCTCCCACTGGTCCAAAATGCGTGAAACAGCTGGTTCAATGGAGAGCAACGAGTGGCACACACCTTGGTTATTTGTAAGGGTTTGTCCCCACAGTTGATGGTCTCATATATGGCCTTGTAGGCCTCCCTGTGCTTTTGGAAACACTGAAAACCAGTTATAAGTCTCCAAGTACTCCACAAAGTCGCCAATTTGGCAACACTGGCCAGAGCATAGGTGACTACAGGGCTGATGAGAAATAGATGAAAACGATGGGGGCAGGTCAGACAATCACAAAGGCGGGAAAGCAAAACAAGACAAGATACATGAGGGGATAACTTCAAAATAATACAGGAAACCATCTATACAAAAACCAAGATAATGACATTTACACTCAGTTAACTTTTTTTTTTTTTAATAGCCGGTGGGTTCCGAGATTGTATTTCGGCTAATACTTTTTCCGTCTACATACATATTTTCCGTCTACATACATATGCAGATATCTGTTAATAGAGATTACAGTATATGATACTATATATATGTACTTAGTTACTTTCCTACAAAGGGGACTAACATTAGCCACTGGTGGTCTAGGTCCAAAGAGAATTTTGAGAGTCTTTGGCTCCTTGGCTGAGAAAGGTTCAGAAGTCTGGTCGTGTGATCCTCTCTCTCTAGTGATTTTTCTTCCCGCCATCAACTGATCCTGAAACCTTGGCATTAGCTGTAAAATACAAAATACTAACACTACAAATAATTTACTTGGTTTGTATACAGTAAAAGTTATCATTGTCTTTATTGCTGAATCCAATCAATATGGCCAATTGTCAAATTCCACAGCAGTAGCATTAATTTTATGACTAAATGGAATGATTGAAACACATTGTTTGTTGCAACTTCATGGAAAATGTATTGTAAAAATGTATTTTTTTTTAGAATAATAATAATTTTAGTACCTGCATATGTGAACTTGGCTACATCATTTATTAGCGACACTAGCAACACGGCTCTAGGGATACATTGGTCCAGACTGAAATATCTCAACAACTATTGGATGGATTGTCCTGGACGTTTTTACAGACGTTGGTGGTCCCCAGACCTCTGATCCTCTGAGTTTTTGCATATCCAGTGTAATATCTCAACATTTACTGGATGGACTGGCATAAAATTGGGAACATTTATTCATGGTCCCAGATGATGAATCCTACTGTCTTTGGTGATAGTCTGACTTTTCCTGTGGCACCATCATGAGGTTGACATTTGTGGTTTTCATTGAATCATCTCAACAACAATTGATTGCCATCACCTTCGTCGTCTCGGACTGTTCCGGTTTCAAGCTGGGTGTCGTGACTCCCGACAAATACCTGAAAAAACTCAAATGGCCCAGTTGTACCACAATTGAAATGATAATAATAATAATTTTACTTGTTGTCACAGCTAAATAAACTTTTAACATATTCTGTCCCACTCATTGTTACTTAACCCGATATAAAGACATAAACAATGCCCCACTCATTTTAATTCAACACTGATTTGTCTGTTTTTGACAATCAATATATTTGTCGTTATCGAGGCTGTTGCTATGATACTTTTTCTGACAGAACCTGTCAGAACTGTTAGCTGTCATGCCAAAGAGAAAATCTGTTCTTTCTAAAGAGCTCTAGGAGGCTTACTCCTTTCTACATAAAGTACCAATGCAGTTCTCGCCCAAGGACACATCGACATGAACCAATCTTCTAATTGAAGGACGACCCGCTCTATCTTCTGAGCCACAGTGGCCATAACACATTCACTGCCATATAAGTATGAATCAAATCATGACAGTGACCGTTTTGATAATTGGTACATTGAGAGTTTCGTAATAAAGATTTTGTGATTCATGGTGTAAAATGCCTTTTTTAAATTCAGGAAAACTGCACCTGCAAAGTCCATCTTGCTTGCCAGTGGACTCTTGTTTTACAGGACAATAACTTTGTGCTGAATGCCTTTCCTTGAAATTCCCTCATTCACATTAATTTACTCATATACCATCGCCCAGACTGCCAACACACTGAGCCCTCACAATTTTAGCAGCTGTTACTTTGAACAATCGGTGTGGATATTCCAGCCTCACTGTGAGACACTACAGGAAGCTGCTGATGCAGCTGAAAAGCATTTGTTTCCATCAAACTGGAGACTCTTAGCTGAATTTTATACTTGCATGAAGTTTTTTGGTTTCACGTGCCACTGAGCAACTTTCATATTAATAAACAGGGCCCCGCCTCCAATGCTGTAACCAGTTCTTTCTATATATCCATGAGGAGAACATATATTTGAAAGAATATTTGAAATCCATATTGAATGGCTGTAATTGCTCAATATGTTGCAAATTAAAAGTCCATTGAGTGTTATTGCCACAGAGTGGAACAGTTAAACCATTTCAGCAAAGTTCTTATAAGATTAAATATGTTTTCATGGCACAACATCTCATCAGATAAAAGCCAGCGTAACTCCCGGCAGAAATCAATGAATTGAGGCCTTTTCACTGAAAGTACAACTCTACTGACTCACTGCAGGTCTCAGCCTTTTTGTTGGAAAACAGAATAAATGGTCAGGGCTATTTGGACAAAGCAATGACTGGTGTTTTGCTTGTCGGGTTGTGTGTGTGTGTGTGTGTGTGTCTATGTACAACATGTCTATGCAGTCGGTTGGTGTGTGTATGCGAGAGTGTATGGTCAGGCCTCTGTGCCATCTCCCTCAGGTCAGGGGACAGAGGGATGTTCTCCACTGCTGCCTGCTCACTCGGGACACTTTGTAAAAGACAGGGCGGTTCATCAATGTCACAGACTGAAGCTATCACTGGCACAAGCCCTGCTCGCGACACGGTGACGGGCGGTTGACCCACCATTGGGGAAAGACAAGTGTGGGTGAGGGCAGAGGGGGTTCAGGCAGTGTTGTGTGCGTTCTGTGTCATTTGTGCCAACATTGACATCATTTTGTTTCTCTTACTTTAAAGCAGGGAATGTCCGTCTGTGTGTGTGTGTCCTTCGCATATCTCGAGAACAGTTCATCCGATCTACGTCACACTTGGGGGGTGTATTCCTGGGGACCCAAGGACGCGCAGTGTCAACGTTGGTGCAATTTCGACACGCAACATGTTCGATATCAATAAACAAGCGAGCAGCGCTCTGCTCGGCAGCGGGGGGAGCGGCTTCGAGCAATGCAGTGTCACAAGATCACACGAGAATCGTTGGGATCACATATCACATGTAAACCCATCTAGGCAGGCTTCAAGGGATGCGTTTGTGACAAGACAGAGCACGGACCAGTCAGCTTCCTGCGAGGCGCTACTCGCAGCTATGGGCGTGGCTTAGGTGTGTGTGTGACAAAACAACAATGGAAGCTTAAGAAGTTAGAGTAGATTCTGCAATAGCATCAGTTATATCAAAACTGGAGAGTTTTTCAATATTTAAAAAGAAGAGCGAAGAATGACAGTGCTCTTCCAACAATAACTTCAATAACTCTGGTTTGAGAGTTTGAAAGTGAGGCTGAATAAGAAACCAACGTAACATTTTACTAAAAAAAAAAAACACAAAATAGAAAGGCATACTCGTCTGCTGGCAATCACCTATTCAAAAATGTCTCATTGGCGCTCCTCTTCACAGTCGTCGTTTCAAACATGCCCCATCCTGGATAAATGGTTGTGATTGGCCCGTCAGATCTCAAGTTCATGGATCAAGAGTGGAGGTGGGGCCAGACCAATTAAAACATGACCTTGCAGATTTTTCTGGTCCCCAGGCAATGAACATTGATCAAACGCCATCAAAAACAGGAGGATTTCTTTTAAGAAGTGTCAGTGACAGCTTGAAAGATACTCCTCATTTTTCGTGCGTTTCCAAGGAAGCCAGCGACACGTGTCGATTTCCGCTCGTTACATGCGTACGGTCTTTTCAAAATAAACAGGTTTAGGCAACCAAGCTCCTTAGTCAGGTTTAGGAAGCAAAACCACTTGTTAAGGTTGAGGAGGAGATCATCGTTTGAGTTAAAATAACGACAGAAGACGCAAGTAACGTGAGGAATAAATGGGCGTTGACTTCTCGTTTGATATGGGGAACCAAAGAGTTGAGAACATGCTGGCTCGGATGTCATGGTGAAATGCCTGACAATACGTTCGTGAGTTGCTTGAAAAAAAATCAATTACAAGTAGTTTTGGGATGGTTTATGAATAGATATGAGAGCATCATTTTATTAGCAGCAGGAAGCTTTGTTGTGTAGCCTGAATTAACAGACTGAGATGAGCCACAGAGTCTCAGGGGACGTTCGAAAAATGGAGCCGGGTTCAACTCTTCATCTCCACCATGAGTCCTGCTCAGTAGCTGATCCTGACTTCTGACCTCTTCTACGAAAACAGGCATGCAAACTGTAATGGGAATTTAACTCATTTGACCTCCCAGGATTAACCAAAGGTGTATTGCAGCTTCATTAACATCACAAATTTAGTTTTTTCCTGTGCGCGTCAATTTGCAAATTGGAAACGTTGATTTATTCATCTTGTAAGAATGCACACGACGTCGCCGGCCTGCAAAGAGTGCACTTCACGACTGTGCTGGTCCCAGGTCTGTAACGGCCTTGCAGTTGTTGGTATGCTGACCTCAGTACTGTCCAGGAATAGCTACCTGGGCAGGACCCCTAGAGCCACATTCTAATAAACAGCATGGGGATCTCTAGGACACCATGCATGCAAACCTCCTGTCTGTCATCTTCTCTCTCTCTCTCTGTCTCTCTCTGTCTCTCTCTCTCTCTTTATAACAAGCTCAAATTCCCCCCCCCATGCAGAAACTCCCTGTAGTCAAAAACCGCTTCGGACAGCAAACCTAAACGGCCCAGGGCTGCAAGGACACGCCGCCCACAATTCGATGAGGCATTTATTAATAGACAGCGAGTCTATGTGTGCAATATACACACCCGGCCTGTACGTGAATTGCTTACGATTCTCGGAGCATTGTAGATACAACGCACGGATATGATTACACAAAACAATACATGACATTTCACTTTTTTTTTTTCTGTAGTAGTAAATTGATGAAGTCTGGTAAAAAAAAAAAAAGGAACATTTCTCTGTCTTCCTCTGTCTTCCCACACCTCCCACACACATGCACTCTCAATCTGTCCTCACCATCACACACACACACACACACACACACACACACACACACACACTGAGCGGGGTACCCTGGTGCCTCGGAGGCCCACTTAGTGGCCGTGTGGATTTGATGAGAGGGGCCTTTTTGCTTTATTTAGTGAAGTGCTGCCTAATATGATTATAGTCAGCATGCCTCCTGCTCTCCACAGCTCAACACGCGAGGAGCTATTACCCAAGTCCCCAATGACCGACTCCCCCAACCCCCCATCCCAGAGAGAGAGACTGGAAGTTACCTTAAGAAAACAACACTGCTCAAATATTTCTGCCGGAAAATCTGACATTTGTAGTCAAAGGCGTCGTTAAGGAGACGCACCGGGCCTCCTCCGGCGTGACAAACAACCCCCGTCTGCACTCGGGCATAACTGATGATCCGTCGTCGTCCCGCAGAGGTCACATTTATTTAATAGGAGGCTGGCAGTCAGCAGGCCTGATGAGGAAAGAGCGTCGGGCGTTAAAAAGAAAGGTACATAATCTCATAGAGACGAACGAATCACACAGGACTGTTTTTACAAGCTCATCAAAGCACTCGCGGGTCTGATCACGAACAGGGCATCCGCTCACATGCGGGACAGGGGGGGGCCACGATTCAATCTGAAGGGACGGCAGCCAGCTAGAAACAGCAATTATTAAAACATTACAGCAGCCAAAGGTTTTCTCAAACTGAAGAAGAAAAACTCCTGTGAAAAAGAAACCCTTTTGTAAAACAATCTAAACGGTGGGTCAATTTGTTTTTAATCGTCACCAGTGCATACATGTCATCTCGCTGCTTGTGCATTTTAAAATATCCGTGGTGGATGAAACACTGTCACATTGATTTCCACATTACTAGCTGGAAAACCCTGTAAAGTGTGAGTTCAAAAAGAATTCAATACTCACTTCACCTCACCTGCCAGCTTGTTATCTATATATATATATATATATATATATCTATAGATATCTATAGATATCTATAGATATATATATATATTGTTCATGATAAATATAAATATATGCGTTGGGAATGTCTTTTTAATGATGTTTCTCCCCCAGATATGCGACCTCGAAACACAGCAGCACACTCTGCAGGAAAAAATAAAAAAACCTGTGACGCAAACCTGAAAATGTGAGCGAACGGACTGCTGGCCTTTAAACACACACACACGCTGAGGAGATGAGAACATCCAGTCCAGAGAAGCCACTGTGACTCGACTGCAGTCTCTCAGCCCGTACAGACGCAGTGCAGGGAGCTGTCACAGCCGAGCCCATGAGAATGTCCATGCTGCCCCCTGCTGGCGACTCCGTGCGCAGCACCTCCTGTTCAGCCTGCAGTTGACCTTCAGGGTCAGAAAAGGTCAGTTGATATGTTAAACAACAGGGGGAGAAAAGGCCGCCTTGAGATTGATTTTTTTTCAGCATCAAATTGAAAGATGACTTTTCCCTGTTTCACCCCACACTTTGAAAAAGTGGACATAGCTTTTTTAAATATATATATATATATCACAAAACTAGACATGTTTTTTTTTTACTGGCCATATATAGAAAAGTGTTTACAGATTAGATTAAGTAGCAATAAATGCTTTAATATAACTATAAGCAGTGTAAAGAACACGTGCAGCTTGGTCTCTCCCTCACACCTGACCAGAACAATAGAGCTGTGTGAGAGCATCGCGTCAGAGAGTCGATGCATGTCAGTAACCCAATTAGTCTCCTCGCTGAATTAGCGTGAATCAACAAACAGCCTGGGGTTTACTGTGTCAGCTGCTCTTTACTTACTTTATTACTTGCAGATTTGTGAATTTGCACAACTAAAGTACAATATAAAAAAAAATCTAAATCTCGTCCCATCAACTAACTATATTATATATTATACTATATTATATAACTGGCATTATATAATATGGGACCAGTATTCAAGTGTAAGAGTACTGATTGGTTTCTGGGTCTCTGTGAAGTATATTAAAGCTGCTGTCAGTAGTATAGTGTGTGCTGTGTTCTGTGTGCTTGATGGGAACTTTGAGGCAACAGGGGCCCAAAACTAAATCTTTGCCCCCCCTCCCCTCCCCCCACCCCCCCCGTCCGGGGCCCCGGCCAGTGTGACCAGGGAACTGCTTCTGGTCCTGAATCCACTGAGGCTGCAAAGAGCCTTCCCCCCCACGCGCATCGCATGAATTTTGTTGGACGTCCAACCTCAGATCCTATAATAGGTCGTAATAAAGTGTGCAGCCAAAATACAGACACTTAGAACCTTAAGAATAAAAATGTCCCCATTAAAACCACAATTGCTGATCCCACAGCCAGTGGCATAAGGTACCTAGTGAACCCTATGAAGTTATGAAGCACACACACACACACACACACACACACACACACACACACACACACAATTGTATTGTTTCATAACAAGATCAAATAGAGGCTTAACATTTTCAATATACATATTAATAATCACCATTGCATAGCTGAATATATAAAAATATCAAAGTAAATAAGAAAGAATTCATATGAATGATTCGTTTTTTATAGGTTATTTAGTTTTTACAGTTCATGTACTGGCTATTTTCACACTAACAAAATGTAATCAAAACCACATCTTTCCAGGAAATATACATCAAACAGCAATAGTATAAATACAATACAAGTTTCCTTTTGAACAAAGGCGTAGTTCCGCCTCTCGATGGAGAGCCCTGTCTTGAACATTGTACGTTTTTCTATTTCCACCACATTGAGACATTTTCTTATGTTTGTCCTTTGGGGCAAATACATGCTATTCTCCTGGTCCCCACTAGGGGCGTTGCTGCTGTATCATGGAGCACTGCACATTGTTTGATGCAATGCATCATAATCACTGTTATTACTAATCCTTGGCATATCCCACACTGTGAAAAAAAAAAAAAAAATCTGCATTATGTAAACAAACTGTCATTTAAAGGGTTAACATCTGAAAATGAATGAATATGATCAGGAACGATGTTGATTAAAAGATTTAACTCAGTGAAAGATGAAAATAATTTAAATAGTTACTATTTTGTCGCAGTTTTAGGAAGGGGACATCATTTTTGTTTTTTTAATCTTAAAATAAATATTCATTAAAACCAATATTGTTGCTAGACACTGACATATCCTTGAATGGAGAAAACACATTTCCCCACTTGCAATTTTATTTCATTACAAAGGTGGCACTATGTTAGCAAATGGGAATTTAAAGGGTTAAAATTCTGAAAATGAGTGAATATTTAAGTAGTGGTAATCAGCACTGATGTAACTCAGTGGAAGTGAAAAATAAAACATTTTATGACTCAAACATTTTTGTCCTTGATGGAGTTCGAAGCAACCTTTTCACACAAAAGATAAGAATTTAATTTCACAGTAAAAAAAAATAAATATATATATATATATATATACATATACAGTATATATGTATATATATTTTACCATATGTATTGTTTTTACCATACGTATTGTTTTAAAAAAAATGATTGCACACTGAAACAGTCTTTCTGCGGGGTAGAAAAGGAAAAAGGTGCTCCGTCCATTCTCCTGTGTGTGTGTGTGTGTGTGTGTGTGTGTGTGTGTGTGTGTGTGTGTGTGTGTGTGCTGGAGATAAAAGAAGCCAACGGTCAGCATCGCTCCAGGTGAGGCTGATGCAGCTGATAGCTCTTGCATAACCCGGCTAATGATTAGAGCTCAGCTCTACAAACATGCCAAAACCATCAACGCACACTATTTAACCTTTTGTGAACACCTATGCTTTGGTCATAATGTCTATTACTCTTTTTTTAATCTATTTTTCTTTTTCTTGTTGCACAATCCCTCACACGTGTTTTTTCTTCTTGACCGCCCCCGTCAAATTTTTTTTTCATGCACTGGTCATTTTAGAGTTTTTGGGCTATTTTGTTTCCATAACATGTCTTCTTGCAGAGTAGCAGAAAGAAAACATCCAAAAACCTAAATGTGTAATTTCGTTGTTTATTTTACTACTTTGTCTGTTTGAGTCTGTAGATTTCTCCTAAATTCACCAAAAGTTAGCTTTTTAGATAACGCCTCGTTTCTATCTTCAAACATAACATTTCATAAAACTTATAATAAAAAATATATATTGTCTTAGTGTAAGGGAAGGGAAGTTTAGCTAGTTTAGTTTATCTATTTGTCTTTTTACAAAACATCTTTAAATGAGTTTTTCTTTTCTCAGACTCTGGTAGTGAAGTGGAGATTTCTGTCTCTCTTACTTCCACCAAACATTCCACTTTCATTCCTCTCTATATTCTGAAGCTTTTTAGTTTGTTCATATAGCATTCAGAGCCTGATTTATACAACATTTTATAAGTAAAACATGCATGCTTTTTTTTTTTTTTTCGTGATAAAGAGAGAGGAAACCTTTGACTCTAATAAATCAACAACATGAAACAATAATTTTGAACCTGGCTTCATCCAAGGTTCATATTTCTGTTCTGGATATGTATGCAAAATAGCACACGTTTGATAAGATAATGTCTTATTTGCATATTTAAACATAGATTATCAGAAAACTTAAATCACTGAACAAGGGATGTTTCCTGATGATACATATTACTTAAGATGTATATATGTAAAGACTTTGGTCCGTTTTACAGCGAGAACCTCTCCATGGATCCCTCTGCTCTCACACACTCTTACCAACGTGTGTGAGAGTCACCTGTGTGTTTGCAGAGTTCTGTTTCAAATGAGGCCAAATGGTTTGTCGTGTGTGTGTGTGTGTGTGTGTGTGCGTGTGTGTGTGTGCGTGCGTGTGTGTGTGTGTGTGTGTGTGCCGAGTGAGCTCGTTCTGTATCAAGGTCAGTGAGGAAAGTATTTCCTAGTTGGCTATCAGCTCAGTATGTTTGTCTCTCTGAGTGTGTGTGCGTGTGTGTGTGTGTGTGTGTGTGTGTGTGTGTGTGTGTGTGTGTGTGTGTGTTAGGCCTGTTATGCAGGCTGGTGTCAGTCTTTGCACAAGTGCATGCACTTGCAATTGCAAGTCTACTGTGTGTATGTATGTGTGTGTGTGTGTGTGTGTGTGTGTGTGTGTGTGTGTGTGTGTGTGTGTGTGTGACTTTATTTAGAAGCACACTTCTGACTTAATGCTGATTGGATGAGGGAGAGATGTTGGGGAATCAGAAATAAAAGACTATTCATATTTAATAAATGTTAAATATGAATGACTAATTAAGCCACAATAAAAGTGAACACTTAGAAAATGTATAAGGAGTCTAACACTCAACAGTAGGTGTACAGTAGTTTGATCAGATTGAAGATTATTTTTCAGAGGCGTTACTGTGATGCACGGAAAAGACTCATACCTCAGAGCAATTGTAGTATGAAGACCTAAAACCCAAATATAGATGGATGGGCCAACCAAACACAGGACCCAGGAGGTCTCCTGGGTGAAAGTTTGGTGTCTTTATGTTCACGTTTCATTTTCACTTTGCAAACGTAGTAATTTGAACCCAAAACCACAATATTCTTTCCAAAAAGTTGCCCTAACTTGAGCGTTATTGATTGAATTCACAAAGTTGATCACATGTTTACTGTGACTGAAAACCGGTTGAAAGGTCCCAATTGAAAAAAAATAATAATAATTCCAACTTGAAAACTTGAAAAAGATAATGCTCATAGTAACAAACTTGAGAAAAAATAGGTTTTCAGCCCCTCAAGAGAATACGCTGCCTCTGGCAGAAGACAGGCATTTATAGTAGCCGGTCAACGGAGGAGAGGAGGAAGTCTGAATAAAAGGACAGACAGTGTACAGTAACATGAGTTGGGCTTGGAGGAGAAAAGGGAGGTACTGATAGGTGAGTCAGGGTGCTTACCTGAGCATTCCAACAGCTCTGCAGCAGGCGGAGAGACAGACAAATGTGTGGCGTGGCATTTACTCAAGATAAGAGCATGTGTGATATAGACGTCCAGGACACGAGGCCCCGCCTCTCTGTTTGTCTGCAGGCCCTCCAGGCCACGCAGGTGTGAGCTGTTCCTCTATTCTGCTGAGACGCACTCTTTTGTTCTCTCAGCTCTACTGGCACTGCAGGAGATATGTCCTCTATTGGTGCAGACCTCCGGTTCTGCTGAGTGAAGCTGATGCAGAAGTGTCATAAAACATGCAGTCTCTCTCCTGACCAGCAGGGGGCGACTCCTCCGGTTGCAAAAAGAAGTCAGATTGTATAGAAGTCGATGAGAAAATGACTCTACTTCTCTCTTGATTTATTCCCTCAGTAAACATTGTGAACATGAGTTTATGGTCTCAATCTGTAGTTTCAAGTCTTCTTCAATGCAGAATGAAGTAAATTATGGTCCATTTAGAGTCAAATATACCATAAAGCAGAGTATGCTTTAGGGCGGGGCTTACTGTGATTGGCAGGTCGCTGCCGCTACCAGAGATGTACACGCCGTCTCTACGTCACTCCTCCACATTCCAAATATGGTAACTTCTGTTCATTGGTTGCAAAAAAACAACATGGTGACGGCGAAATCACCGTACCGGCAGTACACAAACCAATCAGGTGGTCGCAAACCCAAGTAGCCAAATATCATAAACTTGTGCCAATAAACAGCGGACTATTGACGAGGTAAACCGTTGCGCAAGAGAATGATTGATGCAAAGTTCGGCTACTGAAAACGATCGATGGCTTTCAGCTCTTCGGGAAATGTCAAACTCCTGTCAAAATGTGTTCTGGACAGTGGCGGCTGGCCAATAGAGGGCCATGGGGCCTGGCCCCACCTCGAGACAAAAAATAAATAAATAAAATATTCTAAGAAAATTATTCCAATAAGAAATTATACAAATTGTCAATATTTGTGTTTTTGAAATATGGAATATACCCAGTAATATTTGTAAAATAGGATATCTGCGCAAAATATATGCTTTTCCTGCACGTCCTCTCCGCCTGTCTGCGTGTCTCAGCTGACGAGAACGCGCAGCTTGGGGCCAAATCGGTTTGGCCCAAAAGAGGCGGGTCTAAGAAGCAGTTTAGCCAATTACTGATTAAAGATATAAATGACTGACATACAATTTTGCCAATCAGCGTCCTAAAATAGATTCAGCTTGGGGCCAAAGTCCTCTGGCCCAAGGCTGCTGCGCGTTCTCGTCACGGCTAGTCTCACGAGGCGCCATTTTAACGACATGACTAATGGCGAGCGCGAGCACGACTCTTCGAAGAAGACCCGACCCCTGAAGGTGCGTTCACACCAGAAGCGTCGCGTGAGTTTAATATTTGTGGTTATTTCGTGTCATTCGCTTTTTCACTTTTTTGCGCTAGACGCGTCGCCGTCTTAATACATTAATATATCTCAATATATAAACATGTTCTATTAGATTATATATATATATATGTATATATGTGATTTATATTATATGATATTTATATTTTACTACATGATATTTGATATTTATATTGTATGGTATTTATATATCATATTATACTGAATATTATATGATATATATATATATTAATATACTGAATTGTATGAATAAGATATCCTTATTATGTCAAAGTGTTGGAATAAATGTTAAATATTTAACTGCAAAGTATTAATGCGTGTTTGATACCTTTTTTTGCATTGAATCATATTGGGATGTTTGCTGAAATTGATTGGATGGCCATACCAAAACAAAATTCCACCAGCCACCACTGGTTCTGGATTACTAACAATACAGCAATGAAGTGTTTGGTGATTATATCTGACATTTATTTTGATGTTCAAAATAAATGTCTTGTTTGTAATTAATCTGTTATAAATAATTAAACGATTGGAGTGAGCTTTAATACTCTTCTAGATGATGCCTTTCTTTCTGGTGAACTGCAATATATTTATATACGTTTATGGTTTACACAATCAGACGGAGAGTTAGTCCTGTTTGACTCGTGGACTCTGACTCTGAAGTCCATCCAACAGGCATCACTATCACCTCACACCCTCGGGGACCGAATGCTGAACATTTGTCATCAGACGTGTAGTTCTTCCAATTATGTTATCCAAGTAATCATGAATGAGGAAGTATACAATGTTCATTTTTTTGTCAAGTAACTTTCGGAACAGTTATTGCACTTCCGTGGTTATTTCAACCCAAACAACGATCTTTTCCTAAACTAAAAGTAATTTTGTTGCCTAAACTTTACGAAGTATTTCGCAATCTTTTCCTCTAAACCAAACTTATCAAAAAAAATGAACGCTCGGTCATTCATCAGCGTGATAACAACTAGAAAATGACAGAAACCATATCGGGGGAAAAAAATGTGTATTTTGAGACATGCAGGGGACGGATTTTGTGACGAATAATGCGGCCAGCCACTAGGGGGCGATGGAGATGTTTTTTAGCTTCACGTTTGAGGAGCTGTCATGTCGTCCATCTTTTTACACAGTCCAGAGGCGGGGCTACCTTGTGATTGACAGGTCTCTCCCAGAGCCAGATACGTGGTCTCTACGCCACTCCTCTGCAGTCCAAACACGGTGACCTCCACTCACTGGTAGCAAAAGGTCCAAAAACCAACGGGTGACGTCACAATGACTACGTCCACTTCTTCTATACAGTCTATGACATGAACTCACGTCTGTATTGTGGTATTTGTGTTCACAAGTCGTGACGTGTTTGCTGACTTTTTCAGAAATACTGGAGGTCATGCACTTTTTTCGATGGATGGCGCGGTGACATATTAAAAATGTTGGCGTGTAGAGTTTTTCTGTCTGGACAACGCCAAGTGTATCGATAAACGACTTCCCGTGTCCTCAATAATAATAACGGCGGCAATACTGGACTAAAAAACCTCCGAGTGTACAAAAGAACCGTGTTATTTCGCTTCACACAATCTGACCTTACTGTTTATCTCAAACTTTCTTCCAAACAAGTTTGATTCGCTGTATCGTTAGTAAGTAAACAAATGTTATCACAGCATTTTCAGGTTTGTGATCACACGCTCATCTGCACATTAACATGAATCAATAATCCTGCCCTCCAACACACACACACACACACACACACACACACACACACACACCGTACCCTGCGTCTTGACCTCCTCTCCTGTGACCTGTGTTTGTGCCGTCTGACCTTTGAGAGAACAAAGACAACCAGCGGATCAATGCCACTGGGAGTGAGTCGTCCTGGAGCCAACCACCACTAACACTGAACATAAACATCAGCACAGGTACAAGCCGACAGCAGCATTGAGCAGCAAAACCCAAACACATATGCACACAAGCCCCGGGAAAGCCCCCTTGGGTCTCTCTCTCACACACACACACACACACACACACACTTACACAAACGTGCACACGCAGGCAATCCCCTCCCGCTGCTGCTGCCGCGTATATTTCCCAGCAGCCCCGTGTGACAGCTGGTGGCGAGGCTCCGTGTTGTGCGATTGAACCGCGGGTAAATGATCTGTGTAAATTGGCCTTTTATGGGCCTGCAGGGGAAGATGTTTCACACCCTATTTAACTCTTCGTCATTGTTTGGCCCAAAAGAAGAAAAAAAAGAAAAGGGCTCAATCTGCTGGAGATTAAGTAGAGTAATGACAAGTAACAGTGGTTCAGCATCATCAAGGTACAGTAGGATGAGCACAGAGAGAGAACACTGAGCTGGTGGGTTGTGGGAATTTCACTGTGTTGATGGAGGGATGTATTTTGAAAGCACTTTTAGCTGTCAGGATGTAAAAGTTTCATATGAGGCCACTCATGTTGTCGCTTAGGACTCAAAGGTCCTCAAAATGTACCATTTAAAGAGGCTTCACCACCTTTTTCCACGACAGACATACATGCTATTTTGTCTTCGTATATGCATAGGAGACAGGAAGCTACTCAAGGATATCATTCACAATACGGAGAAGAGAAATGGGTCCAGATCAGAGGCATCAATGACGAGTTCTTTTATGCTTTCTCCAGCTCACCTACGTACAAGATTTAAGGCATAGACTGTAAAAGGAAGTGGACGTAGTCATGGTGACGTCACCCGTTGGTTTGTGGACCGCCGTTATGAAGCCTCGAGTTTGCTGTCACCATGTTGAAATACCACCATGGTGTTTTTTTCCATAATCAATGAACAGAAGTTAAAGAATGCGGAGGAGTGACGAAGTGATGCCGGATACGTCTCTGGCAGCGGCAGAGACCTGTCAATCACAGCAAGCCCCGCCCTAAAGCATCCTCTGCTTTATGGTCTGTTTGACTCTAAATGGACCATAATTTACTAAATGAACATCATGCTGTATTGAAGAAGACTTGAAACTAGAGATTGAGACCATAAACTCATGTTTACAATGTTTACTGAGGGAATAAATCAAGAGAGAAGTAGAGTCATTTTCTCATAGACTTCTATACAACCAGAGGAGTCGCCCCCTGGTGTTCAGGAGAGAGAATGCAAGTTTTAAGACACTTCCGTATTGGCTTCACTCGGCAGAGGTTGCCGCCTGGTTCATTCACATAAACATGATGCAAACATGTAGAAAACAGATCATTTAAACAAACAAAAAAAGAACATACAGGCTACACAGCAATACATTGTCCATGAATCCAGGACTGTAAGAAGTCTGTACAGCCTGTGTACTGTAGTGTGACGGCCCTACTGCTGTGTGTGTCCCATGTCTGTCTGCCCTGCAGGTTCCCAGCAGGCAGAGCCAATTAAGCTCAACTGGGAGCACCTGGCCAGTCTCTCAGGAGCCACTTAGGATCTGGAGGTTCCCTCCACGGTCCCTCTTCCACCTACAGCGCCATGTTCTTGTTGGGTTGTTTGTAGTTTAGGTTCTACACCATACAACCTCTTTCATCCACCACACAACCACTCATCCATCTGCAGACTCGCTGATTCACACACATAACCTCAGTATGATTTTGGGGTTATTGTATGTTTAATGAACTATACCTTTCAGTTTAAATTCTTGTCCCTTCCATCTTTTGTCATGGCTTATGAGCCGGGTCATGAAAGAGGCACACGTGAGCCATTTAACTGCAGCTTTGTTTGTTAAATAGTCATTTTGTTTCTTAAACTCAACAATCTCACACTTTATTGTGAGTATTGTTTTTAATATCAGCTGTTATCCTCCTGCTCATCCACCACCTGGGCTTGACATTGAGCTTTGCAGCCCTTCGGGCATGTAGCTGTGGTGTTTAACGCCACACTTGCTTGTCCAAAATGTCAAATGTAGTCCTCTTGAAAAAACATTGGACAAGACAAATAATGTCAAAAAATCTAAACGTTATCCTTTTACCTTGTTAGTCTCAGATATAGTGGTTATTTACATAACACATAATTAAAAAAAGAATTATTGTATTTTTATTTAAATAGTTATGGTACATTTTTGGGGGGTCATTAGTGGTTTCAATGATAAGCTCTTTAGAGTATAGTGTTGGGACGTTAAAGAGCTCATAATTCTCTCTCCAATATCTATTGGACTAAGTGATTTAGTGTTAACCAAGTGTGTCGCCAAACCCCAAATTTTAGATTACGTTTGAAAACATCATGTTAACGTTTGTAATTGAACTTTAGCCAATACAATTTTTTTTTTCTGTTTGGAGCTCACAGTGAGAGATCACATTTATTTTAACTTGCCCAATCCAATCAGGCAACTGCATGTGGCATTCCACTTGCCCAAACACCGAATTTTTTTGTAACAGAAAAAGAAACTGCAAACCTTTTTTTTGTGATTGAAAAGATGTTTAGTATATATGAAAACCTTTTCTTTCTTCTCTTTTTTTTTTTACTGAAAACCTGCAAATCTATTTCATAAAACATGATTTGGGTAAATGTTCATCGTCATTTGTTCACAAAATGCCATGCACGGATCAAAAATGAAATCTAGTTAGTTTTTACACATTCACACAATTGAATGTATGAAATGTTTTCACGCCTGAGGATATGGTGATACTCAGCTACAATATGTTTGACCGATTCCATTTGGGGCTGCTGCCGCTGCCAAAGACAACCGCAGCCTATCATTGGCTGTGCTGATAAAGGGACTGGCTTCCATCCCTCCGGGACCTGTGGCCCTCCAGGACCCCGAGGTGAACGGGGAAAGAAAAAAAGAAGTCAATATTTAAACCATAGACAAAAATGGCATTTCTCAGACTTCCTCGAGAGAAAGAAGCACACGCCAAAACAAACGTGCTCTCAGCTGAATTTAAACATAAACCACGAGGCAACGCTGACGTTGCAGATGAAGCAAACTTTTTGTGGAAAAAAAAAGACACACAATATGATTAAAAACAGAGTATTTGTTAAACATATAGGGCATTTTTTAATTTGCTTCCCTTCACGGATGTTAACGGATAATTGTTTTGATATAGGTGTCTCACAGAGCCACCAGCTAGACTCTCCTCTTCAGATATCAATATACATCAGGATATGGCAAAACATGCACGTAAAATAACCCATGTTCCATTTTTCTGCATCACACCAAACAAAACACACGTGACTAAATAACTCCATTTATTTTGTTCATCACTTGCTCGGACTCTTCAGCAGAGTTGTGTAAAATCAAACCCCTGACGTGATCGTAAACACAATTCTGTTCCACTGAAGGACGGCAGACAATAATGTTTAAGGGTTCCAAGTCCTTCGTGAGTTCTGTCCCTGGTCCTGAACCCGGCAGATAGGGCCTGACAGGCTGAAACGAAACACACAGATAGGGAAGCGGCAGCCAGGCAGACAGGAGCCAGTCTCGCATGGGGCGCTGGAGATTAGCCTGACTCCTACTTCACATTCCCCAGCGGAGCGGAGCAGGAACAGGCCTCCAGCCCGCCGAAAACCTTTCTTCTTCTTCTTCTTCTTCTTCTTCTTCTTCTTCTTCTTCTTCTTCTTCTTCTTCTTCTTCTTCCTCTTCCTCTTCCTCTTCCTCCTCCTCCTCCTCCTCCTCCTCCTCTATACACTGGCGTGTTTAGAAGTCCACCGAGGCTGAGCTGCAAGCAAGAGATGAGGAGAAAGTTCAAATCATTTTTTTGAGCACACGGGGGGAGGATCTGACATACGGCTAGACCAGAGACATGATGTAAGGGAGAAGGGGCTGCCCGCTTGCCCTGCCCACCCACCCGCCCGCCCGCCCGCCCGCCCGACCTGCGTGGCTCCATGGGGGCCACAGAAGTCTGCCAGAGGTCTGGGAAAGGCTTGTGGCAGAAAACAAGAAGACATCCATCAACGCGAAACAGAGTTACAGAACAATTAAGCTCCTGTGTGAGTAATCAGCCATTTGACATGCTGTGAAGGGCATTACTCTCAGAAAGCACATGTTATATGAGACAATACAATTGGTGGGAAAATGTTACGTCTTTGAGCATATAGGAACCAATCATGAAATATTGAGATATTTTGTCATTCTCCATATTTGCAGCTAACGATTCTCCGATACTAATATGTGTCAATATAATGTGTTTTCCTCAAACTGCAACAAAGAGCGGTGCATGTAGCGTTTTTCTCTCCGACGATGCATGCTGGGAAGTCTGCTTGTATGCTTATCATATCTCTTCAGACTTAATTTGATGAATTTAGTGCACTCTCAGTGGCATATTCACTCAAGTCATAACAGTCAGTGAACAGTGAACAGTCAGTGTTTGTAAGTTCTGAAATATTGATTGTTGATTCCACTAAATTCCTGTCATGTATATTACATATTGATTTATTGATTCTTGATTATTGATTTTTGATTGATTGATTTTTTTAAATTTTTTTATTTTATTTTATTCCCATGCGGCACACGAAATGTCAGGGTGGTGTGTTCAATGTCCTTAATTGATTAGCTATCAGATGACCCCAATCTTCTAAAAAACTATTTATTTCCCAAAACAAAGATTATCTGTGCTAATATAATAATATTATTATATTAGACCTAGTGACAGGGCGTCATGCTCTGGTCCCTGAGAACCGGGACACACAGCAGACTGATCCACCTCATCATCATCATCATCATCATCATCATCACTCAGGATCCGAACGCACCCTCTCCTACGCGGTCCTCTGACATCAGGCTGAAGAGCACGAGACGCAGCCGACATGAGTGTAGACGACGGCTGCTGTGTGAGCTCCACTGCTCCTCTGTTGTAACCTCCTCCACCACCTCCACCTCCTCCTCCTCCTCCTCCTCCTCCTCCACCAGAGCTACAACCCAACGCGGCTCTAACCGCCCACTGGGCTTTTCCCGGAGGTTTCTCTGGAGGTTGATAACACGTGATGAATGGAGCCTGCAGGTCTTATCTGGAGGGGCATCACAGCATCAATTTGCACCACTGACAAGAAATTAGAAAAGGAAAAAAAAATGAAAGGGCCTCTAAAACAAGTCCGACGACACACACACACACACATATAATAAATACCTTTGTAAAAATGCCTGACTTATCTCGCAGTGAGATGCAGATAGAGGGATTCCGTCCCGTAGAGGACGGTGGCGTCGCGTGAGAGGCGGAACACAGTTGAACATGCGCAGAGCCTCCCCGCTGGATATAATGGGCCCATCAAAAACCGTGACACAAACAGCAGATACGCGGCCTGCCACGGGCCCCAGTTAATTATTATTATTTTTTTGGTGTTATTGACATAACCACGGACTGACCGCGAGGGAGCTGTGAGGGCGCCCACGGGGCCCCCGCGTGGAGCCCCGTGACGGGCTGCGGCGGAGCGGGCCCTCAGCAGTCACCTCATCCATAAGGCCGCTATCTCACTCTGTTGGTGCTCCTCGTGCTAAAACCAGCGCGTGGGCTTTTCTCTTTTTATCATAATGGTGAAGGATCGAGGTGTTGCGTTTATGGTCGCGGGAAATATGGAAAAAAATAAATAAATAAGGTTCAGAGATCTATTGAGATGCATCATGTTCCTGCTGAGGATGAGCGGCCGATACGCATTTGATGCTTTTGTGTCTTTAGTTCATGTCGTGTTATATATAAGGGGGTGTTATGTTGTCATGATCTTGTGTTAACAATATAGAGACGATACTATTGAAGCATATTGCTGTGTGTATTTAGATTTCACCACTATTTAGCATTTATAAGCTGCTAATCTGTGGTTGTTTCGTTTTTTTAACCTCGTGTTTTTGTGTGTACCTTTTTACACTTCTGACAAAATGTATTTTAATGGAGTTAGTAATAAAGTTAAATGGAATCTGATTGCGATGTGACTTGAAAACGCTGCAGACAGAATAAAACACGTCAGATCTCTGGCCAAATGAAACGCGTCATTCCAAACTACACAATCATTTATGAAGCAAACAACTATTTTGTCACTGTATGGCTCACACACTGTTTGTGAACTGTTACAAACTGCTGTGCTCAATCTGAAACACTTCATATCATTAGAAAAGGTAGAAATATTCAGTCATAAGAGTCAATATATTGACTAAACACAACACACAAAACTAGTACTGCACACTGATGAAAATATCAGATTTATTTATTTTATTTATTTTATTTTATTTATTTTATTTATTTTATTTATTTTATTTATTTATTTTTATAAAAAAATATACAATATGTATTTCCCAAAACAAAGATAATTTGTGCAGTGGTGGATTAAATGGCATATTTATGACAATAATATTTTGTCTAAATAATTTATCGAGACCAAAAAAAGCATGATTTTTTTTCGTTTGCTACAACACGTTTTTTTTTTAAACAGGCCTTTATGTAGACTGCCATGTTGGTTGGACTCACCTGTGGTCTTTTTTCTTTACAGTTGCATCCTGAATGATGAGTCGACACTCAAGCAATCGGGTGTTCGGCCTGGTGACGTGTGCATCGGCAGATTGGTCCATTTTGAATGTGTGACGTCATGTCACCTCCTGGGTCTCGTGCGGAGAACCGTGTTACAGTGTGTCAGGTTGAAATTTCAAACTGGGTGCGAAGCAGAACATGTGTTTAGAGTTTTGCAGACTTGAGGTGAGGTGTTACTCTCTGAGAGTTAGTGCGCGTCAGCTAGCATGCTAGTTAGCAAAGGGCCCCTTACTTTAGCAAAGGGCCGCTAACGAACGTTCTTCCAGGCCTCTCGTGGATGATGAGTTCCGTAATAACTGTGATTCAAGTGATATTTCTTCCAAACTAGTGTCCACAGCTGTAATTAGAGTGGGAAAAGGAGAAAGTGTAAGTTTAAAAAGAGAAGTGAGGGTTCTCCATGTCTAGAACCTTCCATGGTTGGAGCAGGCCGGATGTACTCGAGTGCACTCTGATGTGCTTTTGAACAGCCCCCAAACCCCCGCAGCACCAACATCCTCACTTTGAGTCTCTTTGGGGTCAAGCTCCGAACAATGCTGCGTGCTGACACACAAACCCCCACAATGCAACGCAGCGCGCGTCTTCTGCTCGAGTGTGAGCGTCTTGTGCATAATTTCACACGCAGGATTCGGCTGCATCGCAGCGTTGAGGTGACATTCTTTGTGAGGCACTCGCGTTTCTCCAGAAATGTCTGACGTGTTTCACAGCATTCCGTCTCTCTGCAAGGACGACGCGCTCAAAGATATGCCTCAGATGATGCTGCCATAAAGCATAAAGCAGCAGAGGAGGGAGAGACAGAGACATTCAGGAAGGGGTCATCTGATAGTGTACCAATTAAGGACATTGAACACACCACCCAGACATTTTGTGTGCCATACACTAAACTCTAACAATTAAATATGTCGACTATATTGTTCGATCGGGGAAAACACTATGAATTGCTTTATTAGAATTTGGAGCAAGGCAGCTGAAGCTGTTGCATCATGATCCTTATGAGTCAAAATATGGTTTTGTTGTGATTCTTTTTCTTTCTGAGCACATCTATGCATTTCATAAATATAATCACACTCATACAGTTTCATTTGTTGTACAAAGAGACTTTCATAATGCCCTCACAACATATACAACATGATTTCATCATCAAAGGGGTCACGGTTGACTTTTGGTAAAGTGAGAAAATATCATTAAATGGAAGCAATAACTCATTTGTTTTCACTTTACTTAAACAATGACCACTAGTAACTTATAATTACATTATCATGCATTTAAACAGTGATTATAATGCATTCTAAAACAATAATAATACATACTAATACGATTATAATGTATTAAACTATGGTTCACTATGATCCTTGCAAAAACAAAATGTGATTAAAAGACCAGCAGTTATGAAGTATTATCACACTTGTCCTTAGAATTCATTTTAAAATGTTTTATAATGTGTTATTATTATTGTAATATAGCACAATGGATATTTATGAGTGCTGAAAACTACAATTTTATCAGTGCTATTTATCCATCTGTTATAGTTTGGAAATTATAATGTGAACGATAAAAATAAATTGTTAAACTTCAGATGATTTAATCCCTTTAATCCCTTAAATAAACTCTATCTGGAGATGATATCTCAGCCTCTTTATGAATGTGAGGGCCATGAAGTTCCGATTATGATCACAATGGACGCCCGAGATAAGGAGGCTGATTTGATCTCAACGACACCGGAAGTGGACACATGTTTGCTGCAGCTTGTGCAACTCTGTACCCAAATGTATAGCTTATGTCCTTTGGTCTTACACTCACTTGTAGGGAGGTCGCTAAGCCTATTTGTGCAACATTAAATTAAATTAAATTAAATGTAATTAATTTTATTTGTATTTCAAATCAAATTTATTTTAATTCATTTTAATTCATTTTAATTATATTTAATCATATGTATTTATTTTAAATTAAATTAAATTAAATTAAATTAAATTAAATTAAATTAAATTAAATTAAATTAAATTAAATTAAAAAACGATATTTTAAAATCAAAATGATCACTAAGATAGTTTTAATACAAACTAACACGGACTGTAAAATGATTCTGTGAAATGACAAAGTTACAGATAATAATAATAACTAAATATCTGCTGGCGGCACTGAGCCGTGTGGGCATCAAGTGTTCGGCCAATAACAGACAGACAGACAGACAGACAGACAGACAGGCAAACAGGCAGACAGACAGACAGACAGACAGACAGACAGACAGACAGACAGACAGGCAAACAGGCAGACAGACAGACAGGCAGACAGACAGACAGACAGACAGACAGGCAAACAGGCAGACAGACAGACAGACAGACAGACAGACAGACAGACAGGCAAACAGGCAGAGAGACAGACAGACAGAGATGTGGAACGGGAGGATTAATGAATGGATCCAGACTATAAAGTGTCAGACCTTAATGTTATTAGTCATCTGAAAGCGTGTCTAAAGAAAATGTAACTCACAGTCTGTCTGGTTAAATATGAAGTATTGAAATAAAAAGTATTTTCCTAAAGCACCTCGTATTTTCTATGTTAAAGAGAGATTTCTTTATTTCATATCGGATCACTGGTCATCTTTAATTATTTCTGACAAACGTTAAGAATAAATCCATAATCCAAACAATTATCTTACGAATGTCTCTTTCTTTCATTACCCGGTCAACAGTTTGTATGGATTCAGATTCAGAGCCTCCTCTTGAGGGGAGGAATATCAAATAGTTTATGTATTTTTGTGGGTCAGAAAGAAGTCGCTTTGAAATACACAAAATATCGGAAGAAGTGAAAAAGTACCCGCCATAATTACGTTATGAAAGGCTGCGTTTGCGGGCCTGATTATGAGCGCAGAATTATTAAATTATACGTCTCTTTTTTTCTGTGGATGATTATGTGGCATAATAACTCGTGCTGTATGTCCTCCATTTATCCGAGCTGTTGTCCCTTCATATGTCTGTGGTGCTAAATGATTTCCAACGTGGAGTTATTGTTTAGTTATATATATATATATACATATATATATATATATATATATATATATATATATATATATATAATTGTATAAGAGAACTCGGTCACATTAATATCACCATAAGAAAAAACTCGCTTTTCCAACAATACATTTTACTACTTAAAAAAAAATATAATAATCCTGAATACCAGTGATTGCATCAGTATCAAATGAAGACAATAGACAGATATTCTCTTATAGCCAATTATGATTATTTATTGATTTTCAGAGTAGAATTTGGAATATTAAAGCAACGGTGCAGATCATGTGGATTTCATATCGAAAGCTGTTTAATAATGTCATGTACTGAAAGATGGATCATCATCATCATCATCATCATCATCATCATCATCATCATCATTACCATCATCATCATGATCACCCTGCGGTAAACAACCAGTAGAAAGAGCGACATTCTTGCACCATTAATATCTCTCTAAATAGCATCGAATGGATATTGCGCAATAATTATATAATAATAATTAGGAGTTATTTCATGCATGAGCCGTCTTTTTACAAACAGGTGAATGCAGGAGACTAAAGCTGGTACTTCTCGGGCCCCGTGTGGGCCCTCTCCTCCTCTCTCCGACACCCAGGGGTCCTCCCTCGCTCCCTCCCTCCAACCCCCCCCCTCCTCTCCCCCCCATCCCTCCCCACCCAGGGCCTACCTCGGATCGGCGGAGGCTGCGTCACGTGCTTTATTCTCCCGAACAAAATTTCCAGTCCGGGGAGCGCATAGGAGCACACCCATATCAGCAATTATCAGCGACGGTTACTATCTCCAGATATTCCAGCGGGGGAAGAAGAAGAAGAACCACTGCGGTCGTCCCGGAGCCCCACAACAACAACAACAACAACAACAACAACAACAACAACAACAACAACAACTCACAAAACAACTAACACCTCCGGGGTCAACTCATCTCCGGTGCGTGCGCACAACTTTTACGCGTTAAAAAAGAACCCGGCGGAGCCGTTTGGAGACGCTCCCGCTGCGCCGCGCTGCCTCGTCCGTCTCCCGTCTGTGTGGAGTGGCAGAGTTTTCCCGAGTCGTGGACGCCTCAAGGACCCGGACTGCTTTATCACCCGGCCGTCCTTATCTGGTGAGATAATGCGCCGAGAGCCCTTTGGAGAGAGAAGCGGCCGTCCCTCGCGCACCGAGCGCTGCTATCAGCTTTATGCGATTTGAGTTCCTACTGATAGAAAATCTGTTGCGTGCTGTTTGATTCGGTTTCCGTTATGTGTCGTGGGTTAATGAGGCGGCGGCAGCATATCTGGTGTTCCGCCGATAGTCGCCTCCATCTGCACGGACTCACGTCAGATGGTCGTTAGTGTCGTTTAGGTCCTTTTCCATGTCAGTCACAACGATGCAGGTGACACATGCTGATGATCCTGAATGATTGCTGGACCTTTTTTTTTTTCTTATCTCTATATTTTCATAAGCAACCGTCATAGTTTAACTCACGCAAATGATGTTTTGGATTGTAACGCAATAAAAACTGGGAACATTCCGTCTTTTCTTCTGCTCTCACGTTTATAAAATCTCATTCTGATTATTTATTTTCATAGGACAATAATCTCCTCAAGAATTCCATTAGGTCGTGTGCTCCAAAAGACTCAGACGGACTCTTCTGAGGAGGGTGCACAGGATCCCCCGAAACGGTTTGTGAAGATGTATCAGAGCCTGGCCCTGTCCTCCAACCAGTCCCCGTACGCGCACGACACCGGGAACTACATGCACCCGTCGGCCAGCTCTCCGGTCTACGTGCCCACCACCAGAGTCCCCGCCATGCTGCCCACGCTGCCCTACCTGCAGACCTGCGACTCGACCCACCAGTCCCACGGCCTCGGCGGGCACCACGGCTGGCCCCAGACCGGCGCGGACGGCTCCTCGTTCGCGCCCGGCAGCCCTCACCCTCCGCACGGCTTCTCGTACTCGCACAGCCCGCCCGTCAGCAGCAACACCGGCCGGGACGCGACCTACCAAAGCCCGCTGGTCCTCGGCAACGGCGCGCGGGCGGACCAGTACGGGGGTCTGGTGCGCTCGGTCGCGGGATCCTACTCCAGCCCCTACGCGTACATGAGCCCGGAGATGGCGACGTCCTCCTGGACGCCGGGGCCCTTCGAGAGCGGCGTGATTAGTCTGCAGGGACGGCACGGGGGACTGTCCGGGAGAAGGACCAGCCTGGGTAAGCACACAGGCCCGAAACTAGTTTAGACGTCGTGAGCATAAAGTTAGTTTTTATTCTTGAAGTCAATCCTGAAATGTGTTATCATAACCTGGAAAAAAAGAAGCACATATCATTAAACCAAGTTTGTGAGGACAATAGAAAATATGATTTATTATATATAATAAATACATAATTATTATTATATATATCAAGAATGTTTAACACTCTGGCCCTGACCAAAATAATATTAATAATATAAAATAATATAAGCACCACAGTGGAATTTGTTTAAATATTTGATCTGAATGGTGTTTTTATTTTAACTGTGCTCTCATTTTAATTTCCAATAATTTAAAAAGTAAAAGTAAGTAAAAGTAAATCATTTTAAATCTCACTTGGACTATTAATATTCCTACGAAAATTCATATAACCCTCAAATGTGGGCCTTCTCCAAATACACCGATAACAACTTTCTTCGTTCATATTTTCCCATAAAATTATATCAGTTTCATTTTAGTCTCTAAATATATATCAGCAAATTAACACCGAAGTCACATTTCTGGACATTAATATGACCATGGTGTTGTTATACCTGGCTATGACTTCACTTTATTTATTTTTTTATTTAATAACTTTTTATTTTCTTCTTTATCTCGACACTCGTTCCCGTGTCAGCGGTTGGTGCGTTCGTTTATCAGGGATCGTAAATGTTATTTATTATAGCGGAGAGGTGATAGAGAGGTCTCTAACTGTGATGGCCGTGTCACGGGGGGACAGCGGGAGGGGGAGACGGGGGGGGGGGGGTTCAATCAAAGTCCCCCCAAATAATCCCGTATTACATTTTGACAATACGCATTCTTCCCAGAAGAGAGGGTTTTAAAAAACAACAGTCAATTAAACATGTTAATTTAATCCAACAGTCCCGCGTTGTGATGACGCGGTTCAATACACACACAGACAACAACAACAACAACAACAACAACAACAACAACAACAACAACAACAGAAAGAAAGAAGAAGAAGAAGAAGAAGAGTGGCCCAACAGTCGGAGCAGTTATCACCTTATTCAGAAGTGTCCGCTGAGACTTTGTGTTGATGGTTTGGCCTTGAGAGCCCCCCCCCCCCCAAAAAAAAAATAAAACCTCACGATTTGATCTAATTTAGTTGAATTGGGGAGGAAATTCACACCGCAGCGCTCCTGAATATTTATATCATCATGATGACGTCAGAGGCGTGTCTGTGTGATGAACATCAGCTCTAATGGACACACTGCTCAGTTTAACGTGACCTTAATGGTTATTTCAAGTGTACCCCCCCCCCCACCCCCACCCATCCCCTCCCCCTCCCCCCTCCCTCCCACAGCTCAGCACTTATTTGGTGACGTGTTCCCACTGTCTTCTGAAGGAATATCAAAAGGCACAATCACACGGTTGAAAGAAGAAGCCATCAGCAGGCAGACCTTCATCATCCCTGACCTGTGGGGTCTTCCTCACGAGGTCTCGCTCTACAGTGAGGGATTAGGAATGTGGCCAATTGATGCTCGGAGTCCGTCGTGTGTCAGAGCTGTGATGGATGTGTGGACCCCTGGATCCCTCAGGCTGATAACCCCCCCCCCCACCCCCCCTCCACCCCCACCCCTCCTCCTCCTCCTCGCGCACATTCTGTCTCCCTTTCTGATTCATTCTGGGGGGGTCTCTCTCTCATCACAGGGAGAGGACGGAGAGGTGGGGGTTAAATTCCTCCTGCTGGCCGTTCATCACGCATTGGCCCGTTACCAGCCCCCCCCCCCCCCCCCCCCTAGCCCACCACGCCCCCGTGGTTTTTAAAAGTTGTTGTTTGTATCCAGATTGTTATTGCACGTCTCCTCTTAGAGAAACCGCGACAAAGGCAATAAAAGGTTGATCATTCACCGATTGCGCTGGCTGTGGTGATGCCATAAATACAGCTGAAAGTAACAGAGTAACAAAAAAAAACTCTGGATATTTGCGATGAATAAATAAACACATAATTGCTGTCTTAACTATGCGGTTAAAATGTCCCCTTAAGAAGCCGTGTTCTTTCTAACGCTGTCTGCGTGTCTTCTCGTGTGCAGACCTGATCGACGACATGTCCACGGAGGGCCGGGAGTGCGTCAACTGCGGCTCCGTGTCCACGCCGCTGTGGCGCAGGGACGGGACCGGACACTACCTGTGCAACGCCTGCGGCCTCTACCACAAGATGAACGGCATCAACCGGCCGCTCATCAAACCGCAGAAGCGACTGGTGAGAGCGCGTGACCTTTAGTAGGATGTGGCCTGTCCCGTCATGGACTCTACAGTCTGGAGGGCTCGTGTGCCTGCACTTCATGATAGTCTGTGTTGTACATTCATGTGCCAGATAAGTTACAAGCTACTTCGTAGATAATTCATTTTCTTTACTCTAAACATCTGATCAGTGAATGAAAAATGATATATTGTTATAATTTAAAAATCACACAACAGTATTACAATTAGCTGCACTCCAATCAGCTGTAGCATCTCCAGCAGAATACATAAGAAGAAGAAGAAGAAGAAGAAGAAGAAGAATTATAATAATGATAATAATAATAATAATAATAACATCGTGCTTTACAAAGATTTTTAAAAGCAACAGATAGTAATAAATAAAGATAGAGTTGCTACAGTGAACATGACTAGAAACTAAAACACAGTAAAAAAGCATAATAATAACCGAAGAGTATTAGGAAAAGTTTGTTCTACACATATTGTGTTTATTATGTACGTATTGAGGTTTTTAAATACTGTTTCATATTGGACTAAATGAAGCGTTATAATACCCCCCCACCCCCTCACTCTAAGGGTGCTTCTTTACTTCACTTTACGTTTTACTCTACGTTCTTTACTTAAATACAGTTTTGAATGGAGGACGTTAGTCATGTTTACCTTGTGGTGTATTTAGATATCTGAGTTCCTCCACCAGCAATTAGTCAAACAGCAAAACAACATTATTAATGTGCATGCAAATCTAAAGATGTAATATGTGCTATAGCACTGAGGTCAGCGAAGGCCATTTCCCATTTTGTGGTTGTAAGCATTTAGTAAATAAAAAGTGGTAGTGGTTGTGTTAGTGGTTGTGTTGTTAGTGGTTGTGTTAGTGGTTGTGTTGTTAGTGGTTGTGTTAGTGGTTGTGTTAGTGGTTGTGTGAGTGGTTGTGTTAGTGGTTGTGTTAGTGGTTGTGTTGTTAGTGGTTGTGTTAGTGGTTGTGTGAGTGGTTGTGTTAGTGGTTGTGTTAGCGGTTGTGTTAGCGGTTGTGTTAGGGGTTGTGTTAGCGGTTGTGTTAGGGGTTGTGTTAGTGGTTGTGTTAGTGGTTGTGTTAGTGGTTGTGTTAGCGGTTGTGTTAGCGGTTGTGTTAGCGGTTGTGTTAGCGGTTGTGTTAGCGGTTGTGTTAGTGGTTGTGTTAGTGGTTGTGTTAGTGGTTGTGTTAGCGGTTGTGTTAGTGGTTGTGTTAGTGGTTGTGTTAGTGGTTGTGTTAGCGGTTGTGTTAGTGGTTGTGTTAGCGGTTGTGTTAGTGGTTGTGTTAGCGGTTGTGTTAGTGGTTGTGTTAGGGGTTGTGTTAGCGGTTGTGCGTGAGGGTCGCGTGTCAAGGCTTCACGGCTGCACATTTCCCAGGAACTCGCCTCTCGAGAGCAGCTGTGAGTTGCCCAACATCTCCTCCTCACCCCCGGGCCACTCTCCCTGTCTCTATTTGCCCTGCAGTGACCTTGCCCTTGGATGGGGCCGCTTTTAGACGAGGGCCCGCTCCAAAAGCAACGTGGCGGTGCTTGCTGCTGGCTGACAGTCGCACCGCAGTGGCGAGACCAAAAAAGAAATTGTTTATGCTTGTCCAACTGAGGAGTTATTGGAGCTTTTTGCACGGAGTATGTGGAGGGGATCATTGTTGTACCAAACAGCGCGCCGACATCCTGCAATTCATTCTGAAAGCTAAGGGAACAGCTCGACTCGAGCTTCTCAAACTACAGCTCAAGGGTACAAGAGCTTATTTCTGACTGCACCGGCATTTTTGATTTACTAACCCGAACAAAAGTCAAAAACTGTTCTGACTTTTGACGGTTTCTCCCTCCTCTAAACCTGCAGCAGACTACGTCTCGCCGGGCCGGCCTCTGCTGCACCAACTGCCACACCAGCACCACCACGCTGTGGAGACGCAACGCTGAGGGGGAACCCGTGTGTAACGCCTGCGGCCTCTACATGAAGCTGCACGGGGTAGGTCGCACAACAGGAGGAGGGGAGGTGGGGGGGGGGGGGGTCCACTTCTTCAAATCTGCTGCTTTATCTGGCCTGCAATGCAACTCCTGCTACAGTCGGGAGCGCAGCGTAAAAACCTCCCCAAGGGCATCGTGGTCGCTGTTATCAGAGCGGCAGCGTGGGAGGGGAGCCTCGTGTGGGTCGCCATGACACCGCGGCCTCGTGGCATATCGGGGACAGGGAGGTACGCTCAGCTAATGTGGGTTCGCTCTGTACTCCCTGCAGGTGGCCAGACCTCTTGCCATGAAGAAAGAGAGCATTCAGACCAGGAAGCGCAAACCCAAGTTACCCAAGAGTAAAACGTCCACAGGTAAGGGCCGACGGATGAAGAGGGAAAAAGGGGGAGAGTACGGGTGGTGTAAGAGGAGGAGACGGATGGCAAAATATAAACCCACAGTTTGATTTAGTTTTCATTTTAGAATGGAGTATCTAAAGTGTTTCAAAAGCGATTCGGGGTCAGAAGAGTCCGAATCAGCAAAGCACAAGTTGTTCTGAAAAGCGACTCATTTCACCTGTCCTGTTTTGTCTTCAGGATCCGCCTCTGACACCAGCTCCCCGACCTCCCTGTCAGTCTCAGAACACGCCTCGACCATTAAGAGCGAACCCAACATGGCCCCCTCGCCGTACGCCGGACAGACGGTCACGTCTGCCACTCAGGTAAACCTCCTTTCCATTCAAATGTCTGCTGCATAGTGTGCAGCGGCAAAAAAAAAAACACCGCGGATCATTAACCTGACCATTAGCACGCTCGCTAGCTCAGTTGCTATTGGTAGAACAGGCATACAGCTCCTTTAGCAGCCATATTTGCATCGGATCCTGTCTCATATCTGCAAACAGTTTATACAGAGGAGGTGACGTAGAAGTTGATAAAACAGAAGTGCCAGTGGTCAATGGCCGGCCTGGTCCGACTTCCAACGCCTCGGCGTCTTGATACCGACGCACGAGGCGCCTTTAGGCGTCTGTATGCGGCGCATCAAGCTAGTGACGCCACTGTAAACCCATTAGTGGATGCTCAAAGCAACTGATGTCGTATAAAGAGCGAGGAAGTCCTCTCAGGGCGGGGGGGGGGGGGAGCGGTGGTGTATGGGACACAGGACTTACTCCGGGGACCGGCGACATTAGATATATAGATATATATATATATAGAGAGAGAGAGAGAGAAAATAAATATATTAATAGAAAAAAGTGGAATTATTTTTGTTCACGCAGATAAGAGCAGACTTTAGGTGAAGTTTATTTTTTACTTTTTCGCTACGTCACCGAGTCACACAACGTTACATCCGTAGCTTAAGTCACGTAAGAAGAGTTATTTGTGATGTTTTTTTCTCAGCCTAAGTTCACAGGGCGCGTGTACCTTCTGCGTCGTGATTCTACGCAAAAATTTGGCTTCTGCCCGAGCGCCAAAACAATGGCTTGAGTAGGGATGAGATCCCGTTGCCATAGCACCCATTCACATGTCAGAGTGCACCAAAGTTGAACTCTTTGCGAAACTGATCCACTGGAATTAGCCGACATTGCAGCAAAACGTTGACACCCAGCAGCCTTTAGAAAAAGCCACAGGAAACATTCTAGTAGCCCCCCTCATGATGAACAGCTTCACTTTAATGTGTACTTTAATGTGTCTTTTTTCTTGATTATTCAATGATTATTTTTGCTTCAAATGTCTCTTTCTTCCCCCCGCAGGCGGCGTCTCAGTTAGACGGCACAGGATCGGGACACGTGGACATTAAATACGAGGATTATCCCTTTACCCCGAGCTCCATGGCCCCACAGAACTCCTGGTGTGCTCTGTCTCAAGCGTGAGGCCTACCGAACGCCGCACAGCTCTCCGTCCTGAGAAAAACTGTGACTGTCTGACGGCTACATGTGTTCAGGCGCTCTCTCGGACACCTTGATCCAATCCGCTTGCCATACTCTATACTGTGACCCGCTGGCTGTGCGACTGGACACAGGGTGCCTGCGGGGCTGCCGTTCTACAAAAGGATGCGTACACAGCACGCTGACTCAACGGCTCAGCCGGGGAGAAGAGCACAGCTGAACTCGGACTAAAACTAGGACCGGCTCTCCTGAACTCACACCCAACAAGCCACGTTTTCCTCTGCGGGACAACAAGAACTACCTTTTCCTAAAAGAAATCTCTATTTTTGGACTAACCTAACCCTACCAATGCAAAGACAATCAAGTGGAATGTAAAAAAAAAAAACATGATACAATAACCTCTTTCTTTTTTTTTTTATAGCTGCCAACTGATTTTAGTTTCATGTAGAGTTTGCTGTTGTGGCTGGTGTTTGCCGATACCTTTCTGTGGCCTTTTCAAGAACATAATAAGAGCAGTTTACGTATATTATTGTCATCGCAGAAAGAAAAGCGGAAAATGTACCCAAAAATACCTTTTTTTCCTTTTCTTTTTGTTTATGGCTGTTGAACATGTCTCATTACAGACATGTAGATGATTAACTTTTATGGGCACATTATTTATGTTGAGATAAGGACAGTTAAAAGTCACAGTGCACACTAAAAGCAGCCAGATATAGCCCCGCTGCTCACTGTTGTAGAATGGCTGGTGTGGTGACGCTCATGTTGTGTGAGTGACTTTACGAGACATAAACTGCATCTTGTACGATGCGTTTGACAATCAGGACCAGTCGTATTGATTCTGACATCATGACTACATATCATAAGTTTGTTTCATTTTACTGCTTTAATATTTGACATTAATGAAAGTGCAATGACTCAGTTTTTCATTTAAGCATTTGAAGGCACAACGAAACGAGTCTGAATGATTCTAAACATAATCTAATTTTATTGTCTGTATTTTGTCAATATGTAAGGCATTTGTTCTGTTATAATGTTCCAGAGAACTCTCTCTTGTTCCCTCTCTTTTCAATGCTCTTTGGAATCTGTTCAGGTTATTAATAAACGGATTCACATATTATTCATTTCATTTCTGAAAAGTTATTTGGTTTTTGAGTAAATTTCACGAATATCTTCAGTGTACTTGAGATGGTGTTCTCGTTTCTTGTGCTCAGAGATGGATTTTCATGTCAAAAATATGTGGTTCCCAACAAGACCTACTCTTCCACAGCAAGTCCTTGTCAACAATATTTTTTCATACAATGTTTTGGTTGGTTAGATCAGGTTTGAATTGTACCTTTGTACTATTCTCTTGGAGTGATTGATTTTAGACTTTTTGACCATTCATCCATTATTTTTAGCTAACTCTTCCAACTTTTTATCCATTACTTTTAGCTAGATTTCACCTGTTTATCCATTACTTTTAGCTGACTATTTTAGCTGTTTGTACATCATTTTTTAGCTTTTAGTTTATCCATTATTTTTAGCAAAATATTTCAACTTTTTATACATTAGTTTTAGCTAACTCTTCCAATCCTTTATCCAATACTTTTAGCTAACTTTTTAACTGTTTATGCATTACTTTTAGCGAACTCTTCCAACTCTTACTCCATTACGTTTAGCTAACTAATACAACTGTTTATATATTACTTTTAGTTAACCCTTCCATCACTTCATAAATTAGTTCATAAAAGCGAACTGTTTTGAAATTATATTTTCGCAAACTCTTCCGACGTTATACATTATTTTAGCTTACTGTCATTATTTCATCATTTAATCATAATGTTTAGCTAAATGTTTTAACCAATTATCATTACTTTAAACATTGTATTTCTATTTATTTCAACCATAAATTGATTACTTTTTCACACTATTTCACACTCATTTGCAACATGCAGTGACAAATGACTGTAAATGAATGTTTATAGGCAGCCTACTGGTTATTGTAGCCTACGATCAGCATCACACTGGTTGATAATCGTATTTAGCTTTTTATTTTTTATTATATTATTTTTCCTCATAGCCATATCATCTCACATTTACCATTATATTTAGTTTTTGAATTCAGATTCCTGCACTCCATTGTCTATTGGGCATTTCTCCAAAGATGTATATTTAGCAAAGTTATATTAACCCATGCTCCAATGCACAAAGCCAGGTATATGTATATGTGATTTGTGTGTGTGTGTGTGTGTGTGTGTGTGTGTACAAGAAGGGTGTGTTCTCCTGCTGGTTGCTTAAGCCGACAGCGTCGACCAAAGGTTGCGTTCCAACTTTGCTTTATGGCGGCCGTGTTGCATTTGAACGCACCGTGGAGGAGAATACAGGCCTGTCAGCAACAAGGCTGCTGCTTTACTGCCGCCATGGCGACATCCAGG
This sequence comes from Ophiodon elongatus, assembly GCA_016806645.1. Taxonomy (NCBI): domain Eukaryota; kingdom Metazoa; phylum Chordata; class Actinopteri; order Perciformes; family Hexagrammidae; genus Ophiodon; species Ophiodon elongatus. Next base: position 1,021,609 of record JACSYO010001716.1, read on the forward strand.
CACCGGTGCCCCACCGACACTGCCCTGCTTTATGACTGTTGGCCAAGATGTTGCCGTCTTATCTGTTGCTGGGAGAGGCCTCTTGCAGTCTCACGTGAAGATGCAGACACTTTTTTTTTTTGTCTGGGGGGAGAAAAGTAAAGTGGATGTCATATAAAATGTCTAAAAATACTAATATTCACTGATATATTAAAAAGTAAAAATATCTATTACTGTGAAGCTGAGGATGTGGTTTTATGAACTGATTCACTTTATGGTGACGTGGTAAATATTCGACTTAAAGGAACCCACGTTAAAAACAAATAATTTCAAAAGACGCAATTTTAAGAAAGAATGGTCAAAATCGATACACTACAGCCTGAGATATCTGGACTTTGTCCCACTTTGGTACCACTTTGGTTTAATAACTAAGCAGTGTATAAATGTAATAAATGGTTTATAACACACTATAAAGTAGTTGTTAGGAAACAAATAATTAAGAGTAACAGATAATGAATGAGAATCATTTAAAATATGTTCAAAACTCGTGAAGTTGAGCTTCGAGGTTCATTCTTGACCTCAGAAAAACAAATTTGACAAAAAAATAAATAAATATGACTCAAGGTTCACTTACTAGCTTACTTCCAGAGCTGCCAGCCACATCTCATGGACTTCATCAACAGATGGAGTTGGATCACATGTAATAATACATATGTCAATATATATGATCCATAAATAATTATATAGCTAAGAAGACATATTTGCTATGATTACAACGAAGTTATGTGCCGTTGTCAAGCATTCATTAACTCTTCTTTCACAGTTGTTGACCAATACATTGATACAAAAATGTCCTTATTTCAACTTACAACAGCAGTATAATGTATTTTAACAATTTGTTAATGTTGATACACTGCTTATGAATGCTAAATAGTGGGGTTTAAATGTTACCCAATTCCACATTGATCCCACTTTGTACCACAGGCTGTTTGTTATAAATGTGAAGTTCACCTATAAGGTGGATATTTGAGCAGCTCCTAAAAAAAGGTGAATTCAACTTCTTACTAAGCTACAGCATCAATGTAATAAAAATCCTCAACTATTGTAACCTTAGTCAATAGCCCCCCCACCCCTCCCGACCCATTCCAACCCTAAACAAACACACACACAGTGAGCTACCAGCCCTAGCTCTTTTCTATCAGTGAGGCTAAGTGCTAAAGAGACAGCTCCTCCACTCCAACAAGTCTTACGGCCGCATTTACACTCAATTGTTGTTGAATTGAGTGGCTTCATTACAGCCGTGTCACAGTGAGGCCTGTGGAGTGTGACTGGAGGATGAGGAGCGGGGGTGCTCCTCCTGTACTGTGTCAATATCAAACGCACCTCTGCTATTGGCTCTGGGTGCGTTTCTTTTACCAGTACCCCTGGCAGTAGAACCTAAAAGCAGGTTTCGCAAAATTGTAAAACTTTCCAACTGCGTTTCTTCCTGAATATATATTAGGGTGCCAATTTCAATCTCATGAACCCCATAAAAACTTCCCCAGTCCTTCAGGTTCCAAGAGTACTCAACAAGTGAAGGAAAAAGTAACGATACCTGTTTGAAACTGCGCAAATATTAAAGATAACTTGTTGCAAATACTGTTTTCCGACACAAAGGGACCGTACAAAAATGACCAGGTGAACCTACCTGGTTCTGCAGCTCATTTAATCTCATATTAGGTTACATTATCGCAACTGAATTATGTTTATTTTTATTATTTTCGAGCCCCTCGGCAGCGTCAGAGATTAGCAAAAGATCAATCAGGAGCATTTCCTTCAGTAATATTTCAATATTAATACCTATACTCTCTAATGACAGAACAGGCAGCAGTAACTGAATTAACCAGAAAAAAATTAAGTGATAGGTTTAATTTTATTGGTCATGTCAGAAAAAACAGTAGTTTAACTTGCTTGTCCCCAATTACACATTCTGAAAGTAACTATATAGCTAACGCAACGTTAGCCTGCTGGCTGTTAGCCTGCTGACTGTTAGCCTGCTGACTGTTAGCCTCACTATCAATTGTGTGTACTTCGTCAGGTTATTTGAATTGTCGCGCTAATTCCAAGCCGTGTGCGTCCCTTTTTATTGTCCTCTGGAAACAGTTTCCGCTGTCAACGTCCTGCGTGCTGCTCGCAGCGTGTTCCTGTGCGAGGTCGTGTTTTTTTGTGTTCGCAGTGCGCTCTCTGAGTGCTGCACACGCGTCGGCACCAGTCATATGTGTACCGTCCCTACGAGAGCCATGCAATGAGGAGTAAATACACGGCCGTGAATTCACACCATCTCCCTCTGACCACCTCTGCGTTTCCTGCTTTACGCATGTGAGTTTACTATTGTTGGGTGAAGAGGGCTAATACATTCACTTCAACCGACAGCCGGTGGTGACAAAGAAGCCTTGGGTTTGATTTAGACCTGGAAGCATCAAGGCTGCGGTCGGACCGGTGTCATGGCCGGGATGACTCTGTAACAACTTTTGAGTTGGTTGCGTCAGACACCCCCGTGTACCCTGACCCACACTTTAGGAGAGAGGTTTCGCTTTTGCTGTGTGCATTAGTGTGTGAGGCAGAGAGAGAGAGAGAGAGAGAGAGAGAGAGAGAGAGAGAGAGATCGAGAGAGAGAGAGAGATTTAGCTCCCGAGGGCCCTACATTTCCCCTCCTTCATGTTCTCGGCAGCATTCTGTCTTCCTGGACGGCTCCGCGACATCCAAGTGTGTGTGTGTGTGTGTGTGTGTGTGTGTGTGTGTGTGTGTGTGTGTGTGTGTGTGCAGTGTTACAACTCAATTCCTGGACTGACATGCGGGAAAGGGCCACGGTCCAGCAATAACACGAGCGACCGATAGTGAGAAATGGCTTTTTTTCCTTTTCTTCTTCTTCTTTGTCTACAGCCGCAGACGGTCTTTCCCAGGGTTGTGCTCCTCGACTGCTTCATTCAATTACTGCAAACAAACAGGATATTCTCTTCTGTACTGTGGGTCCTTGTTGGGTTACTGCCTTTTGTGTGTGTGTGTGTGTGTGTGTGTGTGTGTGTGTGTGTGTGTGTGTGTGTGTGTGTGTGTGTGTGAGAGAGAGCAAGACTAAGAGTAAGTGTAGCACACACATTTATTTAAAAAAGAATTCAGCCATTAAATCAAAACTTCCGCCAGCTGTCTGCTCAGTGATTTGCCCCGAGGTCCCATTCTTCATTCTGTGTGTGTGTGTGTGTGTGTGTGTGTGTGTGTGTGTGTGTGTGTGTGTGTGTGTGTGTGTGTGTGTGTGTTGCACTTAAATATGCTGTGTGTCTGCTGATGTCGTTCTCGTGGATGTTCCTACGCTCTAATCACCGCCTGTGTTGTGGTGTGTGTGTGTGTGTGTGTGTGTGTCTGGGCTTCGCTCCACCGTTTCCTCGGGACAATAGAGATAAAGCACAAACGGGCTGAAGAGGCCTGCCACTCAAATCCAGAGCTCTTACAACTGCAATAACCCTGCAGTAGAGTTAGAGGATTCTGTAAATGACTTGTTATGTGATGAATAGATCAGCATTCTGCTGCTCAGTAACACAAAGTGAAGATCACGCATATGTTCTGGCTTATGAAAAGTCACTCCTCATTTTACGTTGTTTCCTACAAATGTACAGCGGCACGTGTCAATTTATGCTCGTTTCAAACGGTCTTTTCAGAATAAACTTCCGTCTTCACGGTAAACATCTTGGTTAGCGTCGTTTGGGTTAAAGTCACCACAGAAGGTGTCGTTACTGAAGTACGGAAGTTACTTCACAAATAAATCGACTCCTCGTGTCACACGGGGAACGAACGACGGTCTCCCGGGTGACAGTGGCTTTTTCGTTTGACCCGTAGACCGATTTTTGTGGTCTGGTTCAAGATTACGGGGATTACATACGTTTTGATCGAGAAATTACAGGACATTATTTTCCCCAGGGATAGGGAAAGGCCTCTCCGCCGGAGAAGTTTGCTACATACCATCACCATACGTTTTGTATGATATCTTCCGAAACGTTATCCTACATTTTTTGCGTTGTCTACGAATGTCCAGCAACAGTGTCAACTACGCTCGTTACGTGCATGCTGTCTTTTCCAAAGTCTTCACGGGAAACAACTCAGTTAGGATTTAGGAAAAGAGCGTGGTGTGGCTTAAAATAACAACGGAAGTTACGTGACAAATAAATCAACCAGGGCAGAAAAGTGGTCTCCTGGATGAGAGCCCAGTGTTTGACCCAGCTCTCCACCACAATACATGTTGTTTGTCACTCTCTATACTTGGTTGTTTGTGATAACCTGTAAGAAATACAAATGTGTGGGCCATATATGAATTACAGTGCATTCGGTTTCGTAGATATAACACACCAAGAGTTGCAGTACAAGAAGTTGGAAAATGTAATGGGGGTTTCCTATTAGGGGTTAGCTATTGTTAGCAACATCGGTTGATAACAACGCATTATGCCGGTATTTTGTGCGTACAAATCTTTTTTCAACATGTCCACAGGTATATGTTGGACAGAAACTTTTGTTTGACGAAGAAATAAGTGCTAATAAACAGTTTGTTACTACATATTTTTTACTGTTAATACACAGAGCAGCCATCTTGGATTAGGGGGACACGTCCTCAGCCGTCTGAAGTCCACAGAACAAGCAGGGCAAACGTTGTAATACAACAAGGGCTCCATAAACCAAAGTGCATCTAACCTGGGAGGAGGAGGAGAGGAGGAAAACACACACACACACACACACACACACACTCACAGACAGAATTATATTGAGGAAATAATTTAATGTAATTATCTTTTGGTGCTGGCTTGCCATCATGTCCTGTGGTTCTTTCTGACCTCTGCTTCGGGGTCAGTGGAGGTGTCTGATTTGTCACCATTGTTCTGCTCCTCTCTGAGGTGAGATGAGCATTGTTCCTCAGCATGCTCCTCATTCCTCACCCCTCCCTCCCTCCCTCCCTCCCACTCATTAACCTTTCACTAACCCAACCCGGCTCACCAAAGTGCAGCACTGCGCTTTACATGCCGCCGTATTACCAACACTTCAGACGGGGGAAAGTAACAGCGGAGCAGGTGGATGAAAGGAGAGACCATTTCATGTAGCACGACATACTAATATTCAAAATAATTCCATGTGGACGTGCTCCGCTTTAACCCGGTAACTACAGTGCATGTGAGCGCGTTCTCTGATGACGTGATTAAAGGCCGATTCATACTTTCCACATCCGCATATCGCAATGTCAATGTCGTCATCCACCCAGGGATGAAAAGCAGAGACCTGGCTCCATCGTTCATCCAGGATCAGAGACCAGGACGGAGAGCAGGACAGAGACCAGGACAGAGAGCAGGGCAGAGACCAGGACAGAGACCAGGACGGAGACCAGGACGGAGACCAGGACGGAGACCAGGACGGAGAGCAGGACGGAGAGCAGGGTAGAGACCAGGACGGAGAGCAGGGCAGAGACCAGGACAGAGACCAGGACGAAGAGCAGGACAGAGACCAGGACAGAGACCAGGACAAAGAGCAGGACAGAGACCAGGACAGAGACCAGGACAGAGACCAGGACGGAGACCAGGACGAAGAGCAGGACAGAGACCAGGACAGAGACCAGGACGAAGAGCAGGACGGAGACCAGGACGGAGACCAGGACGGAGACCAGGACGGAGACCAGGACAGAGACCAGGACGAAGAGCAGGGCAGAGACCAGGACGGAGAGCAGGACAGAGACCAGGACAGAGACCAGGACAGAAACCAGGACAGAGAGCAGGACGGAGACCAGGGCGGAGACCAGGACAGAGACCAGGACGGAGAGCAGGACGGAGACCAGGACGGAGACCAAGACGGAGAGCAGGGCGGAGACCAGGACAGACAGCAGGACAGATTTAATTTTGAATGTGGAGATGTTGCTGCTGTTAGCAAATAAAATGCAAAAACAAAAAATGCAATACAGGAATATACTACGTTTTTTGTTTTTGTTTTGTGTGTTTGTTGTGTTACAAATGGGCTGAATTTCGTTGTGCATCCCTGTGTTGCATAATGACAATAAATGATCCTTGAATCCTTGATTTCGTGACATTTCAGACCAATATTTCAGACCAATATTTCAGACCAATATTTCAGACCATGCAGGCGGTGCGATGCTCCGGTTTCGTTCCACACCCCAGTTGGTGGCGTATGTGCCCCGAGCTGGTTTGACAAAAGGAAGACGATAACAAAGTGGATCCTCGTTGTGAAGAGAGGTTGGGCCAGGGGATCCACCGTTACCAACATTTATTTAATCCCCAAATTGTCAAATGGCGAACTCCTGGCAAACAACGTTACGGTGCGTAACCGCCACCAAGGAAGACTTGGATCTAGCCATTGAGACCATGAACTCACGTTTACTGAGCGAATAAATCAAGTGAGAAGTAGAGGGTCATTTTCAGTTTGAGACACTTCCAGGTTGGCTTCACTCGGCAGAACCTGAGGTTGCCGTCTGATGAGAACCTGAACCAGGACTGTCAGAGCCATGCAGCACAGCTTACCGTGGGGACATACATGGTTAAAAGTGAGCCCAAAGATAGACGGCCGACCCATTGGTCTCACTTCGTGGTTTCTCTTTGTAACCTGGTTACCTAAATGCACGTCCATCGTATTAATCCCATCCCAACTGGGCGTGAGAACAAGTTCCTCGAAAGAACAAGTGAACAATTGGTCAGAACTTGAAACAGTTCTGACCAATTGCACGGAAAGACAAACACTAACCACACAGTCTGGCCCAACCTCTCTGACTCAATAGCCCAACCCGGACCAGCTAATACAAGAGCAACGGGTTATTTGAGGGGCACAGTGAACCCACTTCAGCCACACATGCCTCATTCATAGTTTTATCTAGAGTCAATAACACTCACCCTGAATATCAGCAACACATGCATAAAGAGAGCAACAGAGAGCTTAAATACTGGTAAATGTTCCATCGTGCGTCTGATGACCTTATCACTTGAATATTTCCGTGGCAAAAGAGAAAGAAAGAGTCTTACTGGGCAGGCAGACATATTTCTCTCCCAGCAAAGACCATGAATCACGCAATCCCCGTTGGTATAATTAGCTGTTAACCTAGACTGGGGTCTATTCGTAGACTTATTTTTTCCATTTTTAGGAGGAAAAACACACAACAGGAGAGGCTGAGCGAGGCCTAAAATAAGACGGAAAACAACGGGTTGACGGATCACCCGGAGACACCATGAGAAACGATGACTTCCGCGGCCGTGAGTTTGATTGTTTCCTTGAGAAGAAAAGGTTACAGGAAGAGCGGGTGAGGGGAGCGCAACATGTACCCTTGAGGGGGAAATCAGGAGGAAGCTTCCTTTATTTGTAGTTAACATATATGCCCTCGGACTGTATATTGTTCTCCACATGTCTTTTCTCTCTCATTCCCACACGGCTGACTTATCATCCCTCTGAAACACCTGGCTCACACCTACCCAGCCACGTAGCTCAGTGACACCCCACAGCACTGGCCAGCCTGACATCGCCAGCTTAAGAGTGTGTTTCTATGACATACACTGCTGTAATATTTCATGTCAGCTGACACAAGCTGCTCTGTGGGATACCGTCTGAGGACCTGTGGTTCCTCGTCCCGATTTCTCAGGTGAATAGGATTTTTTTCTGTAAAACAACGTCACGAGTGGTATTCTAATGTTGACCTCTCAGTATGCCGAGTTCATCTCATTGCTCTAAACTCAGGCTGATAAGTTATGCCGTATCAGGCATTAGCCAGAGAACATAAGGCACTTTGATGCACCGATACACACTCAGGGAAAAGAATTAAAATTTGAGTAAAGAAACCCAAAATGAAAATGACTTAAATCGAAGTTAAGTTTTTAAGTCCGACACATTGAATAGTTAACAGTCTCGTCAGAAGACGGATTTCCATCCAAATGGAGCAGAACTTTTCATTTCCAGATCATCAGCAAAAGGAAATGTGAATCAGACGGCGAGGGGCACTGACCAAGCGTCGGTACTTGAGACCGGGTGGATCTGCTCAGGGCAGGAGGAGCTGGAGCTGCTAGAGACCAAGAACACTGCAAAAGAAAAGAGTGAATATTGGACTTACACTCACCCACTGGCCACAAACACGACGCTACATATGCTTTATGTTGATCTGTAACTATACTGGATGTGTAATAAAGGAAAAATGTTTGCTATCAGTCACCAATCAGTGTTTAGTTTAGTCATCGGCTCATTTTGAGTTGCAAAACTGAACTTGCGAAGCTCTCAACACCAAAACTAGATTTTTCATCCAAAAGGTGGATTTGTCACTTTGATCTCACATAAAGAACACAAGTTAACAGAACAGTCTCTGTAAGACGCTAAACTAGAAAGGTTTATTTACATATATGGGTTCTAACAACTCTCCCATACAAACCCGTGTACACTGACCGCTGTGCTGTAGGAACTAGACAGATCTACATTCACACGCTGTGCACACGCACACGTGGATGCAAAGTGATGCAAAGACAGATGGATTTGTTAGCAGGCGCCCGAATGGACATCCATCACACGATTTCATGTCTCCAAGCTTGAAATTGTGTGTGTGTGTGTGTGTGTGTGTGTGTGTGTGTGTGTGTGTGTGTGTGTGTGTGTGTGTGTGCGTGTGTGTGTGTGTGTGTGTGTGTTTTAGACAAGGATTGTACAAGGATGGGTGCTATCTGTATTTTACACGTGGGAGTGTAAAAGAAAACTCTCCCTGATTGTGTGCGTGTGTGTGTGTGTGTGTGTGTGTGTGTATGTGTGTAATGGAGGGTGTCTGTGCATGCATGAATGTGTGCCTGCTCATTTGTGTGTGTGTGTGTGTGTGTGTGTGTGTGTGTGTGTGTGTGTGTTTGTGTGTGTGTGTGTGTGTGTGTGTTTGTGTGTGTGTGTGTGTGTGTGCCGAGCTGTCTCTCCATCCGTCATTGGCCCAGGGTGGAGAGGAGACTACTCGGAGCCCAGAAAGCAGGGGTCAAGTCCAGGCTTACTCAACCCCCACAGGCCCCCCCCACCCCCCGTTCCCTTCAACACCCCCACACCCCCACAAACCCCCCCACCCACCCCACCCCCCTCTCTCCATCACCAAGGGCCAGGGGTGGGTGGCTGGGGGCTGGTTGGGTTTGCGGAGGAGGGGGAGGTGGTTGCTGAATGGAATGGGTGAAGAGAAGAGTTGATGAGAGGAGGAGGAGATCTATGAACAGTGAGGGAGCAATAAAAAAAAAATGGAGCGAGAGGGGAGGATTGAGAAATGGAAGGTTTGAGGATTATTCTCAGTGAAAAGGAGCAGATATATGAAGAGAGAGGAAGGGGGAGAAAGAGGGAGGCAGGGAGATGTGGAATCCAGAGAAAGAGAGAGCAAAGTGTCAGCGGCTTCTTTTGTCTCTGAAACAGGTAACCACGGTGAAACTCAAAAGACTCTTATGGGAATCAAAGACAAGTTGAGAACATCTACTGGTCAAATTTAACCTGATTATGGGATGTAATAGGAGAAGGGATAGAGAGATGGAACCACCTCAGGTTTATTGATACTTGCAGTATCATGAAGTCTTAGTGATTATTTTCAACATTTTCAAAATGACATGCTGTCGTCTTTTTAGTGTTCAGCTACTATTGCTCTACCAAATAAAGCTAAAGTTATTGTTGCTGCTGAAAACAGAAGAAGGAGATGTCATCATCCCATCATGTTGCGCCGAAAATGTAAGATGTATTCTATAGTGTAGGAATCAATAATTCATAAAGCGTAAAGCTATGAGGCTACATCAACACTAATATGTTGTCTTTATAAAAACGTGTTTTCTAAAACGGCATAATCAGCGTCTTCAAACATCTCCGTGGTAACGGGTTCCATAAAACGCCGGAGTGGTTTGAACACTAGACGTCAAAGTGGCAAAAGTTCTGCCTTTTAAAACCCAACATGTGTTTGTGTGGATGTTAAGATTGCTATATCTAGTTTCTCTGTCTGGTGCATTTTTTTCTTTATTTTTCTTTTTGTTATAGAAACCTATAAAAAAAAAGACCAAAACCAATTTTATTGATTTTATTCATACAGAGAAAAAAAATCATAAATTTGCCTGAAAGGAATGTATTTGTCCCGTCTCAATACTTTCTGTCTTCCCTACCCGGCCTATCACACTCAGTCGTTACAGGTTCATCTTTAAAAAGGTTCATTCATTTCCTGGTCACAGTAGTTTTTTTTTTTAAATCAAAAGTTACTAAAGCATGAGGACATTTTTGGGGACTATTTTCAGCAGCGGATTAATCCACATTTGGTGTTGTAGTGAGTATTTGTGGCAGCAGGATGGTGTGTAGGGGATTGAGTTACAATACACTACAGTAATGAGGGAACATGTCACCCAGGGTAACAGAGTGGCTCACTGATTTGTTTTTACTGGAACTCTACTCCGAGGAAAAAGCTTTATTCATTGTTGGTTTTGTCTTTTTTAAAGGGATTTGTTGACCAAAAGAAAAACGTAGAATATTATATCTGATTATCACCAGATCTATCCTTTAAAACAGACTCGGTTTTGAGACCTTAGAATCTCAAGAACATGACACGGAGCAGTGGTATCACACTCTGGGAATCAAGGTGGTACAGTAGCAGGAAATCGGAAAGAAAAGCAGTTAAACTAGTAGTGAGTGAGTTGGTTTGTTCTGTACTTCGGGTCATGGAAGAACATGTTTGCTGACACGCCTCCGCACACAGAGCAACAATGCATAACCCTAACCCTAACCCTAACCCTAACACACAGTAAATCTTTGTCGTAGCTAGCCGGGAAGAGACGGCTGGCTAGTTAGCGAGCTAGCTTGCTAATTCCTTCATTCTTTAATGCTACGCTGGTAACAGAAAATGAGGCACACAAAGTTGCCGCTCATCTGGCGACAGCAATGTGCTCTCCTACGCTGTGACGCAGCCTTTGGTTGTCAAATGTGACTAGTTATCCGTGTCTCTACGCTTCGTAGCGTCACTACTCTGCTCGTTTTAGTCGTTACTGCAAAACCTCACCTTAATGAGTCCATGACTTGAAGTAAGTCGTGTTAGTTTACAACGTTCGCAATTGCAACGGTTGACATTTTAAAAATGGCCGCCGCTCTGACCGTCCTGTTACGTTGATTTGAATGGGAATGTCCCTTTTCCTAATACTCTGTTTCTATGGTTTTAAGCTTCCTCTCCATATCCAACCTGAACATCATGAAGGACGTTTCACTACTTATGATGGATGGAGGGAGTAAAATGAGGGCGTGGAGCAAAAGGGAGTGAAAGACAGAAAAACGGGTTTATGAAATGGGTAAATGGGTAAGATACAGATGAAGCAGAGAGAATGCTAAATGGAGGCAAATGTGTGTCTGTGTCTGTGTGTGTGTGTATGTGTGTGTGTGTGTGTGTGTGTGTGTGTGTGTGTGTGTGTGTGAGAGAGAGAGAGAGAGAGGTGCAGAGTGATGCGTGCCAGGTACAGCCCTTCAGAGGGGGGCGTCACTACGGTTCTCAGAGCACCACCTCGGAGTCGTTGTCAGGGTGGCGTCGGCGATGGCCGGCACAGAGGCTCCAAGGGTCTGCTGGTATTTTTAACAAATGCACACACACACACACACACACACACACACACACACACACACACACACACACACACACACACACGCACATACCCTATCACCTCCCGTTTGGCCTGCAGGTCACTGACTCATCAGAGATGGACTACTGCCTGATCTCCCTTCAGAAAGGGTCCAGTGTGGGCTACAAGCCCATTTCGGATGGATTCCCGCACAGTACAAAACTGTTTCCATTCCAAAAAGCTCTCAACGTTACAAAAATACTAAAACAATTTAATTCCAAAAATGCTTCACATTGAAAAAGACTCTTGCCTGATGTTTATTTTCTCAACTTTTTGAAACAAGCTATGACATTTTAGAAAGAAGGTTTAAGCAAAACTGAAGTTTCATCAAAAGAAAACACAGAATCTAACATTCAAATATAACTCTTCACTTACGCCCCAAATGAGAGTTTAAAACTAAAACATGAAATAAATCCAGTTATGAAAAGAACCTTGACATCAGAGGCAAGAGACGAGACACCGAGTCCAAGTGAAGTCACAACTCATTCGTGTCCAAGAGTTTTTTTTTATTTGTCAAGTTGAGTCTGAAGTCGTCAAATTTGTGACTCAAGTCGAGTCACAAGGCTCAAGACCACATCTCTGTTGTAAAATATATAATGGGCAATGCGTGCCGATACATACATACATACATATACTATTAGGATTTGTTTTGCGTATTTTAACAGGCAACATTCACATATGTATGCAATATATTCATAAAATGTGATACAAATATTTGTATGAAATATATATTGATTAACATCTTTGCTTTGACAATACTTCAGTGCCATTTGCTCCAGCTGACACATCAGGCTGCAGATTTTCATCACTTCGTCAATCATAGTTGCATTCTGTCAGACAGCTGTTTCATTTACATTCATTAATGTAAAAACAGTGTGAGTCCAGACTGAAATATCTTAACAACTATTGAATGAATTGCCATGAAATATTAATACAGACATTCACTTTCTCCTCAGGATGAATTATAATAATTTTGTTGATCCATCCAACTTATCAACTCGGGGCATCATCCACCATCTGTAAATGTCATGACCCAATATCTAAATTGTTGACAACAATATGTATCACACGATTTGGCCTTGTTTATAGCGATTATATTTCATCATTGTGTTTGCAAATATACCAATGTATTTCCTCGTTAATAAAACCTTGACTTGCAGTTTTGTTTGAAAGTCGCTGTGACTCAAAGTAAATGTGCAAAATGTTAATTATTATCAGGTTTAATTAATTTATTCTTTGGATGACTGCAGTGTAACGGTAGTCTAAAAAAAAACTTTTGGACTTTTTCATTGTATATTTTCAGGCTATTTTCAGGCCTTGTTTCCTGTGAAGTCTGGAATATAATTTGAAAATACTGTATTCATGTAACAAGTGTAAATTGAGTAACTTTTTCGTATGATAGCAAAGGATATGTTGTACGAGGATACGTTGTTTGAGGATATGTTGTACGAGGATACGTTGTGCGATGATACGTTGTATGAGGATACGTTGTTTGAGGATACATTGTACGAGGATACGTTGTTCGAGGATACGTTGTTTGAGGATATGTTGTACGAGGATACGTTGTTTGAGGAGCTGTACAGGGATACGTTGTACGAGGATACATTGTTTGAGGATAAGTTGTTTGAGGAGACGTACAAGGATACGTTGTACAAGAATACGTTGTTTGAGGATACATTGTTTGAGGATACGTTGTTTGAGGATACGTTGTTTGAGGATACGTTGTTTGAGGACATGTTGTTTGAGGACACGTTGTTTGAGGATACGTTGTACGAGGATACGTTGTTTGAGGAGACGTACGAGGATACGTTGTACGAGGATACGTTGTTTGAGGATACGTTGTTTGAGGATATGTTGTTTGAGGACACGTTGTTTGAGGAGACGTACGAGGATATGTTGTACGAGGATACGTTGTACGAGGATACGTTGTTTGAGGAGACGTACGAGGATATGTTGTACGGGGACACGTTGTTTGAGGATACGTTGTTTGAGGATACGTTGTTTGAGGATACGTTGTTTGAGGATACATTGTACGAGGATACGTTGTACGAGGATACGTTGTACGAGGATACCTTGTATGAGGATACCTTCTACGAGGATACCTTGTACGAGGATACGTTGACCACAACCACCCTGATAGAACTCTCTCCGTCGGGCCAGCTCTCCTCTCTGTCTGCTCTAACACACATAGCCGTGGTTTTACCTCTTGTGTATTCTCTGCTTCTTGTACACTTTGAAGACACACCGGCGGAGTTAAGCCGTGCGTTTGATCTCCTGATGAAGCCCCAGTTGGTGGAGTCATCCCCGTTGCCGCCCCTGCACCTATAAGCACCGCACTAAATAAGGATCATTACAGCCATCGTAAAGCACCGCACGTGGAGCTCTCTCGATCATCTCTCTCCATTATCTCTCTCTTCATTTTCTTTCTTTCTTTCCATCTGTCCCCCCCTCTCTCCTCCCTCTATCTCTGTAATGTCAGAGCAGACTTATTTTCACCTCAGCGTATAAGCGTACATCATTTTAATGGTTTCGTCTTCTGATTTGCTTGCTACGTATCTCATTCTCCACACGCCTCTGTCTGCTCGTGTCTTGGCGATTTCCTTTAGTCTTGATCCTCATTTCCCCCCCACCCCCTCTCGACTCTCTGGTGCACACTTTGGACTAAGTAAGCCTCCCTTTTGCCGTTTTAAGTTCATCCCCCTGCTCTCTGCTTCTCCATTCCTTTTACCTTCATCTGTTTGGCTCTCCCTTGCCTCTGTCAGCTGCCATCTCTCTCTCTCTCTCCCTCTCTCCAACTTCTCCGTCCCTACCTTCATCCGTCTTGCTGGCTCATCTGTTCCTGTCTGCAGCTTCTGAATGTGCACTCTGGATAACCCGCGGAGCAGCCTCCCCTCCGCTTCCTGCGCTGGGATGCACCCTATTTATTTCGTTGATTTCCACGAGGGGAAAGAATGCGCGGACCAAAGACTGACTGGCTGCAGTGGGTTTAGCCAAGTCGAGCCGCTGGGTTACCCGGGGAGGGAGAGGGAGAGAGAGAGAGAGAGAGAGAGAGAAAGAGAGAGAGAGAGAGAGAGAGAGAGAGAGAGAGAGTTTGAAGTTGAACTGAAGCCTCACACTCATTTGCATGTTTTAGATGTTTTACTTCTTTTCATTATTATTTCATAATGAAATAGAAAAGTAAAGAAGACAGACAGAAACAGTGAAGACAAAGAAAGATTGGACCCAGAACCTTCTCTTTTGCGACATATTTTAATTGTGGTTTGTTGGATTAGATACTGATAAGTGGTGTTAAATGACACCGAACTGTGTTTCATGACACACGGTATGCCCTTAAAAGTGGCACGCTGTTTATACGCAGGCCCATGAGGTCACGTTGTTGGGTTCTACTGGGCTCCACTGCAATACTTTAGGCAAGCCAGTGAAGGACAAACACACACACACACACACACACACACACACATTAGAGGACACGGGGGATGAAGACACACTCGACGTGGTCGCTGTGGTGAAGGGCCATGAAATGAACACAAAGCAGAAGTTTGAGTTTTTTTTGTGATAATACCCACTTGTCTTCCCCCTTCTTCTTCTTTTTCTTCTTCTTCTTCTTCTTCTTCTTCTTCTTCTTCTTCTTCTTCTTCTTCTTCTTCTGTGTTTATGCACCTACAAAATCTCTGGTATCTCTTAAGACCCATTGGCACATGCAGACGGATACATGTAAAGACACACACACACAAACTTATTTGCTGGCATCCCACCTCCTCTTCGCTGACACAGAAACAAAAGGCTGATTGCTGCATTCTTCTGACACATTAGCTAAGCGTACTGATAACTGGCTTTACAGCAGCCGAGACAAGCAGCTCGAACGCAAAGAAGAAATAAATAGTTCCAGCCAGCTCAGCCAGAACAAGAGACGGGGCAATCAAAAGGAATGGCCCAATCATGTCAAACGGTGTCTCATGATCATTAAGTTGGTTTGAATGCCTGTTCACCAGCAGCATAGCAGAGTCCAGCTTCTGGCTTTAATGAAGAGTATGACACTGGGGTCTCTCTTTCTAACTTTTTTCAAATGCAAAATCAGTCAATGTTGTGGATTATGGATCGGGGAAGAAAGTGTAATAACAAGTAGCGTTAAACACACTTCCCCGCTGGAAGCCAACACCGATACCACGCTGCCGGAGACCCAGGCCATAACGCTGGGCCCGCTGGAGAGACTGGGGGCACGGGAGAACCAGAACCAGGACTGACTGGATCACACTGTCAGACTCTGCTGCAGAGAAATGAGAGGTTTTCTGAATGGAATCCTGTGCTCGGAAATATTACTGTCCACAAGGACCGCCAAAATCCTTACCCGTTTCTGCTTTTGTAACTGGTTATGTCTCAGTGGATTTGGGGTTTTATTTAGCTGAGCACATTGCTTTGTCTATTAGAAATAATTTTAACATAAACTGTGTTGGCCCTATAATCTGTCAGCACAGCTGTAGTGTTCTTCCCTCAGTTAGTGTTTTGATGACAATGGTGGAGCTCTGTGTAAGACGTAACTCCAAAACCTCCAATGGGTGTTGAGTTGAGCCGATGATTAATTTTCATGCTCATACCAATGAAACCATTCGGTAACCCCTCACTTCCTTTTTCATTCAATATGTCTCTTAACCAGGTGGCAACCTCCGGTTCTGCCGAGTGAAGCCAATGCGTAAGTGTCTTAAAACCTGCAGTCTCTCTACTGACCAGCAGGGGGCGACTTCTCTGGTTGCAAAAAGAAGTCTGGTTGTATAGAAGTCTATGAGAAAATGGCTCTACTTCTCTCTTGATTTATTACCTCAGTAAACATTGTAAACATGAGTTTATGGTCTCAATCTCTAGTTTCAAGTCTTCTTCAATACAGCATGATGTTCATTTAGTAAATTATGGTCCATTTAGAGTTGCTGCCGTATACGATGTTTCTACGTCACTCCTCCACATTCCAAATATGGTAACTTCCATTCATCGGTTGCAAAAAACAACATGGCAACGGTCGTAATCCAAGATGGTGAAGGCAGAATCGCAGAACTCAAGGCTTCATAACGGCAGTCCACAAACCAACGGGTGACGTCACGATGACTACGTCCACTTCTTTTATACAGTCTATGCTCTTCACCCATTTAGTTAGTTGTTTCCTTTCATTCTGTCTCTCGACTGTGGAAAGGAATCCTTTTTTCACTTTCACAAATTAAAGAAAATTAAATGAAAAGTTTGAAATGTTATCAAACCTGAAAGTTGAGTTCATCTTCATCAAAGAATAGAACATAAATCCCATAGAAAACTAGTATTATACACAAGGAAACTACTTATTTTCTTTTGTTAGTTTGACTGAAGTTGAGCATATCCTGTATGTTATAGAGATGACATACATGTAGGGTAAGACCCAGCACAGCATGTGGTGATTGATTGGTATTATGAATGTCTATATGGGGTGAAGCATGACCAAAACGTGTGGAGGGCAGGGTCGAGACAACTCTGTGTAATCAAGGAGGTCGGGTATCAAAAAACAACTCTGTGTGTCTTTTTGTGTGTGTGTGTGTGTGTGTGTGTGTGTGTGTGTGTGTGTGTGTGTGTGTGTGTGTGTGTGTGTGTGTGTGTGTGTGTGTGTGTGTGTGCATGCTGGGATTCCTCATGCCTGTCTCATTGTCCTGGGTCCTGTAAGACAAAGGGTTAAGTAAATGTTTGGGGAAGATAAGGCCACTCACCGTGACAGGCAGCAGGCCCCACTGCCCAGGGGGACCCAGACCCAAATACATCACGCAGACACACATTCACACTCACACACACACACACACACACACACACACACACACACACTCACACACACACACACACACACTGTAAGTACATTCACACAAAGACACATTTTATTTATAACAATCATCTATCCCTCCTTCTCTCTGTCTCTCCCTAAGACCCACATTTATATTTGACCCCTTGGATTACCATTGTCTCCTCACCCAGTAAATCACCCAGTGAGCGTTTGCAGTACAAGGCAGCTGTTACAGGTTTGAACTTGGTGAAAGTGTTGGGGAGGTAGAAGCCCAGTGAAGTCACCAGGAAAACCTGATGGCATCGTAGGATTCTGCAAGCCAGGGATACGTAGAAGGTCCACAGTGTTTTTATTTTTTTTATATATTGAACGTTTTTGCATTCGGGCGCAGCAAGCGAAGTAGAATATGGAGAGGTCGTTATTGAAAGTAATTACATGGTAAAATAAGGAGTATAGCAAGGAAGAAAGTCCCCTAAATGTTGGTCGGACAGGTTGGGATGGATCAAACAAACACAGGACTTTCACCCAGGAGACCTCTGTTTGTGTCCCGTGTGGAACCAAAAGTAGACGTTTCGTTACATAACGTTATTACGCTTGTTTTTCGCAATGCTACGTAAGCAAGTCTGCTAAGGGCATTTGTTATTTATTTACACTTGTTACATTGTTACGTTTGTTCCGTAAAGTTACATAAAAGTCCTCAAAGGGCAGTTGTCATTTATTTACGGTTGTTAGGTTATGTTTGTTACATAACATTACCTAAAAAATTCAGCTAAGGGCAATTTTAATTTATTCGCGGTAGTAACGTTTTTAAGGTTGTTACGTGACATTTTTATGTTATTTCAATACAAACCATCTTTTTTAACATTAACCAAGACGTGTTGTTGCCTAAACCTGACCGATTGTTTCACCACGTTAACCACATGTCATTGTGCCTTTCTGCCAGCGTGATAAGAGGCTGATACGAAACCTATTTATGAAGCTTATTTTTGATTCAGAAACATTCAACCTATCTCGTGGTCTGCAGAAACGCACTATGCCAACATTCTTCTTGGCGACTGGATTGTGAAGCCAGTTGGTTTCCGTCTCCAGCAGCAAGTCTGGCAAACACAACACACTCAATTCTGTTCGTTCCACCGGTGGGGGTTTTAATGTTCAGAGAGAGCTCAGGCTTACGTCACAGCTCTCTGATAAGGTCTGAGGGGGCTGTGGGCTTAGAGTGTAGTGGAGGACTATGAATTCTTGAACTTTGATGTCTTTGATGAGCCAGTTGGAGAAATGTCCACGTAGTCTTTTGTGGCTTAGGATTGTCCCAAGCTGTCAGTATAAACCATTTACAGGGACGACGTCGCTGAATCCCTTTTTCAGAGGACAATAGAGTCGAAAACTGTTAAATTCCAGATGTTATCCCACTGTTAATTCTTTGTCGCTGTTGTTTTCAGGATATCATTAATGTTCGTCAACATAGGAACACTGAACCTTTTACAGTATCCTTTATAGGTTTATGTTATGGGAAATCAGTTTAAACATTTTAATATTGCTGAGAACATTTCTGTTTGACTCAGTTTGGTAGATTTTGGAAACTTGTGAATCATAATCATGTTGCATAATCAGTGACAAGAGTACTGTTAGCAAACTGTGATTTTCTCATCTAGAAAATGAAATACATTGCACTGTGGGATAGTAAGCAGAAAGTAGTGCATGCTATGGACAGAACCTTTTTTCATTCTATTGTATTTTTTCCCAAGAGAGTACGTCCTCCCTAACCAATCAACAACCAGAATTCAATGTAGACATAGCATTGGTCTAATGATATCTTCCATATTTCATCTTCAGTTCTCTACAGCTGTACTGTTCGTGTGTGACAAGCTGGCAGTAAAGTGATCCATACAGTAGCATATAAGAAAAAAATTAGCAAACTGCAAACTACTTTTAAACACATTTTATATCGACATTTTCCAATTAAAATGTCCTGTTTTTAAGATTTCCGTTTTACTGTTTTTTAATCGAGCAGTAGCTAGCTACCCGCCTTAGCCAACGTGAGTAGCTAGTTAGCGACTTGAGGACGGTAAGCTAACAGCGAGAATGGATTTGGACTTGGCAGGATGCCAACAGGAGACCTCACCAGCCACCAGTCGGAGTCGGTGAGGAGCCATAGTTCATTTTTAATCCAGGGCCCTGTAGTGGGTTAATCCAGCCCTGAGTCAGAAATAACATTCAGATGAATTTACAAAGCATTTGCTCGAGACACAACAGCCACGATATTCAACTAGGACACTTAGGTGAGAAACAAAGGCGCGTTTCTATTGCCATTTGCTACGACCCGATGATTTATAACCGATAACAGGAGGACTTGTTCTCAGGGCTCTTTAGTCACTGAAGAGTATGGAAGCTATTTCTGCCAGGATAATAACACAATTAACTGTTATGCACGATAGAAATAAAAATAATAATGTTTAAGTTAAAGATATGAGATTCTAAGTCAAAATTGTGACTCACCATGAGGATTGGTTTCTGATAAAACTTTTCTCTACTTGTCGGAAGTTGGCTTTGAAAGATTTGAAAACCTAAACCATGAAATAATTGCCTGCATGTATGAGCTGCTAAGGCCTCGGCATTTGTCAAAGTCACTCTTTGCTTGGCTTTTAATGGCATGTCAGTGATGTACGAACCAAGCGGGGCGTTTCGGTACACGGAGAGACGCTTGGTTTTTGTAACAAATTAGCCGTTCGAGTAAACAGCAATGCGGCAGAAATGTCGAGCCGTCAAACAGTTTACGAACCCCGATTGTTTCTCAATGCCCACAGAGTGCGAGAACAAAAGCTGAGGGAGAACAGCCTCATGAGCAAAAAGAGCACTGAACAAGTAGCTGGTTATACGTTTGGTAACGCCGTCACAGACTTGAGCCAAACAGAATTTGCAAATAATTTATAGGATTTGTTTGAATTGATTTGTTTGAGTTATCAGATCATTTTAGCTGCAGTAAAATAAGTTGTTGGTGACAGAAGGTCCCCTACCCTTTTTGATGTTTCAATTTTAACACAAATCACAATGTTTCTATAACTTCAACTTATTTGAATCCAAACCATGATCTTTGTCTAAAACTAAACATTGTGCCTAACCCTAACCATTGCTTTGTCACATCATAAAACACGTTTATTTGTCTACAGTGATTTGTAAGATGTTTGGTAGGCACTGACAAATCAAATAATTCCATCAGAAAGCGTTTCTGAGTGTTGTTCCACAGGACATGGACAAAACAAGGTATTTCATTTGAGATTCTCTTTGACGAACTTTGATCTGTGAATTTGCACCTTTGACCAATTGCAAGCCGTCTTGACAATGTTGACCTTTGAGTAGAAGCAGAGAGCCGGAGAGTCCAAAAAAAAGCTATTGTAGCTTTGCTTTGTTGCACCATGAATTATTGTTAAAACATTGCTGAAGAAGTGGCCCCAGTTGTCTAAACCAATAACACAAAGCTTCTGCATCAATCGACACCCATTTTCTCCGGACCATCTAATCACCTCACAGATAATCTTTCTTCGCAGACTATGAGCTCATGATGCCCCCCCGCGCCCCCTCACACCCATCTCAATAACACAAGCAGCCTCCTTGTAACAATGGAGGGCAGCAGAAGCAGACAGCCGCATTAAACAATGCCACCCACTCACTGTGGAACCTCTACAGACTCGCTCATTAGTGACCACTGATCGCTGAAGATTGGGAGTTTGTAGGGGTAATAATAACCTGAAAGGGCCTTTCTTCCTCCTTCTCCTCCTCCTCTCTCTTTTACTTTGCTCTCTCCCTCTCTGTCCGTCTCTCCCTCGCTGTCCCTCCCTGCTGGGCTTTATCAGCGGTCCTGGTCAATGTCCTACTGTCATGTCTTGATGTGATTTATGTCACGGGCTGTGAAGTCGACTTATCTCCCTCCTCTCCCAGTTCTCTCCCCCTCCCCTCCTCCACCGCCCTACAGAGGGGTTGGCTCCCTCTGTCTCAGCCAGCCTGGCTCCTCCAAGCATGAACAGGGAGGAGAGATTTGGGTGGGGGGGGGTGTCAGAGAGTGGAGGTGTGAGGGGGAAATTCCTTGCCAGGCATCCACCTGTCCTGTAAATTATGGGTATGACCAAAGTGTGTACTACTACATGTTAAAGAAGTTGTACTGTACACAACCTTTAGTGTCTCCAGAGGGAGCTGCGTGAAATCTGACAAGTTACCTCAAGTGATGTCACTTGAGTCAGTTTGGTTGGAGCTGAAGACAGTGCAGAAGTCGGTGGAATAAGAAAGAAGCGAGGTTACCTGATCTAAGTAGCCCGCTCCTCATATCCTGCTTGAGGCTAGCAGCCCGAGGCTACGTTAGCCGCTAGTCGCATAACACACCCGAATCTCCGTCTGGACTGTCGGCCATTAAGTTGCATTGTGGGAAATGTAGATGCCAGGTTTTTACAAAGATGCCCAAAATAAAAAAGATAACAGCATGCAGGAATTAACTGCTATGTTGGTGGAATAATAATAAATTTCGGTCCGGGTTGATTTGGCGCCACCCATCTGTTACCACGGTAACACCAAATGTGGTTCACTACAACAGCAAACATTCCTTGAGCAGCTAGTTTTTCAGAGATATACAGCAGAAGAGCAGTTGGTGTATCTGTTTACAGTGCAGCCAAAAACGCTGTTTTAATACAAAAAATGTGAGTCAATGATATTTGCAACCACTGTCTTGATTTCATGCTACACACTTTTCCACACAGCGGCAGTTAAGTTTGAGATGAGCAGCCTGACGCTCGCAGCTCTTCATCCAACAAATGTTCCTGACTTTTCCATATCTCCCTTGCAAAAAAAAGAAGAAATGATTCGCTGTCAAGAAAGTAATAATTGTCGTCATGTTTTCTGGAAGCAGCGCTAAACCTCAGTAACAAATGCATCACGATCATGTGGCTGCTTGACCTAAAAAAAGTTACCCCTGAGTTTAAATGTTATGTAAAAAAGACAAATGCAGAAATTCAGCTAATTTTTCTGACGACCCAAATAAAATCTCCTGCGACCCACCTTTGGGTCCGGTCTTGGGAATGACTCCTCTGCAGTGAAGGAAACGCAACTGTGTGTGTGTGTGTGTGTGTGTGTGTGTGTGTGTTTTCTCATCCCTCCACGTTTCCCATCCTCATGCCTCTGCTTCCTCTGGCCTTTGATGTGCTTTTAAAGTGGACCGCACTCTCTCTGCTTTCCCTCTCACTTGACAATTGTTTATTGGTTTTGAAATGGTCTTAGAGGACCTTACGTGTCTCTCAATGGCATACTTAAAGAGAGAATAACTGGCTTTGAAACAAAGAGAGAGTCAAATGATAGGAAGTGGAGGAGAGGCCCAAAAAAAATGAAGAAGCACTGCAGAAAACTCTTTAGGACTTTTATCTAGGTTCTTATGGGGCAGTTTGCTGGTTGGCCATGACGAAGGCTGAAAAGGATGCACGGAGAGCAAGACAAGGGAGAAGGAAGAGAAACTAATGTGAGAGAGAGAAAAGGCACAGGAGAAAAAAGACAGACATACAAGGAGAGAGAATGGGCGAGAGCGATGCGAGACCACCCAGGTGTCCTGCGCCTCGCTGCAGGAAGATGGATCGGTTTCTGGTGGGTCCGCTGCCAGCTTCAGGTTTGATCCTGTGACTCAGCATCCACAGAGCCATGACTCTCACCCGGATCAGATGGTACACGTGTACACTGTGTCCTTATGGCCTTCTATTCGTCGCTCCCGCTCCCGGATATGCAGAGTGACGGCGCGCCATGAAAAGATGTTTATGGAGTTCAGCTGGAACGAGCCCCTTCTTAAGTCGCTTTATTCAAACCTAGTTCCTGATTTCTTTCATTTTCTTTATCTTTTCTCCCACTCCCGTTTGGGTAAACACGGAGCAGGAATGAATACAAAATGCACCACTTTGATTTGAGTGTCTCCCTTCTTGCCCGATAAGTGTGCGTTGCATTCGAAACGCACACAGAGTGAATTATGAGTTTGTTTTGCCTCACGTTCCCGATCCTGCGAGTATGGGAACGACTCAAATTCACAGCAGAGCAGTCGAGCCTCAAAAAACGCTGGTTATTGCATTTCCCATAATGCAACCCCAGCCCAGAAATGACATCCAACGGGCCCTTTTTTCACAGGAATGTGGACGTGTCGTTGCAGAGTAAGCACAGGTGTAATTAATAACATGAATTATGGCCCTGTTCCACTTAAGTGGGTCAGGGCCCTGGTACTGTGCATGCCGGCTCACTGTAATGACGGTGGCTCGTGAAATACAACGGGGCCATTCTTAATTTGATCCATTACACCTGTGTACCCTGCTCACCCCGACATGCACAGCCCTTTAACAGTGAGAGGAAGAAGAGTACCATGCTGCAAATGTTCAAAGGTGAGTTGGTTTTAGCCCTCAACAGATGCATTTAGTCTCTCTGGGCTAGTGGTAAAAAGTTACATTTTTTTATATTTTCATAGATTAAAATATTTTTTAATCGTTTTTTTTTCTTTCTTTCCAGTAATCAACACCATCATGGCAAGACAGTCAACATAAAACGTCTCTCTCTCTCTCTCTCTCTCTCTCTCTCTCGCTCTCTCTCTCTCTCTCTCTCTCTCTCTCTCTCTCTCTCTCTCTCTCGCCTGTTACTGTTACACCCAGCGCGGTCCCTCATAGAAGAACTGCAAGTAGGGAGACATGACTTAGCAGCAATAATAGTAATATAGTTATGGGCAGTAGTGGCCTAAAGGTTAGAGAAGTATGAATGTGATCAGGGCGTTCATCTCACTGTTTTCCCCCTGTACAAATAATGTTGAAAAATATAATAGTGCAGAGTGCAAATTAAAAATATAAGTGAAATCTTATCGTTAGAGTAATATTTACTTAATTCAGCAGCAGTCTAAATACATATATAGAGGAATTATTCCAACCATACATATTATACTATTTGCAGTTGTAGTCATAAATGAGTAAAGTAAACTTTAGGTAAACCCGCCACACCCACACAGGTGTTTTCACTTATTCCGGCTGATTAGACCTCTGCTCTGGTTTAGGGTGGGTGGAGCTATATACCACAGTACGTGAACCAATAAGGATGATCGATGTCTAAGTTGTCCCGCCTTTACAGGTGCGATAAAAGCTAAGAGCGTGAGGGAGATGTCAATCAAGCACGCCCACGCAGTCAACACGTAATCAGGTAAAAAACAAGTGTCACATGTGTGGGCGGAGTAACCCAAGTTCACGCCATCATCTGATCAATGTGGCGCCGTGACTGGCTTCATAGCTACGATTTACGTGAGGTGAGCCGATCGTAAATTGTATTCCACCATTGTGAGGTTCAAATCAAGAGAACAAATCCTCAGCATGTGACCTCTTATTTTACTCTTCCTCCTTCCCCTGAACATCCTTCTTCCTCCACTTTCTCCCCTCATCCTCTCTCTGAACTCTCTCCCTCACTTTCGCCTCCTCGTCGTACCTC
Organism: Ophiodon elongatus; assembly: GCA_016806645.1. Lineage (NCBI taxonomy): Eukaryota > Metazoa > Chordata > Actinopteri > Perciformes > Hexagrammidae > Ophiodon > Ophiodon elongatus. Next base: position 1,046,494 of record JACSYO010001716.1, read on the forward strand.
TTCCCTCTCGTTCCCCTTCCTATCCCACTCGGCCGTCCAGCCTTCCCTCCCATCCCTCTTTCCTTCCCATTCCTCTTCCCTGCCATCCTCCACAGGTCCTTCCACCGATCATTTTTCAGCGGGCGGTTGTCCCTTATTGGCCCCTGAAGAGGCTGAGAAAACAGTGTGATGTGGGATCCTCATAGGACTAGATGGTGTAATTGCCTAATTGCTTTTTTTTTCTCTCTCTCCCTCTCTCTCTCCCGTCAGGAGGTTCTGCTTTATGTCAGGCAGGCAGGAGCCCATAAACACTGGCCGGCTATTCCCAGCATCTCCCTCAATGTCACAATCTTGTGCGGTTTGATTGGCTCAACTCCGCACCGGGGCCTATCGCTCATTGGCTCCTCCCAGGATGAATGGCCACGCTGACAGCCAATGGGGCCACAGCGGGGTGAGAGGGGGGAGCGAGAGAGTAAACAGCATTTTTTTTCCTGGAGTCAGGGACACGCAGGGCTCCTCTTTGTTGGGAATTCCAAGCAATGTTTCCAGTTTTGGTTCCCAGGAGCGCTGAAGGCGTTCAGCACTGTAACTCAACAACACGATGGGAGAGCAGTACTGGTGACAGCAGCCAGGCTTGAGCTGTTTGTATGCAGGCGGGGTCGGCGGTAAAGCATCTGAGGCCGGCTCACTTGTACACAAGAGTTACATGTCTTTAGGGTCATTTTCAGTAACAATTACTCCTTGAACTTTTCAGAAGACGGGGGGCGGGGGGGGATTGGAGGTTGTAGGGTGTTACGTGAAGGCTGCGGCCTAGAAACAGGGCATAAATCAGGGCAAAGTCTCTCTATCTCGCTCCTCCAAACGCTCCCTCCACTCGCGCACACTCACTCCATCCGAGGCCAAGCAATCTGTTTGCTGAGGCTGAGTGAGAGAGGAGCTCGCGGTATGAGGAGGAAGAGAAGAATGCCTAATGTTGGTCATCTCAAAACCATCCCTTACCCCTCCCCTCTCGGTCTGTCTTCAGTCCATTCGTCTGGCAGGAAACCCCCCATGTGACCGAGACGCTCTGTCTCTCTCAGAGCCCTCTGTCCATCTCTATTAGCCGGAATGAAGACCGATGTGATCATTGCGAGTGTTTTTCGCATTGGCCATCAATTTTTTTTTTTTTAAACCGTCAGTGATGGCGTGTCGAGTGCGCGGAACTGAAAACGGAGTCAGGTAGTGACGGAAGAAGACAAAATGTGAAACAGGAATAGACTGAGACTGAGAGGGAGAGGGAGAGGGAGGGAGGGAGGGAGAGAGAGAGAGAGAGAGAGAGAGAGAGAGAGAGAGAGAGAGAGAGAGAGAGAGAGAGAGAGAGAGAGAGAGAGAGAGAGAGAGAGAAAAACAAAAACACACGGTAGCTCTACGCTTTTTATCAGCAGAGCCACACACACTAATCTGGGGAGGAAGCCTGCAGGCGTCCTGTCATGGAGGCGAAACGCACACAGGAAACAGGCCGGTACAGACAGGAAGCCGGCGGCAGCACAGCAACGGGGCTCGCACGGTCCCCCGCAACAACGGCGTCTTATTGTAGACCACTGATACACAAACAAACAAATCAACTCAAAGACGGGTGTGCGTCTCTCTGTCTGTCTGCGTGAACGTGTATGGAGGCAGAGATAGCCTGGTGACTGGTTCACGCTGGAGAAGGGAGCAGGTTGTGAGAGTGGGACCTGAGGTCTCTTTATTTCAAAGAACGTCAATTCAATTCACCAAAGATGTGTCAGACAATGACGTTTGGTTTGCAGACTGATAAATATGATGGTGCAATAAATCCATGAAGAAATAATGCAGTATACCGATCGCCCAATGTCAGCTGGACCTTCTTAAGGATGAGCCGGAAGTTGACCTGGTTTCACCCTGCTCTGCTGAAAGAGTGTGTGTGTGTGTGTGTGTGTGTGTGTGTGTGTGTGTGTGTGTGTGTGTGTGTGTGTGTGTGTGTGTGTGTGTGTGTGTTCAACAGAGGGCTAAGAAGGAAGGACCTTGAGGTATCCTCAAACTCTCCGGTTCTTTCCTGTATTGTTACTGTATACACTGACTCTATTGATAACCACATATGATAAAAACAAAGATATCACACACACACACACACACACACACAAACATGCATGTCAAGATCTGTGGTTTAGTACCATAAAACCTTGGAGATAGACTCACCTTATAAACACACACACACACACACACACACCCACCCGGGTACACATAGGTACACTTTCACCACGCACAAGCTCAGTAATTGGCACTTTCTTTCCCTTTTCTTCCCTCTCTCCTTCTGTCTCATTATCGCACACTGTCCCTCTCGCCTCGGCCTGTTCGGTCTCTCTTCTCCTCCGTCTTGCTGGGGTTTGAAATATTTATCCTACCTCTCCGCTTGTTTGAAGTCCCAGGTTTACTCATCGCTCTGGGTGGCCCGGGCCGCGCTGCCAAATCTGGATGCTCTCTGGCTCGGCTGTAGAGGGGACACTATTATTCTCAGTCACATTAATATGCAGCGACATCAGTGCTTTTTTCTGTTCAGCGCGCAATGCAACAGGGCCGACGTGGCATTTGTGTTTTTGTACGATCGGCTGATAACATTGTATTTGTCCGCATGGTGGTTTAGCGATTCCTGAAATTCCTTTTCTGGTTGCCCATGAGCAAAGATTGTCTGGTACCTGCCACTGTCGGGGCATCCTGCACAAACTGGTTTTAACCCGTTTTACATATCCAAGCTGTCAATAGCGGCCACAACTGTTTTCATTACCTCGCGCCTGATAACAATTGTTAGTGGCTCTCTATCCTGATGATAGAACTTGCTATTCATAAAGCAGCAATTACTCCAATTCAAAGTCACAACAACAGTGTTTAGATATACTGTGGGGTGGTGACGTTTTTTATGACTAGCTTGAAAGCAAACAGTTGCCTGAAGACACAAAGAATATATCCAAATCTAACAATCACTGCCAATGCAGTAAGTCATGTACTCTATACGTAGCGAGGAAACACGTTGGCAACTAGCTGGTGACCATAGTGGAGCATTTAGCAGCTAAAGAGTGGAGGAGACCAAAAGCAGAGCTAAAAGGAGAGTGAGTATTAGACTTATATTCATCAGATGGCCAGAAACATGAATTGAAATGAGTGAAGATATTGCTCCGTGTCTGCTGAACATTTGCTAACACATTAGCCATAAGACGTTTATGAGGTGATAATATGTTATTGTTGAGCATGTTTCCTGTGCCCTCAAGTTGCCAAAAACTAAAATCAGTTAATATCATGAAAATGTTTTCAGTGCTTGCTCACATACATCTGGGCGACCTAGATCAGAAAACATGTGATTGAACAAGAACTACCTTTGCAAAGATGCCCCATATTTTTCTCACGAGCCAATCAGAGCAGACTGGGCTTTTCAGGGAGGGGGGCTTAAAGAGACAGGCACTAAAACGGAGTGTTTCTGACAGAGGTATATTCAGACAGACAGCAAGAGACAAATATTGTATTTTTTTTCATAGTAAAGCATGTAAACACGTTCTCGTTGAAATCCAAAATACAAGTATGGATCTGAAAATGAGCGTGGTGTGTCCCCTTTAAAATGTACATTTATGTTGAGTCGTCCTTCACGTCTCATATTTTTAAGTTAAACTTAAAAAAAAAAGTTAATTCAGAAGACAGAAAAGGAACAAAAAGAGCAAGTAGGGGAGGAAAAATAATAGTTCCTTTTAGGTGTTCAGAAGTGTGTGTGTGTGTGTGTGTGTGTGTGTGTGTGTGTGTGTGTGTGTGTGTGTGTGTGTGTGTCTCCTGGGCTACCCTACAGTGTGTATCTAAACATGGGCATGGGTCCAGCGCACATACTGGAGTAGCCACGCAGCGCCCAATGCTCCACCCTCCCATCAAAAGCTCCGCTTCAATCTCCCACGCCCTAGGCCATGTCTGAGTCCAATGGCCGAGGTTTAGTGACACGTGCACACATGCACCGTATCTGCGTGCGCGCACAGTGGCAAGCATGAGGGTGGGGGATTGGTGAGGCTTCAATGCTGCGAGAACTCTGACATCGTGCAAACGCGCGGGCCTTAATCTGGAGACCAGCTAGAGGACCGGCTGACCGGCTGGCGTAGTAACTCTTCTCACCCTCTTTGATGAGGTCAGCCAGAGATGGAGTTGGCTCACGTCGGCGCTGGGATAGTCGGCCATTTCTGCCAGTGGATTTGTGAGCTGTGGTGTTAACTGTACTTGTGCAGTAATGGGCTGAATGCAAGGTGTCAGTATATATACCTAGACAGGATATATAGTGTGTTATAACAGAAACAAAGCCCCTTAAGAGGCACTGTGTAATCATAAAAAGCTATATGAAGGACACTCCTGCAAAAGCCACCTGCCTTTCCTCGGAGCTGTGTGCCTATAGGAGCAGTGCATATCTTTTTTTCTTTTTTCTTTTTTTTTCACAGTATGGCTCACACAAGCCCAGTGCACCACCGCCTGTGTAGTCCACAGTCAAAGGTTTCCAGAGTGCACCTGTCAGAGCGCACGGGCCTCGCTGAGCGGGCCAGATTTACTCCGTCAACCATTTACAGCCGTTACGAGGCCTCCCCTCACAGACATGAGAGCGACTCGTCAGATTCATGGGCGGCCGTTCATTTGGCGAGGTGTCCGGTCTCGAGCTGCCCCGCCACGCTCGCCTCCCCCTAGTGCCTGACATGGAGAGGGCTGCATAAACATTTATGCAGCAGTATTTTTTAAAGGCCCTCCGCGATGTCTTGTAAATCTGCCCGCTGCTTTGATGTCTTATCTGTGTGTGTGTGTGGGTGTGGGTGTGTGTGTGTGTGTGTGTGTGTGTGTGTGTGTGTCTAACTATTGTTTACACTTCAGAAACACAAAGTCTTACCAGGGTTTTTGTCCAATTTATTGTTAAGAGGAAAACAAAGTGTTACTTTTGAGAATCCCAGCTCTCTTTTATCTTGAAGTAATAAATATTATTTCAAGAAATCTTACCAGGTAAATCTTCCCTTGTTCCACTGGCAGATTTGTTTTAACTTAATCATTAATTTCATTTCATTAATCTAATCACTTTAGAATTGTATAGAATTCAATTTCTATCTTCAATATAAAAAAAATGTAGCTATTAAAAAAGCATGATCAGAAAAATACTTTTGACAAAAATAAATATATTTTAAAATATTTATAAATTAAAAATGTACTTAATCAACTTACTTCCTTTAATGTAACTTACTTACAGCCAAATAAAGCTGAGTGGAGCACATAACTGCAAAGTCTAGAGTTTGACAACATACCTATGGAAATAAAGGCAAACAATGCTTCAGAAAAATGAAAATAAATAAATAAATAAGCAGGTTGAAATTCTTTTATGAAAAATGTAATTTCTTAAGAACTTTGGAGATTTTCACGGAGCAAACTAAATGCAGGTTAACTCATAGATAGGTAGTCGATGTGTCCATCTGTAATGCATCCTGTTGGAGTGCCCTTGAGCTAAACTCTGAGCGTCCTGACTGCTGCCCTGCACGTCGCTCACTGTGAGTCCAGATTAGAACTCCGGAGGAAGAACAAGCCAGCAAAACTAACTGAACATTTTACTGAGACACATTGCCCCTTTGGGGGATGTTTCAACCACAGATAATTAAAGCATTGCTTTTATAGGATGGGAAATAGATTCAATAAGTCAATAAAGTGTAATAAAAGTAGTGAAACCAAAAAAAAAAAAAAAATCTAAAACATTATTCCTTAATATTCCCAGAGCAACTGTGACAATGTCTGATTGGTGACCCTCAGGCCTATCGCCTCCTCAACAGATCTGTTAAACGCTGTTTACGAGAGAGAGAGAGAGAGAGAGAGAGAGAGAGAGAGAGAGAGGTGATTTACTGGCCTGTGAGTGTTTTAGTGATGGCTGGTGCAGGTCAAGGTAATGATCATAAATAAGAGGTGCAGGAAAGGAGAGGAGGAGAAGGAGTGGTGGGGGGAGAGGGGCAAGTGAGAGAAGAGGGCGGATGAACATCATAACAAGTGAGAGCTGGTGGATGAACATCATAACAAGTCTAAGGACAGGTTCAAATTCCTACGATTCACGGGCGTCGTAACTTCAAGCGCTCGATGGCAACTTGGGAATTGTTCACATCTGCAAACGTTTATGTAGCACCATCTCTTAGTGACCTTTTTTATGGAACAATCGTAACATCATACATAATTACTGAATCTGAAGTTCCCATTTTAAGAAAAGCATGATGGAGATGAGTTTGGCTTTTTGAGGGCATAAATGGCAAAAGGAAACGTTATTAAGGGTTCATTTTTGAACATAGGCATATTTCCTTGGTGGCAATCTGAATCACCACAAGAGCCCGGCATTCGCAACTCGACATATTGTTGGAGGGCCCACTCTCTCCCTCACGTTGGTTCATTAGTACTAAACAGTACAACGAACGCTACTGGGAATATCATTATGTTCTTACTATTTGGTGAAAAACCAAAGTATGGGACAAACTGAAAGTTGATAGTGCGAGATGAGAACCACCCTCTGGAGACCACGAACGTCTGCACCAAACATTTTGTAGTTGTCGAGATATTTCAATGGATAAGCGGAAACCTTGACCCGCTGGTGGCGCCAGAGGAGAACTCAGTGGGTGGAACATTTCACTCAAAACCCCAAAAGGTCCACCTCACGGGGGCGCTGGTGGTAATAGCCAGGTGATCATCAAGGTCATTCGGAGAGATCCTCTGGGGACGTGATTGTCTGTACACAATGTCATGGAAATAATATAGATTGTTTGGCATTGTAGTTCAATGCTTAGTACTAGTGTCTCCCAATTTAAAGAGTGTGGGTTTAAAAACCTGGCCAGGCAAGGATCTACACAGGTGTTGCCTAAGTGAATCTAGAAACAAGAATAGCACTAAATATGTTAATAATTGTATTTTGTTGTGAAACTTCTGTTAGCTAGATAACCTGATTTATTTTCTTTAAAAAAAATAAAAAATAAAAAAAAAAAAAAACGTTACTGCTTGTTTCAAGCAAAAGAAAACTAAGAAGTATTTTTACTTGAATGTGCATGCAAAGTTTGTTAAATGTATCCGGTACAGTAAAGACCAAGTTATTCCATGAACAGATTCTAATGAACATATATAAACCCAGACAACCCAGCAAACACACTCACACACTCTCACACCCACATTCACGCTCTCAGACTTACCCATGGTCTGTGTTATTGTACCCAAAAGCCCTTGAGACAGACTCACCCCGTAAAATACACACATATTCTGATAGGATTGTGTAGTTGCAGCTTTCTGTTTGTTCATGTTACTCATGTTCCTCTTGGATTGGCTCTGCTGAACTGAGTTGCACTGCACTCCCCCACCCCCACACACCCTCCCTCCCCTTCCCTCCCCTATCAGTTTATGACTGCACAACCGAAAACTGGATGGAAAATAAACATTACACTTTCCATTTACTTGGAAGCTGAACTGTGCTCAAGCAGTGCCACAATAAACTGCTAGGTATCCATACAATTCTGAGTGGAATCATTATTCATGAATCATTTTTTGGAGGGACGTTGGGCATGATGTTCATACAATTTCTTTCAGCTTTTTTCAAAATGTCATCAGACTTGAAATGTGTTCAGCTTGAGCAGTCAGAGGACGGCTGTAAGTGAGGAGTCTCTGCAGAAGGGGAAAGAAGGACGGCGATAAATTGCAGGCTTGACCTTTCACCCCTGGATCCCCCCGTACACACTCCACTCAATGCTTCCCAAACCACCCAAACTGCTCCAACCCTCTGCGAAGAGTCATTCATTACGACCACTGCTTTATGGGAAAGTTATGGGTCGTCATAGGCTGATCAGCCTCAAAACTCTCCTGCTTTCACCAGACCCATGTTGGTCCTCCTCCTGCTGCGAGGTTCAACTGGGCCCTCTTGTGGATGAAAATATAAATTCCACTTTTAGATGAGGGATTCAATTCAAGCCAACTTTATTGGCATAGTGGAAGAGAAGTTCAGAATTTTGACTAAAACTATAATATTTAACTATATTACACCAACCGTAGCTTCCCTTTGTTGGCAATATTAGTCATTAGTCTCTTTGTGGTCGTTTTGGGTCTCTTTAAAGCAATTGTGTGTCTCTTTGTGGTCGTTTTGTGTCTCCTTGTAGTCATTTAGCATTACTTTGTAGTCATTGTGCGTCTCTTTGTGGACATTTTTTGTCTCTTTGTAGTTATTTTGTATCTCTTTGTAGTAATTGGACATCTCTTTGTGGTCGTTTTGTGTATCTTTTTAGTCATTACCAATCTCTTTGTAGCCAATGTGTGTCTCTTTGTGGTCGTTTTGTGTCTCTTTGTAGTCTTTTAGCCTTACTTTGTAGTTGCTGTGTGTCTCCTTTGTTTTTGGTCTCTTTGTACTCATTTTCAATCTTTTTGTGGTCATTTTGTGTTTCTTGGTGGTAGCTGTGTGACTCTTTGTAGTCATTTTGAGTCTCTTTGTGGTCATTATGCCTCTTAATGTTTATTGTGGTTGTTTTGTGTCTCCTTGTGGCCGTTTCTGGTGTCTTTGTGGTCGCTTTGCTTCTCTTTGTGGTAGTTTTGTGTCTCTTGAAAGTCATTTAATTGACTTTCCAACAAGAGATGTGTTGGCCTGGCTGACCCGTTGGACCCTGGGCCCAGTAGGCCCATTCAGTAATCTATTAAGCCACAGTAATTAAAGTACTTCTTTGTCCTGCCAATGAGGATATCGCTGAAACTGTCGGAAAAAACTACATCCATCCAACCCCTCTGTTTGTTTGTTGTCCAACAGCCACATATGTGTCCATGCTGTGTGCCAAGTCTCCCCTTCTCCCTCTTCCGCCTCTCTTTTCCTTTATTCCCCTCCTGCGTTCTCTCTTTCCAGTACCATTGGCTTACCTGGGACCTCTCCCTCTCCCTTTTCTTCCCTCCAGGTATCTGGATTACCATCCTCTCGTCTCTTCTTCCTCTGTGAGACTGGTGTGTGTGTGTGTGTGTGTGTGTGTGTGTGTGTGTGTGTGTGTGTGTGTGTGTGTGTGTGCGTCCTCCCCTGCCTCTATCTCCTCGTGTTTCTGTGTGAATCAGTGAACAGTGGAAACCTATAATCACATCTTCATACTGTCGATCCTCTCGTAGATATTTACAATACCTGTGACAACAAGGAGTGTCAGTTTGAAGGAAGAGAAAGAGGATGACGATGGAGATGACGATGGAGATGCCGCCGGAGCCCAGTCCGGCCGGTTGTGAGGAATCTGGTTCAGGAATCAGGAAATGTCGTTTTTATAATCAAGCATTGATCAAGTCTAGCTTCATGGAAAACGAGTACGCCATTTCTATTGTCTGCTGTGTTCCTGTCGAATTTACATACCAGTACCACAGTCGCCTTGTCCACCGCACCCTGTCGCTGCTTTTTGGTCCCGTTTCACCCACACAGCCTCCTATATGTGCTGTATATGTAATGTCAGAACTCCAGATATGAATTGTTTATTATTGAATTGGAACAATTTACATTCAAATTGTTATCACACTCCCATTGTGTGATCACAACCATCTTAGTTGTTAGGTGTTTGGGAGGGTTAAAGTTCGGGACATAGTCTTTTGTACTAGTTATTCAAATTCCACGCTCCAAAGGGTTATTATATTTCATGTTATTTAACCTTTATTTAGGATATTCCCTCTGATATTTAACACAAACAGCAGACTTAAAACAAAACCAACAAAAAGGAACTTTCACATAAATCAATACGTGATTCATGCCAGTATATGAAGTTTATTTATGAGCAAAAAAGTATAATAAAAATAAAAATAAAAAAACCTCTTCCTCTCTAACTTGTGATTTCAACGACTGCAGGCTTCTGAATCACATGTTTGTGTTTCCCAATCGGCTTTGTCCCTCTATCCCCACAGGGCTTTATGGAGCCGGTTTAGCCGGTTACGCAGGATTTCAGTAGGAACAGGAAAATCAAGGGAGAACTTGCCCGGGCCTCGGTGTTTGTGTTCCTTAAGGGGACTACAGCTCCGACCGGTTCTCTGGGGTGGAGAGATGAGAGAAGGGCAGGTTGTGGGGCGTTCTCCCTCACCTTATTATCCTCTCCTTCTCTCTCTCTCTCTCTTCTCTCTCTGTCGTTCCTGTACCACTCGGCCCATCTCTGGATTGTGAGCGAGCGAGCTGAAGGAGTCCTCGGCTGTGCGAGGTAAGTTGCCATTGATTCCGCTCTGCGTTGTTGCCTCGAGGGCCGGTACAGTGTGGGTGGCTGACGAGCAGGTATGTGTGCCTGGGAGTGAGGTCAAGGACATGAGCTGCTGTTCAGGAAATGACCATGGCCTTAACAGGCTCATTGTGAGAGTTTGAAACAATGTTATGGAAATGTACCGAAGTCTATATGAATAGATATGAAACTGCTTGTCAGTAACAAGATATGACATTTAATTGAGCAGACACGGCGTGCAATCAAACAACTCACAAACCACGTTATCACATGCTCAGGGATCATATTAAGGACATTAGAGACAAGATGTGTATTTAGAATTGTGATTGTGATTGTGTGTGTGTGTGTGTGTGTGTGTGTGTGTGTGTGTGTGTAGGGTGGGGCTCATACAAGTGTCTGTCCTTTATTGTTATTTTCACAAAAGCCATATTCTCTCCATACACATTTCTTGGTGGTTGTCACGGTGGAAAAAGGAAACGGGTGACGTCACTCTCCGCCCGATGAGCGGGGCGAGCTGCCGACGAGGAGGAGTTTGCTTTTAGACCCCGGCTGCTGCCTTTTTTTTTCGGAGCAGCATCGGTCGGTGTTGTTGTGCGTCGACTGAACGCCCAAAACAAAAATGTTGCCGTTTTTTAAACAAAAATTCCGAAAATTCCGAAATTTTGTTTAAAACGTAAAATAAATGACGAAACGGAATGTGAAGAGGTGACAGGGTTGACGTAATGTCCCAAACTATGTGTTGTGTTGCAGAGGTTTGTACTGGATGGAGCATGCTAACCAGCTAACCTAGGCCCGTCGTGTAATGACCACTTGTACCTCTAGAGGCAATAGTGCGTCTCTGTGGCAGCCCGTCTGTCCTCAGTCTCCTTAATAATCTCATACGTGGTCTGCGTGCGTTTTGATAGTTTGTTTACTGGATTAAATCCAGCGTGGGAGAAACGAGAAAACAACTCGCACCCTCACCTCGTCCTCTCCCCGCCCCCCACCCGGCAGGGGAGACGTAGCTATAGCCCAGTTAGCAGTTAGCTCGCATTCAGCCAGTGCAAACACCCCGGGTCTGATCCCAGTACAGACTAACTTTCCGTTGCCGCCGTTACACTGGTTACGCTGGGCGGAGCTACAGAGTGCTGACCGCTCTCATCCAGCAGGGGGCGCTCTCTTGGCCGCGAGGAGGACGAGATGAAGGTGTGGTTTTTTTTTCTTTTTTTCTTTTTCTGCCATGATGGATTTAATCCAATAAAAAAAATCCCCAGTGAATCCCCAGTTAGTGGCACAAACATACAGATGGCAAACATAAACTAAAGGCCGACGCCGCACGTGAAGATTATACGATATCAGCGTAAAGGGGCCGTTCACATGCACAGGTTTTTGCACCCTCAAATACATTGTAGTCAACGATGACTCGAAGCACCTATTTTTCACGGTGCAACGGCTGTGCCCCGAGATAAAACATGTCATGTGACGAGGAACAACCAATCACAGCCGGCAGATCTCTTTTGTCCTTCCTTAAATAACAGTGTACGGTAAATATATGGAAAGTGCAGTTTAGTCTGTGAGGCTTAGAGCTGAATTAACGCAACTTCATCGTCATCATCATCACTGTAATACAATCTAACTACACAGCAGAAAATAGTTAAGCGGTGACAACTTGTGCGTGCGTGCGTGTGTGTGTGAATAATGATCTAGAGACAGCAGAGCAGGCACATGAAGGCAGACAGGTCTTTTCTTGCTGTGCTGATCCGAACAGCCTGACATATCCTGACATGTCGAGAGATCCCCACTGATCAAAATGATAAATAGTATTCCTCTATTTGTGCTTATATAGGTGATCACGTGCGAGTGGGAGCAGAAGCGACACACATTGAGGATTTCAGTTTGACGCCAAAAAAAAACAAAACAAATCAACAAATTTGCAACACACAGCCGACGCACATGTGCGCGCACGCACACATTTCATAAACGGTGAGAAGCTGTGTTTCGTGTACTGGGAACACAGGCTGCAGGGTTTAGTGCCAGGCCTCACAGGACCAGTCTAGCTGGTTGTCAATCCTCCTTGATATAACACATTTGCGTAGCGGGGACGGCTCATGAAAGCGCCAGCAAGTAGTGAGCTGTGCTGTACGTCCCCAACACCCCGCGGGGCCTCGGGCTACAACTGATAACTGACGGATTTATTGTGTTCTCATTCCATGAGAAGTCTGAAGTGTTAATACTTGGTGAAAGCGTTGGATTTAGGGTGTGTGAAGAGTTAGTGCATTTTATAAGATTAAAACTACAGGTGAATAGGCAAAAGAAACATTACTAATAGATATCACTATGAGACTTCCCCAGTTGATTACTTACATTATGACTATTTTTTTTTGTATTGGAAGTTTTCTGAAAATCTATGTTTGAATATGCAAATGAGGCATTATCTTATCAAATATGTGATAATTTGCGTACATGTCCAAAACACATTCAGAACATTGGATAAAGCCAGGTACAAAATTCTTGTTTAATTTCGTTGACATGATAGAGTCAGAGGTTTTTGTTGATGTGTGTAAGTGTTACTGAAGAGGAGATTTATGGCTCAGAGTCTGAGAAAAAACTAATTTGGAGTACCGGCCTTTAAAGATATGTTTTGTAAAATAAACTAATACATATCAAGATGAAACTTCCCAAGTTGATTTCTTACAATAAGACAAAAATTCTTTGTATTACAAATTGTCTGAAATGTTATGTTTAAATATGCAAATTAGGCATTGTCTTATGAGAACTTAGGACATCTACAGACTCAAATAAAGTAGTAAAATAAACACCAAAATGTGTATTGTGGATGTTTTCTTTCCAGGAGTCTGAAAGAAGACGTTATGGAGGATAAATAGCCCCAAATCTCAAAATCGACGAGCGGATTATGAATAAATGTTTTTGTGTGGGGGTGTCTCGCTTTTACAATTTCAATCAATCCATCAAAAACATGGAAGAAACTTTTTCTGTCTCTTTTTTTCTTGCAGTCAGACTCAAAGTCGAATTGCAATGGAGTGCTTCAACACCCTACTCCTCAAACTGCGGGAGGTCCACGAGCGAGAAGTGGAGGGTAAGTGGAAATCATGGAAACAGCAATAAAAGAGAGAGAGAGAGAGAGCGAGAGAGAGAGAGAGAGAGAGAGAGAGAGAGAGAGAGAGAGAGAGAGAGAGAGAGAGAAAACTGTAAACTGTAATATCTCATATAATTCCCAAGAAATATAACCAGGTGTGTTCTTGGCTTCCAGGGTGGCAGGGGAAAATCCAAGAGCTGTCCAACAAGAAAGGCTGGTGAGTGAATCGTTCACCTCGCTGAGGTCTCTGCATGATCATGTTTAGACAACACTGACAAGATATTCAGGTTCAGATGTGCACAGGTTCAACCACTTGGGGCGCCGTGCTCGGGCCTGAAGTCTTTGTGGACCAGGCGGACCTGCACCTGGCCCCGCGTTCGATTCATGTTAAACCTGGGAGGAAGCTCATGTTGCAACAAGTCATTCAGTCTGGTACTGAGTCACAAAATATGTGTTTCGTTTCCACTTGGAACAGAAAGAAACAGCTGGCAAAAGACTTGTGTTATTTGAGATTCATGTTACAACTGGGAGTTAATCCAAGAAAGTATATGAGTCAAGTTCAAATGCTGCAGAAGAATCCAAACATTTTTCCACTTAAAGGCAAACCTGTGTTGTTTGTTTTTCAACCTGGATCCTATCTTCCCATGTTTTTGGGTCTAAGTGCCTAATGGGGACAAAACATTTCTGAAATTGGTCCAGTGTTGAGGGAGACTGCAGCCGCTAAACAGGCTGCAACCGTAGACTGTGTATGTAAGTGGACGTAGCCATCGTTACGTCACCCGTTGGTTTGTGGACTGACGTTTTTGAAGCCTCAAGTTCGGCAATTTGGCCGTCGCCATCTTGACCTTTTGCAACCGGTGAATGCAAGTTACCATATTTGGAATGCAGAGGAGTGACATAGAGACGCCGTATATGTCTGGTAGTGGCAGCGACCTGTCAATCACAGTAAGCCCGCCCTAAAGCATACTGCTTTATGGTCTATTTGACTAAGTGGACCATCATTTACTAAATGAGCATTATGCTGTAAGACTTAAAACTAGCGATTAAGAGCATAAACTCATATTTACAATGTTTACTGAGGGAATAAATACATTTCTCATAAATCTCTCTAAATCTAATTTCTCATAGACTTCCATGGTTGCCGCCTGGCTGCAATGTCATTATATCGAGCAACTGCTCACCATCAATGTACGTCCAATAAAGACATTATGTGGATGTGATGCTGGAATACACCATGAAAACACGAGTGCCGGGCAGAGTTAGTTGCGTTGGTGTACAGAAAGTGTATAATTCCAAAAGATTTCAATGACATTTTCCAAACGTAACGTGGCTCTAAACCTGACTCATTAACTTATTAGGATGGACAGTCCTCGTCTACATGTACAAATTGTTGGTCAGGTATACAGATTGTGTCAAATACTGGTCTAACCTCATGCGGCTCAGGAAGTTAGACCGGGTCTGTTTATCACTGAGATGTATCACTGGAGATAATTATAATACGTGTCACTGTAAGGCGTGAGGGCTCTGTTTTCTGGATTCAAAAGGCTCTTTTTGATCCCATTACATTGATTCATATGTATCTCTTAATGTATGTATGTAATGTAATGTCCACATGATCACAAGGTTGGATTATGTTGCATGTGTCGGCTGTTTTCAGGGCTTGACAATAAGGGTTTTGAGAAATTGGCAACCAATTCGTGGCTTTTGGTTGCCAAGTAGGGATAGAAAAAAGCAAAACAAGCATTAAAAACATGCTTTATATTTGTTGCATTAGTGATTTATTATTATTAAAGGAATACCAGAAAATGATCATTTGTATATCAATTACACCCACCGTGTTACCTTGACTTTGTGAAGAAAACTTCTCACATTCTCATATTTCAAAACATCAGTTTAAAAACTCGAACACACAGGTTAGTCTGAAAGTGCCAAACATAGTTTTAAAATCGAGTTTTTCTCTTCCCTGCCTTTTATCCTCAGTGCAGTTAAAATTTTGAATTCCTCTTCCAGTTCTTCTTGTTTTCGGTCGGATCTTTTTGCCGAGCATTATGACAGCTTTATTTATTATGGAGTTTCTTCTTTATTTTTCTTGGTTCCTATGACAGTCTCAGTATACATTTTTTTTGTGATTCCTCACACACTAAAAGTGAATGCTTAGACAAAAGCGTCAAAACCTTAACTTTTGTGTTTGCAATTCTGCGACACACTTCTTTCAAAACACTACACAATGTTTCTTACACAAGACACAAGCATTCAAAAGTGAAATCTCTTGCAATCACTTGAAAAACACTTCTATTCGCAATGCAGACTTATCACAGTGTGAGTTCACTTCATGAAGGTTAATTGTAACATTTTGGTTGCGTAACAACGTCTTAATCAGCGTTCAGTTGCACCACCCTCTCGTGTCACTTGCAAAAAAAGAAAAAAAAGCAAGAGACAAAAACAAAACCAAGATGCCGATAAATGAAAACCAAGATGGCAACAACCAAAATGTCTAACTCAAGGCTTCTAGATCGTAGTCCCACTTTAAGTTCTGAGTGTAAGTGCGTAAATGTGGAAGCTGATACTGAAATGCAGCAACGGCATTGAAACTGAAAGGATGATTCTGTAGCCGCACTGCCTGTTCTTTAGAAATGAATGTTCCAGAGAATGTTCTCACTGATCGTAAAACGACTTATGTGATATCGGATTGGCATTACCTTTTAACAGTAGTCTGATTCTTGTTTTGTTTGTGTGTGTGTGTGTGTGTGTGTGTGTGTGTGTGTGTGTGTGTGTGTGTGTGTGTGTGTGTGTGTGTGTGTGTGTGCTTGCATGTAAACAGTGACACAAAGCGAATGGAGGACCTGTTTTCCAAAAACCAGCAGATGAAAGAACAGCAGAGAGTGCTCACCGACAACATCAAGACGCTGGAAAACAGGTACAGTCAGGTCAGGTCATATGTGTATAAACAGAGAAATTGTCGAACAAGTAGAGAAGAGTCAGCAAACACAGTAATGTCAGCACCACAGCAATATCTATTTAAAGTGTGCTAACATTAGCCACCACCGACTACCGGTCATACTGGACCAAGTGAGGCTGCGGCAATGCTTACAAATTCATTTCTTAATTAATTATTACTATGTATCACTTCTTCTTTCAAAAGTTACAGAGCCTGGCTTTGTTGGACTGTTAAATGTGTGTCTTAAGATTATATGCCAATTGTGTTTCCGGTGTTATGTGTTTTTCTGCTGCCTGTGTAGGCTGAGGGCGGGGCTGTGTGACAGATGCACAGTGACTCAGGAGGTAGCCAAGAGGAGACAGCAGGAATTTGAGTCCTCACAGATGCAGAGCATCCAGCACATCACTCTACTGGGTATTCTGTTCACGTCCATCTTCCAAAATCAACCTTTCATCCATCGTTGATCCATCGCTTGTCTCTAATGTCACACCTGGTCCCGTCAGTCTCACTTTTTTTCCATTTATTTCCTGTCTCTTCTTTGGCTTCTGGCATTTGGCACAACTTTTGTTTCAACCTCCCATTCATGTTTTTTCCTATCTTCCTAAAAATACAATGTAAAGTGCTCTGATCATGTCTTGTGTTCTGTGTTGTAGCGGGAGAGATGAACAACATGAAAAAGGAGAACAAGCAACTTAGAGAGGAGCTCAAGAGTATCAGAGCAGCACTCGAGTGAGTATGGTGTACAAGCATGGAAATAGAATGAGAGTAGAACGGACAAGTGAACGTTTTTTTTTTTCAAAAGAAAATGCCGCTTGTTGTTAGTTGTTATGGTGACAACACACATAAGCCGGATCGTCGTCTGCGTACAACTGACAGCCGGCATGGTGGGACCACGCACGCACACACAACTAGAGGCCGATGCTGAGGCGTTCGGCCGGAGATACACTTTTGCTTTTTAACCAACGCATTCACGTCGAGTAAGTGTCACGTTCATTTCTGAAGACGTACACGACCAACGCTCCAAAGGACGCAGGAAACACAAAGTTAAAAGCAAGTCTATCTCCGGCCTTACGCCTAACGACGGCATAAGTCAGTCCACAACTTGCCGCGAGTCAGTTTATACGGATGTTAGCCCGCTACAATGGTTGGAGTGCTGGGCTGTGAAAGGCAATTTTAAATAGCGTCCACCGTGGAATTACAACTTCTGGGTTCATCACGTGATGCCATGGAGCCCAAAAAACTTCCCAGAAGTTTCCCAGAAACTTAGCCCGTTTTTTAAATCTTTGGATCCATGGAGTTGTAAAATGCACTAATCCCGAGTTATTTCCGTAGGCATAAGGAAATGCCGTTCAGGTGAGCAAACTGCTATCGAGCAGTTGGGAGGCGGGGTTAAAGGAAACGCTAGTGCTCTTCCTCTATGGGCCCATGGACGCAGAAGATCGCCAGTAGATGATGTTGAAAATGGCCGCCACTTTAGACCTATCTGCTGTGTTGAATTGAATGGGAATGTCCGTAATACTCTCATACCATTTTTATGGGTGTGAGTCAACTTCAACTCTTTTTCAAATGTGTGATTTATCATTTCTCAATAGTTGTAGTTAATGCCGTTTTTTTTTGTTTGTGAAATAGAAAATATATAAAATTGTTTGGTCTTAATTTTTGTAACCATCTTGAATAGCTTATATACATCAAAACATTTTGCTTGCATGACCAATATCATAACAATTACCGTTCAAAAAGCGTCTCCCCACCAACCAGGCAACACTGTGTGTTTGTGTAGCAAATGTCCCAGTGACCACTCCGATAGCAGCAGCATCACCATCACAGAGGTCAAACCAAGGAGCTCCCCTGACCTTTCACCCTCTTCTGGACCTGTGGCCCTCGTCACTAAGGCAACCAGCAGGGCCAGTAACCAGCCAGCAGATGGCAGTGTTGCAGTGAAAACTGAGACGGACCAAAGAGCTGAAGGTGAGGATGATATTAAGAAGAGTTGGGAGGAGGATATGTGTCCACTTGTTTGTGTTGTTGATTATCGCGCTCTCATTCTTACATGAAGTTCTTGTTTGTGTTTCATGACAGAAAGTGAACAAAGGCGATTGAGAGGGATGAACAGAAGCTACTTTGTAAGTTTCTAAATTCTGAGTTAGCTCAGAAGACCACTCTCATATCTGTCAGGAGATTGTTAGCCTAGCTTAGCATACAGTCAAGAGTGGAAACCGATAGAAACAGCTAGCCTGCAAAAACATCCACCTATCTCACTTTTGTTTAATCCTCGAGAAGTGTAAAAACAAATAAAATCTTCAAAATCTTGTTTCAAAATGTCAAGCTATTACTTTAATTTATGTGATTAGAATATCCGCAAATATGGTCATACCTGTTTCCTTCTGCCCTTTTTCTCTCTCGCAGGAGTCATACAAGCCTCTCTCCTGGAGGACGGAACATGGTGTGACCCATCTTGGAGAGAGGAGGTGGGACAGAGGGACATGGGAAATAGCCACTATATGAACAATGGAAATATGGATCAGTGAATGGAACAAATCAGTGATTGGATATGCTGAAATTGTTTTGGGAGCCAAAAAAGAACAATCAGTCAGCTTCAAACGCCTATACTAAAGATTTAAATCTTGTTGTGTAAAATGTAATCATATCACTATTACTAAGTAATGCATTACTGCCTAATTACCTGCACATTTTAACCTCTACATATCTGCCTGGCCTCTGTTTCTCAAAACTTAGACCCCAGAGTGTTGAAGGACCGGACCAGCGATGCACCATACCTCCTCAAGCTCTCCTTCTTAAGAAGTCTTCTCCCTCGACTGGTGGAGAAGTGAACCCCAGCAGACATGTGCTCCATGCTCCTGTCCCCTGCCGTCCTCAGCCAATCAAGAGCAACCCTGTTAGTTTCCCCTGGTCCATATCGGACTCCTCAGACTGGGTTACCGCAACTGCTCCCGGGACCAGCCTGGTGCAACCGTCTCCCAAGCTAAACCCGCCACGCTTTCCCAACCTGATCCCAACCAGCCAACATGCCAGCCCTATAAGGCAGGTTTTTGGGTCTCCCTGGCACAAGCAGAGCGCCCTTCAGCCTCATGCCAAAGAACCGACTGTGGTGTTCAGGTTGAGAAGTCTGCCAGAGCATGGTGAGACTCAAACTAAGCCCCAAGAGAAAAGGGAAGTTCCGCCTCCCAAAACTGAAAGGGTCTCTGCAGAAGAGCCAAGGGAGGCGTACGACGGGCCTCTGGACCTATCGGATCGAGGGAAGTCCAAATCCAGCCAAATGGCGAGAGATGATTCGCCTTTATCCTTACATGTTGGAGAGAGACTACACACGAGCCCTGACATGGATAGGAAGGCAAATCTATCTTCACCTGGAGCGGTATCATCCCCGTCTCCTGTCGTTCATCCCTCGTGCTCCTGGACTTCTAGCCCACCAGTAAAACAAGAAGAGGAAGAGTCTACGAGTGACCATAACCACAAGGTAATTTGTTTTGGCAATAAAATCAAAAGAAATGTTACAGAGGGGACCCACGGGATTCATGGTACGATGGTCTCGTCACGACAGGTAATCAAAGAGCAGGAGCAGAAAGAGGAGGTGAATGGAAAGACAGACCAAAGCAACGGGAAGAAGGTGCCCGTCCTCACTATATCCCTTCGTCCAGGTGAGGAGTTAAGATTCATACGCATCCGTGTGTGCTCATGCATGTGCTTACTGTGCACAGTGGAATAATACTTTCTGGTTTCATGTATCTAATAGTAGTGGTGCTGGAGAACATGAATTCTGCTCTGCAAGAATCCTTATCATCAAATGGCAAGGTGAGGACATTCAAGCCACCAAAGCAGACACAGTTGAGGCTGTGTTGGTGTATTTTTTTCTAAACTCAATTTAAAAATGTCCATGTGAATATCTTTGCTGGCTCTAGCTTTTTTTTTTACTTGAAATGGAGCTTCCTTTCTATTGTAAGCCCTTGTGCTCCCTCTGCCTCATCACAGTCGTCGTCGTCACAAGCAGCTGAGCCAGGAAGCAGCTCAGATGAGAAGGGCGAGGAGGGCAGCGTGTCAGGAAAAGAAAGCAACCACGGCGGCAAGAGGAAGAGGGCATCCGTGGAGACGGAAACCGACAGAGACTCGGAAACAGACCGTAGGCATTGGTTCACCCTTCAAGTCCTCGTGTGTCTTTCTCGGGGTGTCCCCAACTCAGATTGGTCAAGCTTTCCCTATTGTCGACTGAACGACAAATCACGTAGATCGATACTAAAGCAAAGGGTCAATTCTATGTAAAATCTGACTTTCAGAACCTATATAGCCCAAATGGAATGATACCTTGTTTCATAACCACAGTGATGCTTCGACTGTGATATTGGCAGTAAGATCCCGCTCCTTTGATCGAATAGTTGACTATTCGGGTCACCCCTACTCTTTCTTCCCCTCTTCCTTTCTTCCTTTTCTTCCTGTGTCTGGTCTTCAAGTCCAATCACATGTCTAAATCTTGATGGGCCAAGATGTTTTTCCCTACGTGGTCCATTTACATTTTGCTTCCATTTTTTTGTACACACGTATGATATCTTAAGAGGTAGTTCGACATCCCTTAAGTATTACACAAATATCATCCACTTAATAATATGGAGGTGCCTGAAAACCACGTATGGACGTCTGACACATTCATTGCAATTAAACACAATTCTAATGGATCAGATGTTATATTGTGAAAGCACAGTATTTTAATCCACGCGACCAACCCTCGCCAAATTATTTTATTTTAACAATTCCTTTTTCTTCCTCACAGACATCCAGCGGGAGAGGAAGATCAAGATCACGATGAGAACTGAAGAGAAGAACACTTGCTAAAGAGCATGATATAATGTTGACTCACAGTGATCTCGCTTAAACCTGCATCAACTGATTGTTTTTGCCACCTGGGGGCAGCGCAATGAGCTACACATCACTTCCATCTATCTTATGAAGTTGATATGGCAAACAAAATAGCAAACATTTGTGTAGACATGAAGCAACCTTCATTGATTTGCATTCATTTGGAGTTGTGTCTCTGGCCACCGGATGAAAGTATTATATATATTATATATATATTAATATAATATTTATTTTCCTTTTGGCTGTGATGATAGTAGCTACTACCAGAGGTTGATATCTGGCTCGGTTGGTGCTGGGCAGGTAGAGCTGGGTTTTAAGACCCTTTTGATACACATAGCCAATACACAATGACTAGGAGGACACTACAAATCTGAGCAGCTGCAGCTTTAGTTTTTCCAGAAACTACATGGGAAGTCAAAATTAAACATGTGAATTATTTCATTGACTGAAATAGCCCTAAACCTTCACTAACATGGTTTTTCACTTGGGGGCAACAGGAACACGTTGTAAACAGATTGACCAATCATATCTCCTTATAACATGAGCGAAGGCATGGCAAGTTTATTTTTATAGCACATTTCAACAACAAGGTAATTCAAAGTGCTTCACATAAAACCATTAAAAGCATCAAAACATAATGCAAAAGAAAAGAAGATTTTTCAAACAATTAAGAACATTCATTGAAACATTCAAAACAGTCAGTAAAACATTAAAAAGCTAAAAACAAAGTTGCAGTGCAGTTTAAGAAATAGTGAAATGCAGAAAATGATTAAAAATGATTAAGATCCTTGAATCTGGTTCAATTAAAGGCAACAGCAAACAGAAGAGTCTTCAGTCTGGATTTAAAGGGGTTTAGGGTCTCAGCAGACCTGCAGCGAAAAATTTTATCTCTTTACACATCCAGCCAGCCTCCGATAAATGGCTTCCCCATACAACAAAACTGCATTGAGAATTATGAGGGAAACGTATTTTGTTGCGGATTATATTTGTTTTTGACATCACAAATAAGTTTCTAATGAGAGTCCACAGAAGCCTGCGTAGAAGGGGTCACGGTGCTGGATGGGTCCCGTTTCTATTCTGTTTTGTTCTATTTCAATTCACAGCATTAACCACATGTTTAAAGAACGGTTTAAAACTGTGACCGTAATCCAGGAGAAAATGCATCGCCCTCCAAACCTAATTGAAAATGCAGCGTAGTTGTATAGGAACATAATTTTGTAGCAGATAGTGTTGCATCCAGCAGACGCAGAGCAAAATTTGGATTCATTTGGAGTTGTTTTTGTGTCCACCTGACACGTCCAATATTCACTTTATTGGTCATTTACATGGACTAAATATTCTATTTAGTTTCAGGATATTCAAATAGTCATTTTACAAGCTGGAACATTTGACATCTCGTACCATATAGTGTTTGCATAAATGGTATGTCCAATTCCTGCTAACATAAATCTCAATGTGCTACCTTGGACATTCTAAAAGGAACCAGTGTTTTAATATCAACATCATATTCCATTGATTATTGAGATTTTTTTTAACAACACAAATTCCATTTCCATGAAGTCACTAAATCAAAAATAACAATGATGAAAATAAGACTCTCTTTAGACTCTCTCCATCTGAATAAAACATTTAATGGAAAATATTACTATGCATGTAAGCACACATTAGCATCCTATTCAGCAACTTATAGTTGTTTGGTGGAGAACTGATATGCGGCCATGCTTACACACACTTTTGTAACAGGTACCCACCCATTTTCACAAGGTACAACTCAAGCTGATATTACTGTCACTGCATGGCTATCTTTGCCTCAGAGCCTCCACTCCCCTCACCCCGTCCTAAGTGACAACCAAAAAAAACATGTTCCTCTTCCTCTTTTTCATTTTCAGAATGCACATATTTTGCAAGTATTAACTTTCCGTTTACAGCTGTGACAGCTTGCGGTAAGCCGGGTGGATGGAAGCGATTAAAAACGCAGTGACGGAGTCAGTAGAATAATCTACACTTTTGTGATATTGCATTGTTAAGTCAATGTGTCCATTTTGTGTAAATATATAAGCTATTTTTTTATGTCGATGGCCTAATCGATAGGCAGAATCAGTCAATATTTACAAAAAAAATGAGATTGTTGTCTTTCAGTCCTTTCTTTTTTCAAAAGTGTGCACTTTTTATGATCCTGTGTGTGAAAACATGTGCAGCCGTAATGCTGTTATATTGATTTCTGGTTTTTCTATCATGTCTCTCTAAAGCCATTAGAGTCCATTAAGCACAGTACTTGGTCAATGGTCATTGGACAAAATAGCCTTCTCCTGCCTTCTCTCAGTTAATTAAAATGAGATTGACTGTATTGCAAGTACTACCGTGCTTTTGCTTTTACAGTATGCTACTCCATCTCGCTAAATGCTGTATTGTTGTGTGGCCTCAACAGAAATTTTGTTGTTGTTTTTTTTCTAATGATACAACGTATACTCTGAGAAACTATTGTCTGAATGCACTACTTCTAATGCTGAAATAAACTTCTGTTTTTGAATGTTGCTTCCATAGCTCCCTGTGTATATGATTCAGCTCTTATATTTCCTGCCGTAAAAAGTTTACCACAAATATGCTGTACACATACTGAAGTGTGAACAACCCCCCGTGAATAATGCTGAGTGTTCTGGGAAATATAAGTAACATCACGTGGGACGTTTCGTTCAGGACATTATGCAAAACAGTTGCGGTGTGATGAACAGGGATGTAGAAACCAGTGGAAACCATCAAAAGTGTTTGGTGTGATACAACTTTACTGTTACAAGAAATCATCTCAATGGTCAGATTCCTGTAAAAACATTCTATTCACAGATTAAATTTACATAAGGAAAGATTTTTAGGTAAAGTTATAATTTATTAATGTTTGCAATAGTGCAGATCATTTCATCAACTCTATTCAGTATTAGACTGATTCTACATGACATTTGGTTTATGTTCACATCTCCACCCACAGGATGTGACTGATGGAAATTTAAACTGTTCAGTGTGAGCTGACTTTTGCAGATTTTTTCTGTGTTGACAAAAACAATGTCAATCATATTTTGTGGAACATCAATGTTCTTATTTGTAATAATAATCCTGGTATTCAGGACCTGTTGCCCACATTTGCTGTAGCTACTATTGGACTCATCATCTGTCAACCACAACCATATAAAGTCAAAACACAATGTCAAGCGAGATGCTTCTACCAGCCAGAGATTGGACAAAGTCATTGTTTTGCAAGTCACAAGTAAGTATCAAGTGTGGCTATGAAGTATTGAGTCAAGAACAACAAGTAAGTTCAGAGAGTTAAGTCCCAAGACAAGAACAAGACCCAAATAAAGAACGAGACCCAAGACCAAGGCCCAAGTCAAAACGAAGATCCAAGTCAGGAACAAGACCCAAGTCAAAAACCATTCCAGAGTCAAGAAAAAGACCCAATCAAGTTCAAGTCCGAAGACAAAAAGGAGTCCCAGGACAAGAACAAGACCCAAGTCAATAAGAAATCCAAGTCAAAAACAAAACCCAAGTCAAAAACAAAACCCAAGTCAAGAACAAGACCCAAGTCAAGAACACATCCCAAGACAATAAGACAATAAGAACAAGACCCATGTCAACAAGATGTCTCAAGTCAAGAACAAGTCCCATGACAACTTGCTAACGCATAATCAAGTTACACCAAGTTAGGTGACTGTTTTTTACTTACATTTACTTGCTGTTGGGCGACTGTTTTACTCACAAGTATTTACATTTACTTACATTTTACACAAACTACACAAGTGCAGATTTCCACCAGGTGTATAAGACGCGTCATACAAAACTAAACTAAACTCATCAAGCTGTCTGCCCACCTAGAAGCAGCTAAGTGGCCCACATGTGCTGTATAATAATTAAGCTATCAGTGGATCTTCAACCTGCTAAATGAGGAACTCATTTCCCACTGAAGTTTGAATATAAAGAGCCACAAACTGAGGCCTGTATGTGAAAGCAAAAGGCTCATTGTGCCTTCACTCACAGCAACGTTATGGTCACCGGCTGCTCTGAGCAGCTGCTGAACACCAGTTCTTTCTCTTTATCCCCCATGCAGAGATTTTATTTTTATTTTCTATTATCCTTCACCATTTTTTAAAACTCTTACATCCTACCTTTTTCTGTTTTTTTTTCTGATCTAATTCATTTCATTCTTATCCCCGTCTCCTCACGGACAGCCCTCCCTCTCTCCGTCACTGCAGCCTGGGTTTCAGAGGAAACTCAATTTCTAATCCTGACTGTTGATTAAGGATTACATCTGGAGAGCCGGGAGCTTTCTCTGATGTGTTATTGCCGAGCTGCTGTTGTGGACCCCGGGGCTGATCCGCCCACGCCTCCAACTCTGCTGCCCGCCCGCCTCCGCCCAGAGGACCCAGTCATGATGGCTGTCCCACTCATTTGAATACATGTCAGAGCTGTCCTGGACACCATGCAAATGTGTCCCTCACATTTGTCCACCCATCCATGGCATCCATCCATTTAATCCATTCTTGCCTCTGGCCATCCACTCCAACATCAAAAACAGCAGCATAGATAAGAATTCGGCTTCAACGTTACATTTTTGGGCATTTAGGATCAGGGAAAAGAAAAGTCCTGTACATTTTTAAACATTCTACATATTGGCAAAAAAAAAAAAAAAAAAAAAAAAGAGTAGATTAACTATGGCTCCAGAAAATGATCTAAAAAAAAATAAACAGATCATTAAAAGATACAATCTATGTTTAAAAAAAAATACTTTTAATTCTGCGTTTTGATGCCCAAGGCAGCTTTTTTCTCTCCAATCCATATAAGCAGCTGTGGTGTGTGTGGTGTGTGTGTGCGGTGGGGTGGGGGGGGGGTGGTCGTGGGGGCGGGGGGCTGGCTATTTCAGACTGTGAAACCGAGTGTATAATCGGTGTGTGAGCTGGTTCCTCTTCTCATCCGCTCAGTCAGACGCGCGCAGCTCAAACTTCCTTGTACGAGCTCAGTGCGCTGCGCCCCTTCGAGCCGTCCGCATCTTCAGCCCAAACCCGAGAGACACAACCAGACAAGTTCCGGGAAAGGATGGAGCCGACGGAAAAGAAATGAGGAGTATGCTTTACACGGTGCCCCGA
Source organism: Ophiodon elongatus (assembly GCA_016806645.1). NCBI lineage: Eukaryota > Metazoa > Chordata > Actinopteri > Perciformes > Hexagrammidae > Ophiodon > Ophiodon elongatus. Next base: position 1,072,708 of record JACSYO010001716.1, read on the forward strand.
GTCTAGCAGAGCATATCTACACGCGCAGAAGTGACAGTCGAAGTGATCGGTGGAAGCGCGGTAAGTGTCCTCATGATGTGTGTGAGAAGGGACCGGCAGGGGACAGCCCGGGGGGATGGCTGGAAGAAAAGCAACAACAAATAACGTAGATTGTGAAGTTAATATGTCGGAAATAGAATAAGAAAGTTTCGCGTTGGATGCAAAAAAAGATACAGCAAAAAGAGGAACTTCAATGTCGCTGAGTTGAAACAGCCACCACTGCAGACGTCACTGTGCACAAATTATGGCGAGAGGAAATATGAAAGGGAAATAAACAAAACATTTGTATTACAGCGCTTCCCTCCACTTTCCCATGCATTCTGTGAAGTGAGGGGTCTCAAGTTTGTGTGCGTGTGCGTGTGTGTGTGTGTGTGTGTGTGGGTGGGGGCGTGCGTGTGGGCGTTTGTGCGCGTGTGCGTGAGAGAGTTATTTTTAGACTGACCATTTAGACCAAACCAGCACGTTTCTGTTCTGTTACTTCCAGGGTCTGTCTCTGTCTCTGCATTAAGTTTCATTTTAGATGTCCAATGGTCTTAAGATTATTATTGACAGCCCCCTCCCCTAAAGAAACAACAGATATACTGTATATTCTATTGTACCAGGACATGTGTTTGTGCTATTGGTGAGTGTATCCCTTCAAGATCAGTGCTTAAAGAATCAGACTTTGTGCCTGAAACATCAGTGTGTCACATACACTGCAGAAAGGCCGGCGTTGCGTCATACTGGTTGTTAAATTCCCCATTCTGCAAATGGTCTCCCTCCCTCCCCCCTTAAGGGCTATCGCAACCCCCAAATTTTCAAATGACTCATCACCCAAGATTCCCTTGAGTTCGTCTTGCTGGAGCAAGAAGCAGAATTTGAATATTTAGACAAACCAACTTCCTTTAAGAGCAAGAAATAAGTGAGTATGATCCAATATGTACAATAGCAATATATATGAACACGTTTAAGAATCCTACCTATAGGGCTGACACCAATGATAATCTGCATTATGGATTCATCTGTTTAGTATTTTCTCAATTAACTTTCTGGTCTGTAATATGTCAGAAAATAGTAAAGAAAAAGAAAAAAGAGAAAAAAAAAAGTTGCCCATGAAACTTTCTGAGGTCTCGTTTTATCCAACAAACTCAAAGATACAATGATATGAAAACAAGAAGTACATCCTCAAACTTTGAAAAGCTGGAACCAGAACATTTGGGGCATTTCATTGCTTGATGATTAATATAAATGAGGAAAGAAAAATCAATCGTCAAAATAGTTGCTGATTGATTTTCAATTCAAAAAAGTTTCAGCTCTGCTCTTATCTGATCATTGTCACATTATGTTTGACACATGCCAATGGTTCCAATATGCAATAGGCTACATTCCTGCATATACACTACATGCTAAACTATATAGAGTACAGAAAATAGACTGTAATCTTGCATAAACATTTATGAAATAATTATAATTGTATGATCAAAAAGTGTGTATAGATTGTACATGATGTCAGGCTCAGCTTTTATATATTGGGCTATCTCTCAAGCAAACTGGATATTGTAGGCGTTGGCAACAGCAAACAAACAGAAATTTATAGACGCATAAATGGTGGAGGAGATTGGGCTCCGTCCAACAGGACTGTCCACAAAGTCAAATGCAATCCTGTCATGCAATACGATCATTAAAAGTAAAAGACCCGAGCATGCTGGGATGGAGACGTCATGCAGTCCAGTTATTTCCTGCTCATAAGTTACTTCATAACAATGCAACTGACTCTTTCCTTCTTCCTTCCTTTCCTTCTTTCTTTCTTTCTTTCTTTCTTTCTTTCCTTCTTTCTTTCTTTGTTTCTTTCCTTCCTTCTTTCCTTCTTTCTTTCTTTCCTTCTTTCTTTCTTTCCTTCTTTCCTTCTTTCCGTCTTTGGCCCTGTTGGTTGTGTGCCAGGCTGGCAGGTGATATTGTTATGGCCTGAGGCGGTCCCAAACAGGTACACACAGCCTGGCAGCCCACAAAATGTACATCTGCTTAAAAAAAAAGAAAAAAAAAATCACTTCTCATAACAGAATACATGTTATGTAATACATGAATTATTCCCATCTGTTGAGAGAGTCTCAGCTCTTACGTGTTGAACTAGTTTGCCGGTAGAATAATACTCCTCAGAGTCGGCCCTCAGCATAGGCGAATGAGGGGAGACTTTTATTTTATTTTGTATTAATAACTTTTACAATTTTTTTACTAATACTATTTTAATACTTTTATTTTATTTTTTTATTTTTTTAAAAGCCCACAACAACATATCTATGTAGCCTTTTGTATGGGTCCTATTTTCTGGGTTGCCCGCAGCATCACCCCAGAGCATCAGCCTCATATCTAGAGTTCATGTCAGTCACTCTGAGTCGCCTTAAACTCATCTGGGAAAGTTGGAAAGACCATTGAGGTGTTAAACATATAGCAAAGCAGTTTCTGTGTGAGGGTATGGACACTAGGATCGTTAGGGACACCAGCTAAAATCTTGTCGAATGGCCAAATGGGACCGATATTACTCCTTCATGCATTGTAGTGTAATCATGGCATTCGGTTGAAGAGCCCTTCAAGAACTGAACTGGCCGAGTACCTGCTCCCTGCTCGGACCGCTATCGGTGCAGATGGACGTCGGGTTAAGCTAGCTAGGGTTAAGATGACAAATGTAAAGTCTATAATGTTGAAGTGTGTTTCTTGTGCTCAAATGAACAAAGTATCAATGCACCCTTGCTATCCACACGTCCTGAAAGCTTGCGCTGAATGTGGCCACCTGTCTTATTGTAGATTGTATGGCTACGATGACGTTTACAGTGGTACTTATTTGCATGGCATGATATGGTTTGATAATTATGAACTGGGCCTTTATACAAACACTTACCTTTGAGGTAAAGTGTGACAGAAAGATCAGCAACATTATATTTGAAATAGTGTCGGAACTCTTGACTATTGTGTTATGTGAATTCCGTGTAGTCTTTATGTTTTTATAATGTGGTTGGTTTCTCTTCCTGTTATACCTTCTCCAAATTCTACCAGTAAATGATCACTTTAACCAAATTAGAGTGGGGCCAGTTGCATAAAATAATTGTCTTAAATATAACTCGACACTTCACAGAAGAGATAAAAATGGCCGATGCAACTGCAACACCGCACTAAGTATAGTAGAAAAAAGGCATAAATCAGCATAAATCCAACAGTGTAGATTTCAGAAAGAATTCAAGTATATATAGCACAAGAATCCCAAAAGGTTTTTTAAAAAACAGTTGAAAAACCTAACAAGAAAATAGCAAAAAAATAATGGAAAGTTGAAATTGTGAGGTGAAAGTAATGGATTAACAGTTGAGATATTAATAAAAGAACAGCTAAAAGTAATGGATACATGTTAATACTTACTTTTACTTACTGTTAATGTATGTTATGTTAATGTGTACTACTAATGCAACAGAAAGGCTTGTGGTTGACTATAACGGCTGTCCTGTTTTAGACATTAGTGCCCTTAAATAGGGCAGTGCTCATTTTAAATCTATGTAACCTTTGTACAAAGAAAGAACACACTCGTCCTCTTTCAAATGAACTCAGCTTATGGTGGCTAATGTTTAAAAAACAATTGTAAAATTTAGATAGATGTTCTAACATTACTGAATACATTGCTGACTTTAATACTCTTTTTAGACTTGTGTGGCTACATAAGTTACATTATAGAAAAGTCACGTGATCTCGCTTAAAAGGACCAATGTGTAGGATTTAGGGGTATTTGATAGCAGAAATGGAATATGATATTCATAACTATGTTTTCATTGGTGTATTACCACCTGAAACTAAGAATCGTTGTATTTTCGCAATCATAGAATAAGCCCTTTATATCTACATAGGAAATAGATGATCTTCAGGCAGCAACCTCTGGGTCTGAAAAACAAAGCCAAAACTGAAGTGAGGTTAAACTTGCATTCTGTCTAATGGCCATTAGGGGGCGATTCCTCTACTCGTAAATGATGGTCCCATTTCGAGTCCAATAGACCATAAAGCAGGGTATGCTTTAGGGCGTGGCTACCTTGTGATTGACAGGTTGCTACCATGGCGTTGTCCGGACTAGGAGTTGTCCATGTTTATCTTCTTACAACTTTAACCCTTTCACAGTGTGTTTTCAGTTCATGAAAGTTTATTGTAACCATTTTTGGTCTCCTAAAAATGTCGCATTCAGCATTCAGTTGTCCTCTCATATCACTTCTGGTTCTAAAAACAAAAACAAGATGGCGACAGCCAAAATGCCGAACTTGAGGCTTCAGAATGGCAGTCCAGAAAACAACGGGTGACGTCACGGTGACTACATCCACTTCTCATATACAGTCCGTGGTCCACGTCACAAGCTGTGTTGCAGCATTTTTCTACAAGTGCCCAGAGCGGACAAATTAAACAGTGTGTTAGATGGGCATTAGCATGTTATCACTTGTAGTCAACGTTAGATTGCCAGGCAAAAATCACAGACTCCAGCAAAGTCACTGCTACTGGCCCAGAAATAATCCGGCACATAATCCTCCATGAAACTAGATTTTTACAGATTACACAAACAGGAAAGATGTTGTTAAGTAGTGAGCTGTAGAGGTTCTGAGAAGTTAACTTTGCACACAGCCAGGTCAGCTGCTTCCCACTGTTACCAGACTTTGTGCTAAGCTAAGGTAACCTGCTCCTGGCCTTATATTAAGCTTATTACAGTGGTATCAATATTCTCATCTAACTCTGTGAGAACTCAAAGAAGCATATTTCAGATTTTTTCATTAAATGTTGAAAGTGTTAGATTTCCACAACTGACTTCTTTCGCCAAGTTGAGGCTCATGTTGTTGTGTGACCTGGGAGGTACCGGGAAATAATGCCGTCATTCTTATGATCTAAATTTATGCAAGACACTTTTTCATCTTTTCTTAGAAAGCTCATAAAAATACACATTCCTGCTCACAACTGAATTCCTCTCAACTTCCCAGAAAGTTTGTCTTTCAACATGACTTGGATAGTTGTTGATAGAATTCAGAATTTCTGACTTTTTTTACTTCGGAACAACTGAGTTGGTGATGAGAGATAGATAGATATATATATATATCTATATAGATATATATAGATATATATCTATATAGATAGATAGATAGATAGATAGATAGATAGATAGATAGATAGATAGATTTGGGATTTGGGATTTCCAGCATTAGACATGATCCTCTTTCGACATTCTTGTCAAACTAACACAGAGCTGATTCCACAGACTGAAGGAATGGAGCCAAACACACAAAAAACAAGTACTTGAAAGTAATTGATTCAAACCTTTATTTACGTGGGTCATGTTTAGATGAAAGGTCTATTTTTAAGGAGCATGTGATCTAGACGGTAACACACAAGTCAAACCGAGGAGGAAAAATGCAAGCACGGAACTGAAACTGTCAGCATAGTCAAAGCATAAGCTATAGATTAATCTTTCATATCCTCAACAAGAGGGGGAATAAACACATTCCTTCACCTACTTGGTATTCATTTTCTCAAAACCATGTAGTTTTGATACGCAAAATGCTTGTGAAACTTCAGCTGTATGTAATATTGCAGTGGCCTGGGGTCATTATGTTTTCAGGTTGTTCTTCCGTCTCTCTGCCTGTCCGTCCGTCATATTCTCGTGAACGTAATATCTCAGGAATACCTTCAGGGAATTTCTTCAAATTTGGCACGAACATCCACTTGGACTCAAGGATGAACTGATTTTGGTGGTCGAAGGTCACTGTGAGCACACAAAACACGTTATTTGAAAAGAATTATGACGTGATGGCATTTTACATCCCAAAGGTCAAAGGTCATGTTCACTGTGACCTCATAATGCTCTGCAAAAACATGTAAACATGCATAGGAAGGAAGTTGTTTACTCTGGACTGAACAGTGAAGTTTGACATTTTCGGAAATGGGATTGTTCGCTGAGAGTTGAGATGACAAGATGGATGCCACTCTCATCAATATGACGCTGGAGACATTTTAGCAGGAAGTGTTTAAGCAGGGGAAAAAGCTAACCTGGCTCTGTCCAAAGGTTAAAACATTATGAATTATACAAAATCAGTCTCCCTGCACTTCTCACACTTATCAATCACCACGTTAGCCATTTGTTTAATCCACACAAAAAGTGTAAAAACAATTAGTTGTGGTTTCGCTGGGAGTCATGTGCTGAGAGCAGTGATTTCTTTGATAAAATTAGATATGTTTATTGGTGAACTTTAGGAATACTGGTTGTTGGATTTCCTTGGCTTTAGGCAGGGCCAGACAAGCTGTTTCTCCTTGATCCTGGTTTTTATAGTAAGCTTAGCATCTGCTAGCCCTAGCTCCATATTTAGGACACAGACATGAGAATGGTGTAAATCTCCTCATCTAATGCTCTGCAGAAAAGCAAATAAAATATCAAATGACTGTGTTAATATTGTGTTTTCCAGTCGGTGACCCAGCAGGGGTTGGGTTCCTGGGGTCTTCCCCATTGAACCAGAAAAGTCCCTTTGGAGGCTGTGAGGCCAGAAATATAATAAAAGATGCTATGACAGGAGGTGTTATTAAGTGAATCACCATTATAATGTATGAGGAGTTAATACTCTGCCTGTATAGTGTCAAAGTCTACAATTACTCTGTCCCAAAAGGCCCAAAAACACATTTCCCCATAGGCTTACACTGGAAAAGAGTGTCTGTAAATCAGCAAATAACTTTCAAAAATTCTGCCGCTTTAATAAGCTTTCATCTGCCTTCACATGTTTTGATTTGCTGGTCTCCATGATTGAGTCCCAATGGATCTCACTGTCTTACACTGAAAGTTTGATAAAACATTCTTCCAGTTAGCATTCACTAAGAGCTGCCATGTGAGCTGATTTCAATTTACATTCAGGCTCAGTGAAATGTAGATTTTATTTGACGTGTATTTTAGCTGCTTTATGAATCAATGACAGCTGGAATTTTTTTCAGAGCCAAACTAGGGCAATGTGTTACCATCAGCCTAATGCTGACCTCCATTTTGTATCAGTGAAAACATGACAGGGAGCCGCAACTGTTCAATACTTGCAAGCCTGAGCCTCCTGCAATTAGACATGTAAAGAGGAACATGGTTAGAAACAGAAAGAGAAAAAGGGAAGCAAATATGTTTATTTTGACCTCTAGAACAGTGGAACTTCCTGTGTCTGAATGTCCAAATGAAACATTTTCCACTGCTTACCACTGTACAGCGGTGAGTGGCAGCGGGCCAGTATGCTAATGATTTTGGCTACGACTGTAGATTTTCATCAAAAAGTTGCTTGCAGAAACATTTCATGTTAAAGTGATTCGGAACGTATCGACTGGAGGATATCATGCATCTTCTTCTGTGGTAATTCTGGTCGTTCCACTGTGACACGTGATTTCTACAATCATAGGAGTTGCGTTTGTGTGGGAACAGGGCTCCGCTGTTTATGATAAACATTACAATCTGCTTCTCTGAGCTGATGAGAGACGAGTTACATGTGTATGTGTGCCACGAAACACAACTTCTCTCTGCCGTTACAGACTCCCTCTTTGTTCTCGCTTCTCCTAAACCTTGTTCCAGATAACTGCATTCACATTTACATGAGGATACACACAGTCAGACTCAGTGTGAACGAAGGAGAAAACAAAGTATTCCCTCGACGCTGCTGATGAATAAGTGTCTTGTGTGGACATATTTTTATTGCAACGGTAGATGCCACTTACGGCTATCATCTCTCTAGTATCGAGAGCCATTTCTGAGTCGTGGTGCTTGAGGCAGAGGTTATTATTGTATTTCCGCTGCGTTCCTGTTTTCTAACATATTTCTGGGCCACATTGTAGAACGTCCTCTTTACATAGCGCTGCATGTCGTTTGGAAAGGAATTAGACGTTGTAGCGTTGGTGTGTGGGTATCACGAACCAATCCGATTGCTTGATTTGAGCGACCCGTTTGATAAAGAACCTTTAACCTTACCGTTGACATACAGTTTTTGTAGCAAGTTAAACACAGTCCACAATATATATATTTTTTAAACACAAATCATTCTGTCTTTCAAAGCTATCTGGTAAGAAAAGACCTGCACTACCTCAATATTCATCTGTGATGTCTTTTGCAATGATACCAGAATGAATCATTACAAAAGGCTGCCACATACACTGCATTAATGATTCTTAACATCTACAGTAAGGAAGGGACTAGTTTTATATTTACTCCGCGTAGCGTTTGTCCCGTAATGTTTGACCAGCATAGCGCTCCTTGTAGTATTCAAAGGTCATTTAATACTTTAATTGTTAATTTTTAACAGTGTTTCTGTCACAAACAGTTCCCCAACAGCTGCATTATGAGTATATGTTCTTTATAAAGCAGGTGTGACTGCCACTGTATAAAGCAGGAACATATCAAGTCACTCTAGGACTGGGGGAACTAGGCCTTTTCTCTGCTGATCTCCACAGCCTTCATGTCCTGCTGTTTCTCCTCTGTTGTCCTGCTGCAGAAGGAACCATGGGCTGTGTGGGCTCGAAGAAGGAGCAGGAGCAGGACCCTCTCGGCAAGGGGACGGCCAACGATGACCACCAAAGCCGCGCGCAGGCGGCTCATTACGTCAAAGACCCCACCACAGGAAACTCCGGGGCCAAAACTGTAAGCAGTAATGTTGTAGCAGAAAAAAAATCCCTTGACGAGTAACAATGTAACATATAAATAATCACATAGAGAAGTTACCATTTATACTTTGCGTCCTCAAAAATTACCCTTTCTAATAGAACTTTTACAACTAACTTTGACATGCCCGTTGGTGGAAGTATTCAGAACAGCAGTACCAACACAGCAATGTAAAAATACCCCATTACAAGTCAAAGTTCCGCATTCAAAATCTTGATTCAGTAAAACTACAGAACATTTTTAACAAGATACACCGAATACATCAAAAGTTAAATTACTTGTGCAGGAATAATGGCCCTTATGACTATGAGAACTACTTTATATACTGTTGAATCCTCATCGTTATGAGATGATTAGGTATGAGGGTATGAAAGAAAACAAAATGAAGTTCTGTCCTGGAGAACTGTTCTCTAATCTTTTCTTTTTTTGGGGGTAATACTGGAGGATTTTACCTCTTAAGGTTGCAAATATCAGCCCAGTGGGAAGGAATATTTTGGGAAAATCGTCATTTCTGCAAGGGCCCAACAAGACGTTGCTTTTTCTGGGGGGTCACACGCTAGAAAGGTTGATCTGAAAAGTACCAACAGTAGTTCAATCAGGAGAGACCAGTCAGATAAAGAAAAGCTAATTGTTTACTATTAACAGATGATATTTGATTTAATGTACTGAGTAACTTCCCACCACTGAATGTCAATTTAGATCTTTAGCCACATTGTGTCTGACCCAAACGTGTTGATGAACTTGCAAATAATAATGGACATGCATTAATTAATGGCGTCAACTGCAGAAGCAGTGAAAGTATGACGAGGTACAAGAGAGAGAAGAAAACCCCGGGACATTAGTTACGACCACAGTTTGCCTCTCACTGACGTACACTCCAAAACATGTTCCTGTGACTTGTTTGCATACCGACCAGACTTTGATCTGGGCTATGGGTGAAGTAGCAGTGCTGCTGCGTGTGGTTCCTCTGGCCACTGCTTCCTGTGTGCTGACTGTAACATCTCTTTAACCCCACCTCCCCTAATGAAGGAAGAGGAAGTGACAGAAGCAGAGCACTCGGGCAGGAGACCAAACTTGAGTTGTGTCGTCTCTCAGATGTCTAAATGCGTCTGTCTGGCTGTGTAGTCTCCATAGTTATATATCCGTTATACCTTTGGAACGTCACACTATGTGGCAAACAAACAGACAACTGAAGATAACTGTCGACAACATGCTGATTTTTTTGAAGTTGATAAGACAAAGTCCTTCCTTTCAAATGGCTGTTTTCTTTGTGGTTTTATTCTAGCCGAATTTGAGACTTTAAAAATTGAAATATACAGAACAATGATTGATTATTTTAATGAAATAATATCTTTATTTGCTTAAACGTGGTAAGTAATATTTTGAGACAATGTAGGACAGTCCTGCTTTTGAAAATCAAACAATGACAAAGTAGAATTGAGGACAATTTCAATTAAACGTTAAAGTTTATCATGTTCATGTCAATGGAAAAAAATGAAATGCCTATAATGAGAAAGGGATTGCTCGTAGCGAACGCTCACAGCTCTACAGAGCAATTTTTTTTGCATCTTTTGGCATGTTTTTGTTTTGCCTTCGTGGCCTGCACCTTTAAAGTTTTGGTTCACTCCCACGGCTCTCATTGGTGTCATTTCCAGCATCTGCAGTCAGACGTTTTAAAGCAAGTTAACAACGAGCTAGCATAGAAAGTCCAACAGTTACCAACACGTTTGCCATGACAACTTGATATGGTGATAAGCGACCCAAAAAATAATTAGAAGTGTACGAATTTTTTTTTCAACAAAACTGTGGAGTGGGGGATATTAGACGGGTCTCCTCTTGACCTTATACCACCGCATATCTTTCTCTCTACAGAGCAAAATGGCGTCCAATGCAAACTTGTCAGATGGTGAGTCACAATCCTTATTTACATACCGCTGCAGCTCCACTCACACAGTGCGCATTGCAACCTGTACTTGCTTTTGTATCTCATATCGATGGCCGAAGTGCAAAACCTCCTATCTGAAAATATTTTTTTGAGAATACTAAAAAAAAACTTGTTGTTTTCTTGTAGAATGCTATTTGTTAAGGACACCCAATACATAATACAAAATACAAAAAAATACAAAAATACAAAAAAATATATATATATAAAAAGTGCAGATAGGAGGTTATTGCACTTTTCCTGGATTATTTTGCATATAGGAGGTTTTGCGTTTTGGCCATCGATATGAAAGTCCAACCACTGATGAACCACTAAGATCAGTCCATGGCAGGTTTTATTTCATACCCCCCACCTTTCAAACACCACCATAGAGTCTTGAAACCGAGGCTCGACACGACGTGTGAAAGGGAGTGAGTGTGTCGGGCCTCCAAAACACTGAAGACCGGCCCCGCTGCTATTATTATCAGTCACACAAGGAAGTCAGTTACATAGTCGAAGCACGGGGTAAACCAAGATAGTTCTGGTTCACAATCCGCTGAACAAGCAGACACTCACGGCAACTTCCTTCTAAATGCCGACTTTTCACGAGCCCAAAAATAAAAACAAGCTTGGTTTCAACTCCAGAGTTTAAGGTTTTTCAGAGTTTTTAGTTTTTTTTTTGCTTTACAAGCACACATGTTTTTCCCCGGACATAATTTCTCAGCATGCAATTCTTCAGGGAGTAAAAACGCTTGCAGCTTTCACACGACAACGCGGCAAAGGCCCGCAGCCTCCAGCTTCTTTTCACTGTTTCTCTGGGCCATGCTTCAGGAGAGAGCATCGCCATGGCGCTGTACGACTACGAGGCCATCCACGACGGCGACCTCGGCTTCAAGAAGGGGGATAAGCTCCGAATCCTGGAGGAGTAAGTATCAACAGTCAGAGCAGTCGCTGCTTCGGATATGACGATAACAATAATAACTTAGCTGCGTGTTCGAAATGCAGTTGTTGGACTTGGTGAAGGATGTGGTTCATCAAGTCACACTTGTCTGTCTTTCTCTCTCTCGCTCTCTCTCTCTCTCTCTCTAGATCGGGGGAGTGGTGGAAAGCTAAGTTAATCAGTTCGGGTCAGGAGGGCTTCATCCCCAGTAATTATGTGGCCAAAGACACTCTGGAGGCAGAGGAGTAAGTGTACTCCCATTAAAAACACATTCGTATGCATCATCACCATCTGCTATATGGTGCCATGTGCCGTATTTGGATGGCACCTTTCTGTAGGCCGTCACGTAGGCTTGCACATGGAGGGCCGTTGAGAGGGTTTCTAATCTAACTGATCTGTTTCCTGTTGTTGAGGTGGTTCTTCAAGGGCGTGAGCAGAAAAGATGCCGAGAGGCAGCTGCTGGCCCCCGGGAACAAAGTGGGCTCCTTCATGATCCGAGACAGCGAGACCACCAAGGGTGAGTTAAAATCAAGGATCCAGTGTTTTTGGAGCTCAACCCAAAATAGAGAGTTGGGTTCTGCGGCTTAGATTTTGATTATTCTGTTGTTTTTTTTTATCTGTCTTTTGTGAGTTCCTCAAGTTTATGCAAGTGCAATACTAAATTATTGGAGTGCCCCTTTAAGTGTTCCTCGGCAGGAAGAATTTACATCTGGGATATTTCTAAAATGCTGAAACATCTAAAAATACAAGCTTGTATGACTGAAAAAATATTGGTATCAGCATAAAACAAAAAAAGAATTCCCCACGGGTCACACGGTGCCCATTGTCTTCTTTCTGTTTTAGGCAGCTACTCCTTGTCTGTGAGGGATGGTGACCCCCAGTCCAGTGACACGGTCAAACATTACAAGATCCGAACGCTGGACAACGGAGGATTCTACATCTCTCCGCGCAACACCTTCATCAATCTGCAGGAGCTGATCAGCCATTACAAGAGTGAGTTCACTGCTGTCGCTGGCCGGTTTATACCTCCTCACAGACGTGTGTTTTAGCAGTCTAGTTCGGTAATTGCTTTGTCATTAAAATCACGAGGTAAGGAGCAAATAAGGGGTTCTCAGTAATCAGTAAGGGGTTCATTTTCTCATAATGTCTCACGTTTACTGCTCTCAGAAAAGGGTAACTTCAGTTCGGTCTGTGTCCCTTCACTAACTGAAGCTTATAGTAACGCAGAGCACACTCTACTGGCCGACTTCAATACCTCAACCTATGTGAAACAGGTTGGTTTTGTTGCAATTGCTAAGACACAAAAACTGGAACTAGTAGCACCATCATTAAAAAGCACAAACTCATGGAGCCGATCTGTTGTTCGGGTTTGTTAGAGTTTTGGTATTTGAATTACTTAAACACGATTTCTTAAACTAGGGCTCGCTTTGTCAAAACTCTAAAAACAGACACAAAATACAACACTATGTAAAGTCTTTTACAAAAAACATATTTTTGCACACACAAACACCAAATAAATATCTATTTCTTCATGCCAACTGCACACTGATGTGCGGAGTATAAAACACTATTATCATTGTCATTTGTCACATGCTGTACATACAGAATATGAACACAGATCCAGTGGGTTTATTCTCAATACTCATAACAATATTAGACACAAGTATTAAGGCGAGACACAACCATATTTTTCATGCACTGGTCAATTTTAAGATTTTGGTTTATTTTTCTTCAATAACATGTCTTTAGAAAAACATCAGATTTTTTTACTTTACTACTTTGTCTATTTGCGTTCTCCTGAATTCACCAAAAGTTAAAGATGATGCCTCATTTGCAATTTTATAAATACATTTTTCAGAGCACTGGTATTGCAAATAAATGATTGTCATAACCCGCTGAGGTTTAAAGACTTCTAAAAACTTCCCCAGTGGTTCCCCGGTGATATCTTTCAGTTAATTGTTTAACCCTATTCACCTGTACTGTCTCCTCTTAACTAAACATTACATGATCATAGTTACTGTATTGTACTGTAATCTAAATACAGTATACTGTAATTACAGTCATTTCTCTCCTCAACATTGACCTCCATTGTTGTGCACAAAGAGCAAACCTGAATCCTATTGATGGTGTTCATGCTCTGATATCTAAGTTATCTTAATGGTCACAAGTGTTTTCACAGGTGCATTATGGGTGCACATGTTTGGTAATTTCAATGGAAGTGTTAAGCAAACAACACGCCCAGGCTTTTAGTTTTGAATGACGTGTCTGATGTAGATAACAGTGTGTAGTTATTTGCAAAAAGTGTGTTTTAGAATTTCAAACTTATTGTAAAGCAGACAATGTGCTTGTGGTTTAGCATACCTGGTCAACAGATAGATACAAGAGTTAGTGCTTCAGTTGTTGTGTACGTTTTTGTTTCAAAGCAATTGCAATAAACTATAAAGTGATATATTGAATTGCTCTTCGGTTAGTACGCATCAGAAGCAGAGTTTTTATTTTTGCCAAACTTATGTTTTAATGATTTGTTAAATAATATAATTTCCCCGTAAATAAGAACAAAATAGTGCCGATTTTTATTGTAAAAACAAATTTCATATATGGAATTCTTTTTTTCTTTTTTTTTTTTATCAAATCATGAAATATTTTTTTCGTTTGTTCCAGAGCAGGGAGATGGCCTCTGCCAAAACCTGACCAGCCCGTGCTTGAGCCCCAAACCTCAGAAACCATGGGAGAAAGACGCCTGGGAAATCCCGAGATCGTCCCTCAAACTGGAGAAGAAGCTCGGTGCCGGCCAGTTCGGAGAAGTCTGGATGGGTGAGATGGATCCAGATCGTTTTACAATCCAGTTACTGATGGAGGTGTCAAGCCAGCAATTCATTTTCTAATTCTGATGGTTTGATTTTGCTTTAAGCCACGTACAACAAGCACACCAAAGTAGCAGTGAAGACCATGAAGCCTGGCAGCATGTCAGCGGAAGCCTTCATGGACGAGGCCAACCTGATGAAGTCTCTGCAGCACGACAAGCTGGTCCGACTCAATGCTGTGGTCACCATAGAGGAGCCCATCTATATCATCACTGAGTTCATGGAGAAAGGTGTGTGTGTGTGTGTGTGTGTGTGTGTGTGTGTGTGTGTGTGTGTGTGTGTGTGTGTGTGTGTGTGTGTACACTTGTACAGATATTCCTGTGAGGACCAATTTGAGTTTTAGACCTTCAAACTGAGGACATTTTGGCCGGTCCTCACTTTGGGACGGACCTTGAAAAGTCTGTTTGAGGGTTTAAAACTGGATTTAAGGTTGAGGTTAGAATCAGGTTTAGGTTAGAGGTATTTAGTTGTGATGGTTACGGTTAGAGTATGGGCCAGGGAATGCATTATGTCAATGAGAGTCCTCACAAAGTTAGAAGTACAAGGTTGTGTGTGTGTATGTTTTGTCCAGCTATCTTTGTGAGGACCTTTGACCTTCCCCATTGACTTTTAGACCCTCAGAGTGAGGACATTTTTGCCCGTCCTCACTTTCTACCTGACCGTTATTTCAGTCGACACACACACACACACACAGGTACATACATGGATTTGATCCTTGCATTTAACCCATCCTAAGCATTAATGAGCAGCGGGCTGCTGTGAAGCGCTCGGGGAGCAACTTGGGGTTCAGGGTCTCACTCAAGGACACTTGGACACGCAGACAGGAGGAGCCAGGGATTAAAAGATGGCCAACTCTGTGCAGTTGTTGTGTTCTTTTGATTACATGTACCCCAGGGGGTACTTTTGCGGTTGCTAGGAGGCGTGAGGAAATATTGTGGCACAGCTCAATTAACTAAAAAGAAAATAGAATATTTTTTCATCTGTATAGTCAGCTTTAACACCTGAACACTACGTGTTGCATTTGAGAGGGCATGGAAACTAGTTAGAAAGCAAGCGGTAAAGTCTTACGGTTAGATAAAAGTAAAGTGCATAAATACTTGATTTGATAAACTAAATAAAGTTAAATGTTATGAATAAGCTGTTTTAAATAGTTTGTTAAACGTAATGGATAACAATAGTTAGAGCTCCCTAATATTAGCAGTACATAAAATGTATTTAACATAAAGAAAATATTGGCTGAATCTTTGACATATGTTTGAAAAGGATATGCATTGTTGTATTGTTCTGATAATTGTAGCCTACAACATTTAATCTGATATGAAAGGCTAGCGTACATTTTGTTTATTTAAATGTACGTTTCTTAATCTGTTTGTGTGTGTGTGTGCATACAGGTAGTTTATTAGACTTCTTGAAGAGTGATGAGGGCAACCGTGTCAAGCTCCCCAAGCTCATCGACTTCTCTGCCCAGGTGAGTCAGCATCACTATTCCGTTCTACACATGACAACTTGCCGGACCAGATCGGTGTGGTTGTTTGGGGTTTTATGTCAACAAATTCTTTGTGTGTCTGCAACACTACACAAGCCGTATATGAGAACTCAAATCAGTTTTGCAACATCATCTACAGTTTTTTGACCGTGGGCCATCGGTGATCTTTGCTCTTGCGTACCTGACTCTTGCGTATCTGGTTGAATTCTCTGTTTGTCTGGTGGTTCAGAGACTGATAGACAATATTGACTGCAAGAAAAACAACAACATTTAATGCAGGGTGTAGTAATGCTGAACAATAGATGGATCACTTAATAAGGAAACACAGTGTTACAGATGTGAAGCACCTCCAACTGGCACCACCAAATTTATCGGAAAGTAACAGCAGCATGTTAGAGCTGCGGAGATAAACACACCCACGTATGCCCGCTGTTTGTGTATGTTTTAAACCTGCTTAATGTGATAGTCCTGAAAGGGGATTTTTAACTTAAAAGGTTTAGTGGCATCTAGCGGCGAGTTTGCAACCAGACAGCAACCTCTGGTTCTAAAGAGTGATGAAAAAAACAAAACATTCTCTCTACTGGCCATCAGGGGCAACTCCGTCTGATTGTAAAGTAGTGTGAAAATGAATGAATGAATGAGAATGAGAATGAGAAAAATGACTCTACTTCCCACTTGATTTATTAACTCAGTAAACATTGTAAACATGAGTTTATGGTCTTAATCTCTAGTTTCAAGTCTTCTTCAATACAGCATGATGTTCATTTAGTAAATTATAGACCATAAAGCAGTGTATGCTTTAGGGCGGGCCTACCTTGTGATTGACAGGTTGCTACCGGAGCGGTATAACGCATTACTCCTCCGCAGTCCAAATATGGTCACTTTTGTTCTCTTGTTGCATAAAACCAAGATGGCAACTGCCAAAATCCAAGATGGCCATGGTGAATAGGCCCGAACTTAAGGCCTCAAAACTGCAAACCAAAGGGTAACGTCACTATGACTATGTTCACTTCTTATATAGTCTATGGTCTAGAGCCAGAATTTGGTTTGTCCCTCCTGAGCTACTGTAGAGACGTGGCGGTGCAACGCCCAATGTAGATATGAAGGCCTCATTCAAAGCTAACAGAAACACTACGATTCTTAGTGTCAGGATATTTTACACTTGTTGAAAACATAATAAAGACCATTATATTCCATTGTTTACTATGGCTCCCCTGTCCTCCTAGTTATGTTGGCAAGGGAATGAGGGGAATTTGAAGGCTAAAATAAAACAAGCTAAGTAGCAATGTAGGTTACATTTAGTAGTTTGGTGCTGAATATTTTTACTATAAACCTGTTGGGTAGTAGATGTATAGAAAAAATAAATGTATTTACAAATCTTCAAAAACTAACATTTCGACAACGCGGAGGTGGATTGACTGATGACCGATATGTGACGTTAAAATATTCATCAGATTTATTCATTCACGCATAGTAAATGTCGGTTTTCTGTTATTACTAGCAGTTCAATTTGCTTTTTTGAAAAAGAGCAGGGTATACAAAGTCTATTACACATATAGTATCTGAGAGCATGGAAGTTTCGTTGATAATAAGGAAATGCTGCTAGCATTGAAGCGTCCTGTCCAGGATGTTTTGAACAATTTCATTGCCAGTGATAGTTTCTATTGGCAACTATGTTTTGATTATTTTACATGGACTTATTTGTCTCTAGACCGCAGAGGGTATGGCCTACATCGAGCAGAGGAACTACATCCACAGAGACCTGAGGGCTGCCAACATCCTGGTCAACAAGGCTTTGGTGTGCAAAATCGCTGACTTTGGCCTCGCTCGCATCATCGAAGACAACGAGTACACGGCCAGGGAAGGTACAGCGCCATACTACACGTTGCGTAGCTGAGTGTTATCAGTAGAAGGGATTAGAAACCAGGGAACCAGTTTCCCCAGAACTGATGAAACAGGGAGCGGTCAACGGTTTCATCAGTTCTGGGGGAATTACTTTGCGAGATGTCGGATTACAACACGAGTGCCAAAAATAGTAAAGAGTGAAGATGAGAGCCACTTGCTGTATGGCTTACTGAATGAGCCAGAGGATGTAAGAGTTTGAGAGGATGTGAGACCAGCATGGAACTAACAATGTCAACATTACTTGACTGGTTTTCCATTTTGCCCTACAACCCAGGAGCCAAATTCCCCATCAAATGGACAGCACCTGAGGCCATAAACTACGGCTCTTTCACCATCAAATCTGACGTCTGGTCCTTTGGCATCTTGCTGACTGAGATTATCAGCTATGGACGCACACCATACCCGGGTAAGTGGATCACTGGTTTCAGCTCTGATATAGAATGCTTCTGAAGAGCAAAGGGCGTTGTTCTATTTCTGCACCTAAACTCAGCCCAATAATGGGCTTTCGTTTAAAGTGGCCTTCCAAAATGAGGGGTCACGGTGAAGATACAGATTTACCTTGTGAGTGTGGACGGCTGTTTGTAGTCTCCTTCTTGTGTCATTTTCAACAGTGCATCACCTTAGACCTTGACAGTATATCATTTTGTATCAATCAAGCTTTTCTCAAGGTATTACGACAAAAACGCACCAGGCAGCATCAAAGTGCAGCTTGCAGTAAGAATGACAGCCGGGAGGCACGTTCATGTGTTTTAGGCGGGAATACATTCTGTGTAACATAGGTCAACATGTCACAGGAGTCACAGGACCATGATTACCAATTGGCTACGGGTACTCTCCGGCCGCACAGCTTTCCATAGACATTGCATGGCAGCTCATCGCAAGCCACACTTTGCCGCTGCTCTGGTGTGTTTTTCCCCGTTACGGTTAGCCCTTGATGCCAGGTGCAGCGGTTACAAGGCTACAGCTATAGAGTGCTGCAGGAATCCTAAAACCGGGAAATGAGTCAGCATTTTTCCACTTTTGGTTCCCTTGACTCAAAGTCAATGTGTTTTTGGTTTGATGCCTCAAATAAGGTCCTTGTTTAACACAAGCTCAAAAGATTATTAACGTTATTACGCCGACCACTAGTCCTCCTTTAGCTTAGTGGCGGTGACGTGCAGTCATGTGACAGGGGTGTAGATGTGTATGGCACAAACGCTAGCTTTCTTTTGGTGAATTGCATTCATGCTTAAAAAAAAATCCTAAAAGTGGTGTTAATTTGTGAAGATTATCTTGCTGAACAAAACATGTTAGTATCATAATGTGTGTTTGCCTCGGAATTGATTTTCTGTAATAATACAAAAATCCGACTTGCTTTTTGTCGAGGGAACCAGTGTAATGCTAACTTCCTGGTTTAGCGGAGCTGTGAAGCTGTGCATAGGCATGTGCAGTGTACAAAAACATCAGCATATTAACATGGTCATAATGCCAATGCTAACATGCTAGTAGGTATTATGTTTACCATAATTATCATTGTAATATAGCATTGTAGCATGCTAATGTCTGATTAGTCTACTCAGTTGCAAAGTACAGCTACGGCTGTCATACGTTTTGCAGGTATTTGGTCACAAACCAACACATCGGACAATTAAAATTTTGACCTCATGATGACGCTAGTAAAAAAGCCAGATGGTCACAAAAGTTAGGACAACATGAACCAAATTACATGTCAGACCATCCAATACATTTGTCTGGATATTTACCTCAAAACCACGATTCATAAGTGTTATTATGGTGTTAAAGGTAAAGTAAGGGGAACGCCAAAGTCTCAGGGGCCCATCCTCTGGTGACCGTGAATGGCAGCCCATCCAGCCTCTCTTAACCCGATCACATGCTCTGGTTTTCAGGGATGACCAACCCGGAAGTGATCCGTGCCCTGGAGAAGGGCTACCGAATGCAGCGGCAGGACAGCTGTCCCTCCGAACTCTATGAAATCATGTTGGAGTGCTGGAAGAACAAGCCCGAGGACCGTCCCACCTTTGATTACCTGCAGAGTGTCTTGGAGGATTTCTACACAGCCACAGAGAGCCAGTATCAGCAGCAGCCATGAGGCGGAACATCCACATTTTCTCTTATAGTGCTGTTCCATTAAAACTCCACAGCAAGTCCAGTTTCTACATGAAGCACATTCATGTAACAAGGGACTGTAAAAACATTATTGGGTAGGCTTGAAACTTAACTATATATTGTAGGAAGCTAAGTATCACTTTTCCTAACATGTTTTATATTTTCATTGGACGTTCCTCACTTTGAATGAGAACATTTTAAATTATTATAACCACACAAGCGATAATAAGGAAAAGCAAAATACAAAAACAATGGCAACACTTTCTACGACGCCCATGGCAATAATGCATTATAAACATACTTGTATTGTGTTTATAGCACTGCAACATTTTAGTTATAAGCACTCATAACTATACATAATGCCTTACAATGTGTCATGATTGCCATGACGCATATATTTATGAGTACTTATAACAATAATCATACAGTGTTATGAACAGATAACATATGTTTATGATGCATTATAGATATGGGCATCATAGAAAGTGTCAATAAATAATATATACATTTATCATTATTACTAAACAATATTATAACAGTGTGTGTATGTGTGGGAGGGGTGGGGGGGTCTACATTGTACTGTAAAAAAATATTTTTCCTAAACAAAAAGAAAAGATAAAAAGTCATACCACTTTTTTACCCTCATCCCTCTTATAATGTTTGTACAGTCCCTAATTAAGGACCAGCTTTGAAGGTGTTTTACATGTAAACATGTAACATGTAAAAGTATGCAGGAGGCCCACATGCTATGGTGTCTCACACACAAAATATTATTTCACACACGGATACGGCCATATCGGCAAACAAACAAGGCCACGCAAAAGCAGTCACGTGGAAAAAAGACTGGATTTAGTTGATGTGCTCCAGCGCACATTGTGCATCCACCAGAGGAAGGTAGAGCATGGGAGCAGTGGACTTTACAAAGTGCAAGATATACTGTCTGGGTGATATATGCTTAAATCTTCTATTTATATTCCATAGATATGTTCCAGCACGATGTGGCTTGAAATTACCATTACCACTTTGTTGTGCCTTTTTCTGTCTCAACATTTATAATATATTCCATCCGCTCTCTGTATATAGTACGCAAATAAATACAATTACTTAGGAATAGGGTTTAACGTGAAGCTATATTAACTGATAATGCTTGTTGATCCTTTTGGCTCAGTAAACTTTTGTTCCGTATTTGGGAACTAAATGAAAAAAGCAATGCAAACTGATTTTCCACATATGTAGGCCTTGTTGTTTTCGCTGTGAAATAATTAATTTATTTGTGCAAATGGTACTAAATATTAGTGTATCTTTATTGCAATGATCTTTCCAAAACTAAATGCCTTTTTATTTTTTCAGTGAAGGATTTATTTGTTTGCAATTTCTTTCTACACTTTTGGATAATGTGATTCTTGTATTGTTGGAAATAGCAATGCATTTTGTGGTCCACGATCCTACACATTTTAAAGGGAATATTTTTAAATATTTAAGATGTTGTCATTCAATGATTTGGTTATCAATTTAGAAACAAGTGGGAGATGTTTTTTTTATTTTTTTTATGTAACGCAAATATAGAGAATGTTATGTTTGTGTTTTTCTATATCAATATAAAACTCTTTGTATATTTTGTTTGGTTAGATGCTTGGATCAATGCAACTGTAGTAAACATTTGACAAATAAATTGGTTTAAAAACAATTATCTGTGCATTTATATAAAAGCAAGCAATGCTTGATGTTTTTTTTACATACTTTATACACACTTAATGCGCTTGTTTGTATGCATCAATTGCATTCATTAAGGTGGAGCCAGGTCATAATTATTTGAAGGCATACTATTTATCATAGTTAACAGTATTTCGCATTATTTCAAAAGACAATGGACTAAATACTGTAAACAACTGTAATTGTTAAAGGAATTACTATGTATTCCTCTGAGTGGGTTCGTCGTTTAATTCCGGTGGGTCAGATATCGCTCATCTGAACTACATATGGGTGTGTCAAAGAAAAAACAAATGTGTGAATCGAAAAAACACAGAGCACTTCCGCGACGTCACTAGTGACACGTATTCAAAATGGCGGCCGCGGCTATGGTAAGTGGAAAAGCGAACTCTTTTTCTTCAAACTACACCTCGCTCGTACTATCTTCCCAAATGAACTCAGAGGCAATGCTGCCCCTGTGAGAGAGGAGACGTCTGCCCCGGTCGATAAACGCCATTTTAACGTTAACTTTCGGCCCGGACTTACTTGAGTTCGATGCTGTTTGGATGTTGGCAATGTAGCTAACTGCTGGCTGGAGTTAGCTAGCTAGTTAACGTTAGCTATCTTTAACGTTGCCTAGCTTGACTGTCAGTGAGCTGTGCCTAAAAAAACATAAAAACAACGATTTGTGTCATTTGTGGGATACATGGAACTCTGCTGACGGGGTGTAACTCGCCACGTATTCGGTTGTTGGGCTGTCATTCTCCGTTACAGCCTTGAGAAATCAGCTGGCCGAACTTTGGCTCGGCGTTAGCTGTTAGCGACTCTCCGCCGGACCGCGGCAGTTCGCGCTTGTAGTCGCCGTAGTTAAGACGGCGAGATGACAGCAACCGATGAGCTACGAAAGCCCAACGTGAACTGTGACCGTCTGCAGGGCTCGGCTGTGCCGGCGCCGTCCTATAACGTAGCTAAACGTCGTTCTGTGTCGGAAGCCACGCTCGCTAACTTCTTTCACGAGCGTACCATAAACTCCCAATGCGCTCCCCGTTGATGCTTACCAGCATTGAATCGCACAATCATTATTAATCCTTTGTTTTAGAACATTGAACAGTAGAAAATAAACTAAAACTGTCAAAACGAAACCATGTGTCTTCATGACAAAATAATTACCCCACCCCCACCTCCCCTTCCGTTCTCGAGTCCGGATTTGGGTAGCCCTTGGCAGCAGCCACAGCAGTGGCTCTACCTGGACGGGCAGACCTGTAGCTGTGCCTCTCAGGACGCTGCAGTTTTTCTCCCCACAGTTTGTCTTGATGCACAACAGCTGAGGCTCTGTCAAGTTGCCTGAGTGCTGCCACATATTGAGGCGGCTGTAGGTCAGCGGGTAGAAGAATAAGTCTTTCTCTCCACTGGTATCAGTTCTCTTGCTCCCCCCCCACACCACTCTCAACACGCCGTCTGTGAAACACTGGCTGTGATGTTTTCTGTCACTTAAAGCTGCCACTGCAGAATCACCTGGGCAACAGTTATATGCACAGAGTGTCTCTGTCGTCTCAACTTTGGCCCCCAGTAGCATCCTCGGTGTCCACAGGCATGTAGGACTGAGGATCTTCACAGATTTCTTCTTTGCGCCCTGTCAGATTTACAACTGTGCCATCGTTCTTTTTCCGTCAAAGAAAAATACCATACTTTCACTTGGAAATATTAATATATCTTTCCCTGATTTATTACTTTTCCAGTCTTTGATTTGTTTGGAATGTTGCTGTGACTTGATGTAGTCATTTTATTGGCATTCTTTAGATAAGATAGCTGATGTTTATTGACTTGAAGGGATCCCACCTCAACCCCCGCCATTACTGTCCAAATAATGGACTATGTCTTTATCCATTCGGCCAGACAAAGTGGATCCCAATATGTAAAATCCCATATTAGTGGTCTGGGTAAACTTGGAGAGTCACTGAAATGTTATTTTTTTGGTTTCATGTGAGAGGAAAGCAAGACGTTTCTTAACTGCCAGATTTTGTGATGCTTGTTGATGTGCCATTTGTGCACATCAACAAGCTCCACACACTAAAAAGAACCAACACTTTTGCAGGTGAGGTGGTAACCTGCCACAGATTAAATTTATGTGTACATTTACATCACGAGAGGGAATTGTTTGGCTATAATATCAGGTTCGTTTTGCTTGAAGGCATTTCTTGAAAGACAATTTAAACTCACTGTTATTGGTGCTCAACAACTGACATTCCTCTTTCTCTTATAACTTGAAGCTCAGCGTGGGCTGCACCTCTAGAACAAACTTACATTATTTTGACATGGTGTATTGTATATGGCACAATAAAACAAGTTTATGTTAAGAGCTAGGCCTGCACGATAGGAGGAAAATCTGCAATGCACAACAACTATGTTCAATATTGCGATGGCAGTGTGACTTGACATAAACGTGAAAGAAGTGTGCATATTAGCTGTACATTTTCTAATGTCAGCCTGGTTGTCTTAAGAATTCAGAATAAACCAAGGCTAAATTTAGAAATGGTAATGATAATCACAGCAGAGTCACTATACAAACTCTTTAATATCTCACTGGAAACAAATCTAACATGTCAATCAAATAAATCATATTCCTAAGTGTCGTTGGGAAAGAATGGAGAACACTCCTGCGGACATCCTTTGGTTTAGCTTGTGGAGCCGAGGGTTACGTTGCGTCAATGCTTTAAGAAGGTAATCAAATAAAAACACAAGGCTCCATTGACTCCACCAAAAGGGCATCAACAGCTCATCACGGTGTCACTTCTTCTGTTCCACCCTTCATCAATAGAAGCACCGGACACATGCACCGCGTCCTAGAGGAAACTTAGTCACTCGGAGCCTTCGCTAAGAGGCCACGCAAAATAGCTCATACTTGGCTATTAGCCAAGCTAGCGTGTAAAACAGCAGTGGTGGACTGAGCAGATAAAAAAATATAGCTTTTTCTCCATGTTTACATCACGTTTATGCTTGTTGAACAGATGTAGTGATAAATAACTCGCTCCATACTTGCAATAATAACAAGCGTAGTTGTCGTCACTTCCATTGGTTCACTTCCCCGTCTTCATCACTGCCTCTCTGATCTGTTTGCTGACTTGGGTGTGGGTGGGGCGGGGGCTCCTCTACGGTCTTTTAATATCGGGTTCTGGTAAATATCCTTAAATAAAATGTTCTTTCTTATTCATCGTGTTTCACACAGTCTTTTGTGATGTGCATATCGCAATGATGATGAAAATAAGAGTTATCCGCCAGTACTGTTTAGAATAGATATGCAGATATTGCAATTTTCTTGGTTGATTCCGATTATTCATTTTTTCAAAGTCTAGCTTTAACTAACTATAATTGTCAGCAAGGTTCCAGATTATGACATAATTTCCTTTATGATATCTAATTTGTGTTGCTGTGAATATAGCTTCTTCAAACAACTGTTTTTATGAAAGTTTCTCGCCAAAAACAACATTTTAGAAGATTAAATTTGAACATGTACTCAATCCTCAATTTTACTGAGTAGAGCTTGAACGTCCCATAATCAGGTCAATGCAACCTCCGTTGACGTCAGCGGTTTAGCTCCGTGCTGACCGGCTGAACAGCATGCATGGGAATGGATTACAGTATAATAAGTGTCTGATCAAGGTAATTGTTCAAAATGTTCTACGGTGTGCTATCTGCGTCGCTGTGTGTGTGCGCGACGTAAAACTGTCATGTGACTGGCTGATCAGCTGAAAACCGCTTTGATCGGCAGCCGATCGATCGCCGCATCTCTCAATCTGGAATGTTCTGTCTCATAATCCACATATTATGTGGTGTAAGTGTCTGTGTGGTGAAG
Source organism: Ophiodon elongatus (assembly GCA_016806645.1). NCBI lineage: Eukaryota > Metazoa > Chordata > Actinopteri > Perciformes > Hexagrammidae > Ophiodon > Ophiodon elongatus. The sequence goes on from JACSYO010001716.1 coordinate 1,098,170, forward strand.
TATTTTCTGGTGTCTGTGTTGCAGGAGGCGTGGTGGGCCTTGCTGCTGTTCTCCTTGTTGCCTGTTGTCCGGCCCTTCTATGTTCCCGGAGTCGCTCCCCGGGACTTCCACGAGGGGGACACAGTAGATCTCAAGGTAAGACTGAAATTCATCCGGTCAACATTTCTCGGGTTAGCAGAAACATTGTGGAATGTTTGAGTTGTTTAGCACCATTGCCTTACATCCTGAAGGTCCCGGTTTTGAACAAAACTGTGGCCTTTCTTTGTGGACGTTTTCTCTTCCAACCTTATTCATGCAAGTGTTCGCCTCCCACAGCGAAAACATGGATATATTGGGTTGCTTTCACATGGTTTTAGCTCCAGTTAACTATTCAAACATAGTTGCTCCGGGGAGCCGGGGGTCGCGTCCCTCCCACACACTGAGCGGCTGTCCCTGACCAGCATCTGATCAAATATCTATCATCACCACTACTTTTGTTTGGTCTACTTTGGCCTCAACGAACCAGTTTTGTTTGATCCAAAATCAAACAGGTTGGCTGGGACGACATCTTAGAGACTTCACCTTGCTCTCCCCTTTGGATGCATGCTGCTCCTAATACATTCCAGCCATGGGGTTAAACCTTGGACTTTTTTTTATGTGTGTGTGTGTGAAGGGGACATTTTTTTTCTTTATTTGTTTGCACACACAAAAAACGCAATTATGCAAATAGGTATATGTTCACAAAGATATTCACATATTCTGAAAAGGAAGCCCACACCCGAAGTACAGCTTGCAAATACCAAGCTGCTGTGAGTGTAGTTTTGGATAACGCTGTATCTGTGACCCCGTCCGTCCGTCAGTCAGATCATTTGTTTTTCAGGCAGTGAAGCTGACCAGCTCTCGGACCCAGCTCCCTTATGAATACTACTCCCTGCCTTTCTGTAAGCCAGACTCTGTGTTCTACAAGGGAGAGAACCTGGGTAAGTGGGACAAGCAATGTCATCTTGCATTTTGCTGTTTACAAAAACAAAGAAAAAAAAAAATATATATATATATATATATATATATATATGTGTTTCATATATATGTTGTTCTTCTTTTCTAATGATTCCAGGTGAGGTATTACGTGGGGACCGTATTGTGAACACCCTCTACAATGTCGAGATGAACAAGGATAGGAAATGTGAGATGGTATGCAACAAGAAAAAGCTCAGCATAGAAGAGAGCAAGCTGGTGGCTGAGCGAGTCCAGGAGGAGTATTATGTGCACCTGTGAGCATCCTTTTCTCACCGTTGTTTCCTGGGGAATCCCTCAGAATGCTGCTGTTGTTGACCTATTGCCACGAGGAATACGCATTACTGTATTGTAATTGAGTAATAGCGTTTCTTCAGTGACTCAAGACTCTAAAAGTCAAACATAATGATTGAAGCAATTCCTCTTCTTGTACTTTGTCGCATAATGTAGTTGGAAATTAATTTGTATCTGTTCTCAATCATATATTTAAGATGTCCTGCCATTTATTCATTTATTCATTTATTTTTTGTAATGTTCGAAGTGCAAATCCAAACAAATGGAACACCTCCCCTGTGCCTTTCAGTATTGCAGATAACCTGCCAGTTGCCACCCGGTTAGAGTTCTACCCCAACAGAGAGGCAGCCGTGGAGGAGGAGCAGAAGAAAGACGTGGCCAAAGATGTCCAGTTTGAACACGGCTACAGGCTGGGCTTCGTCGACGGCAGCAAGGTAGATATGACATCGTATCTCCACCCCCTGGTTCATCAGGCCTTCCTCGTTCCCCAGTTTGTACATCCTCGATTCCTTTCCTTTCCTCGCATCGTCGAGGCAACAGGCATTAAACAAAATGAGACTTGCAATGACGTCATTTTAATGCGCCGTCAATCAAAGAGTGGCACATAAATCTTCACTGATCTATTGATACATTGTGTAATTAGTTGAGAACAAATCATTAACCCACTGAGGGCTGGATTCCATATCACACCCAGCTGTTTGCATGTCATGTCAGGATTATGGCATTTGAATTGGACACTTGTAAAGTTCCGTCACGGTTTGCGTCATGCCTCCTTTTATTTGTCAAGGGTGCTGAAAAGACTCTCGCAAAGGAGATGTATCCTCCCTTATAGCTCCTATACAAGCCTCCTCGCTCCTCGAGATGCATTTTAAGAATCGGGTGTCCGTCAAGATGGAGCGCTGAGGTTGATTTTCAGGTCACATGCCGGAGGAGCAAGGAGGCACAAATCAAGAAAGGCCCCGTATTTACGTGTTAGTCCTGGGCGATAAGATCATTGCTCAACACGATATTGGTTGGCCACGATAATGGTCCTCATAATAACAGAGCGATATTCAATTCTGCCTGTTGTACATTTTCTGACTATATTCAGGATTTTGTGATATTGTGGTTCCATAAATGTAATTTGTGCAACATGTCCTTGTGTGAACAACATATTGGTCTCCCGTCAATAGATACTTCTACCTCTCTTCAGCTTTTTTTATTTTTTCATTTCTTCTATCGTTGTTTCCAAAAGCAATATAATCTGTAGGGCAATTTCAATATCGCCCAACCCTAGTATGTAAATGTACATCTAGAGTCTATTTGTATTTTTTGAAGGATACTAATTTTTCTCTCTTCTCTCCCCACAGTTTTATCTGCACAACCACCTGTCCTTCATCCTGTACTTCCACAGAGAGAAGCTGGAGCAAGGGGAAGTCCACAACTACAGGGTCGTGCGATTTGAGGTCATACCCCAAAGTGTAAAAGTCGAGGGTAGGTGTCGAATAGCTCGAGTAGGTTTGGCTAATTCATCTGACCTTTTGGTGATTTACACAAGTGTTTAAATAAGTGCCTCGTGAAGTAAAGTAACTTGTTTGCTTCTAGTAATACTTGCACTGTATTTATTTCTACTCAGATCTGAAGGCAGTGGAAAAGGACAGGACGTGCACTTTGCCTGAGGCCAGTGGCTCCGCCCCGCAAGAGATTGACCCGACCAAGGAGAACGAGGTCCTCTTCACCTACTCGGTCCACTGGGAGGTCAGTGCCTGCAGCATGGGTTCTCAGTGAGGAGTCAGACCAGTCTGTAACACGCAATGTTTGTTAACAATTGCTCCAAATTCAATTGTACATTGCAAAGCAACAATGTCAGATGAGAAAATGCAGGTATTCTTTTTTCCCCCAGCTGTTTGAGTTTTCTAGGGTGAGAGGTTAAACAAAGCTATGTGCATGTCGAGGAAGGTCAGCTGAGCCTCTTATCTCCTCTGTGCAGGAGAGCGAGGTGAAGTGGGCGTCTCGGTGGGACACTTACCTGACCATGAGCGATGTCCAAATTCACTGGTTCTCCATTGTCAACTCCGTGGTGGTCGTCTTCTTCCTGTCTGGTATGTCCTGCGTTATCGGACTCTGACCCGTTGATGATTCCTGAACTGGGCTGCAGCTTATGCTCGTTTAAATACAAGGCAGGCACGACGGACTGGCTAAATGCACATGTGAACTCACGTATTCAAATCTGTATCGCCTACGATCGAGTGTGGTCCCGTATGTTCTGTGGCATTAGGAGGACTCGCCGTCCGCTCCATTTCTGTTTTGTTTCCGCTAATCGAAACATTCTGTTGATGCCGTCGTTAAGTAAAAGCTTGAAGGGCATCGACACATTTAACCCAACATCGGTGTCGGCGTGCAAGTTGGACACGAATCGCAGCCCATTGAGCTCGATTTAACTTCGGCTAACCCAACTAGCATGCAGCAGCAGCAGCAGCAGCAGCAGCAGCAGCAGCAGCAGCAGCAGCAGCAGCAGCAGCAGCAGCAGCAGCAGCAGCAGCAGCCGGTGCGCTGCCAAAACCTTCTGGGTAAAACTCGCGCTCCACCGTTTCCGTTCCGCCTGTGTGCGAGTAGTAGACGCAAACAGCTGTTCAGGTCAGAGGGGCACCGAAAGGACGGCGCCTACCGAACGGTTCAATACAAATCCACATATTGTTACTCCCCTGCTATGTATGATGTCAGACGTACAAACTCTGGAGATGGGATCCAGCACGGGAGGTGATGAGCTTCCTGTCTTTCTCGCTGACTGACTCTTGACTGGCCTTTTCTCTGCGTTCAGGTATTCTGAGTATGATCATCATCAGGACCTTGAGGAAGGACATTGCTAACTACAACAGAGAGGATGACATAGTAAGAAAACACACATCTGCTTGGTTTCAGCTGGTCTTTGGGGAAAGAACGCGTAGAGTGTCTTTTTGAGAACATTGTAACGATCAGAATGAAATGACTGCATTTCTTCCTCTCCAACCAGGAGGACACCATGGAGGAGTCGGGATGGAAGAACGTTCACGGCGACGTCTTCAGGCCGCCTCAGTATCCCATGATCCTCAGCTCTCTGCTGGGCTCGGGGATCCAACTCTTTTGCATGATCCTCATTGTCATCTGTGAGTTTGTTTTCTCTTCAATCCGTTCCCTGTAGATCCTGACGGTGTGCACAATCTCGCCTCAGACCACAGTGTTCTTTTCCTTTATCATTTATTCATGAGGTGAAATTGGGTCAAAGCAGCGTTCTCATCCATGTTAGCTACAAAAAAAACATAGGGGAAGAGCCAAAATCTGCAGAAGCAAACTGTGAAAGCTGCAGCACCTTGACATCAGCCGACTGTAGCTGGTCTGAACACCTCAACGTTAACACGCAGAGGAACGTACATTTCTAACTGACAGCCGAGCTACAAGCTCTAACTGGAGACGTACACGGTGTGACAGCTTACAACATGACGCAAATTTGACCCTGCGTAGAGCACCGATGCTCTAACGCCCATCGGTGTACCGAGTTCACGGCCATTCAAAATGGATTAATATCCCAGAGAGGAGCCAAGCACAGAAAAATTCATTCCAAATAATCAGACGTGCAACAGACAGGATGACCGTTCCACAAGCAGTCAAGCTTCGGAATGACTGGACATCGCCTCAACTTCCTGTTTCCAATGAAACCAATGTCACTTCAGAAATGACTATCAGGGCTCTCTGGTGTGTTCATCAGAATCTAAAGTCTGTGTTCTCTCTCTAAACTCAGAGGTTAGTTTACCAGAAGCAGCATGCTGGTGTGGTCATACGCATCAACGGGTTAAATCAAACAGCCACGTCGTCTACGAGGAAAATCTAAACATTACGAGGTGTAACTGATGTTTTGCAGCACAGCCTAAAAATATCACGATATTATTTATAAGCCATATCGCCCATCCCTATGAAGTCATTGTAATCTATGAAATGCTCTAACCACCACATGCTCCTGTGTGTGTGTGTGTGTGTGTGTGTGTGTGTGTGTGTGTGTGTGTGTGTGTGTGTGTGTGTGTGTGTGTGTGTGTGTGTGTGTGTGTGTGTGTGTGTGTGTGTGTGTGTGTGTGTGTCATAGTTGTTGCCATGTTGGGCATGCTGTCTCCATCCAGTAGAGGAGCCTTGATGACCACTGCTTGCTTTCTCTTCATGTTCATGGGGTAAGAGCCATATTCATCTCTCTGAGGAAATCCCCAAGAGTCAGGAATGTCTTTGTTCACCTGTGGATGTTTCTCCTCCAGCGTATTCGGCGGCTACTTCGCCGGCCGCCTGTACCGCACACTGAAGGGCCATCGGTGGAGGAAAGGAGCATTTTGCGTAAGTCAATAACTCGTTTGAATCCTGGACTTGCTTTGTTTTGTTCAATGCAGCGTACCCAAGGTAAATAAAGAAGCCTTACAGTAGGCCGAGAGGCTGACGACGTGTTTGTTTGTTTTTTGTTTTTTTCCGTGCCCCCTGTAGACAGCAACTTTGTATCCCGCCGTGGTGTTTGGAATCTGCTTCATCCTCAACTGTTTCATCTGGGGAGAACACTCCTCTGGGGCGGTGAGTACCGCCACTCAAAGGGAGGCGTTCTGCCTCCATTCATTTCAACGGGAAGACGCTCGCTAGAAGGCCACTTACTTTTTGTAATGGTGACGTTAATATAAGATTTGTAACCGGTCACTTGTAATACTTTTCCAAATGAAGGGTAAATGTTGGCTGGGTAAAGATGTCTGGCGTATTTCTACTGTCTGGTACCGCTGGTAGAAATGTTCAGTGACCTCCTAACCCAACCCTGCTCTCTTCTCTCACCGCTCCAGGTCCCCTTCACCACAATGATGGCCCTGCTGTGTATGTGGTTCGGTATCTCCATGCCCCTGGTCTACCTGGGCTACTACTTCGGCTTCCGCAAACAGCCGTACGATAACCCCGTGCGCACCAACCAGATCCCCCGGCAGGTCCCGGAGCAGCGCTGGTACATGAACAAGTTTGTAGGGTGAGCGTGCGACCCGTCCAACCATCTGCCTCTGGGCTCTGGCCGTTTGCTGGGAGGTCTCGTGTGTTTGGGCCTTCTGAGTTGAGCTTTTCTGAACAATCCATGTGTTTTTCTTTGCTTTCCACCAGAATCCTGATGGCCGGGATCCTGCCGTTTGGGGCCATGTTCATCGAGCTCTTCTTCATTTTCAGCGTGAGTGCCGCCGCTCGACTCTAAATGAAATGGAGAGGGAGAGGGGGAGAGGGGGAGAGAGAGAGAGGGAGAGAGGGAGAGAGAGAGAGAGAGAGAGGGAGAGGGAGAGAGAGAGAGGGAGAGGGAGAGGGAG